>OY986436.1:101318083-101625583 GCA_963920525.1 Dichetophora obliterata | reverse complement strand
ATACCTTCTGACCACTAAAAAATAGTTATAACATTAAAAAAATGCCAAATGAAATAATACACTCCAATAATAAAAACGTCACAATGAAAGATTGTATTGATTCGACTATAAAAAATGATTCGATATCCAATGAAGCCAAAACTGAGAAAGAGACTATACACTCTGGCCAGTTTATGGTTTCTCATTTTGAGGCTGAAGAGGCAATGGATGATTTGGACGACGGTGAAGTAAAGATGTTGGACCCCGAAGACCCAAGTCTGTTAAAACAAGATGAACCAAACGCTTGTATGCAGATGCAGCTCTATGTGCCAAGAAATACATGTCTGATTAAAAAAGCGGATAATTCTATGGCGGGTTTTGCTACTTCTCACCTGGAGATTGAGACTTCGTTGACCAAGCTCTTCAATTGCATGAACTTGGCTTACAGGTATTTATTGCATTTTCTATATTCAATATTATCTAGGCACAAAATAAACATTTTTTATTAACGATACAGAGCTTATCTATCTATATAGAGTGGGGAGCAAAATAGTGAATTTTCTAACTTTTTTGCAGTAACAAAATATACAGAACATTTTTTATATTTATTTCTTCTTTTATTCTTAACAAAACGGTTTATAATTCAAAACGAGAAATATAAATTCAAAAATAAATTATAATAAAAAAATACAATTTGTATGCACTCAGTTTTGCGCGTTTTGATGAATGAGTAGAGCAAATTGTCAAGACTTTCATAGCCTTTCATAGACTTTCAAAAGTTATTGTTTTAAAATTTTTTTCCTTTTGAAATACTTACTAGAAATTATTAAGAATTAAAAAATAAATAAATTAAACAATTTTTTATTTGCTTTGATGAAAATTTTTTGTTTATTAAAATGCAAGGAGTTCAAAAGTGTTTTTTTTTGGGCTCTCAACTGTATAAAAAACACAAAGACGTACAGAGCTCCTTTCCCGAGATTGTTTTAATTCGAGCAATTTTCGCAATTTTCGCAATTTACACAAATTCTAAATCAGCGACCCCCTTATGCTCCCAAAACATGTACAAGTAATGAAAAACAAAAAATAAAAATTTTTAGGGTCCACCCTAGAATCAAACACATTTTTTACATTTTGACATTAGATTCGACATCAGTGACCCTCTTATACTGCCAAAACATGTTAAAATACTGAAAAAAAAATTTTAGGTTCCACCCCAGCGTCAAACACATTTTTTTTTATTTTTGATTTGAATTAGTACTTCATTATATTACGAATACTCTAAAGAAAAACATAACAAATCTAATATTATTAGCTTGACCTCAAACAATACTAAATCATGTATCCTCTCAGAGAGGATACGCCTAGGTCCTAGCCGGTGGTTGCCGGTGCTTAAGAGCGCTACTGGCATCTAAGAAAAAAGACCTCTCGTAACGCCGTCACCATAAGCTCTTTAAAATTAAAACTGATCGCCCAACTAGGGTCAATGTTTATTATATTTTATTGTCTATTCTGTTTTAAATATGCCGGCCTTAGCATTGAATTAAATATGTTAATGTGCTGCAATGCAATGAACGCTGATCGCACTATTTGGTTTTGCGATCAGATCAGTTTCCATTGTCAGCACTTTGCCATTAATTACAGAATACTTTCTTGGGATTGGAAGTTGTGATATGGTCACAACATTCCTTCCCCCCTACACAAAGAAAATTTTTATCTGGAAGAGTTTAAAATTTTCGTTAATGAACTTTTAACTTTTATTGTTTGTATGCCTGTATATTCTGCCCATTATTCTTTTTTTTTCTTATTATTCTTTGTTGTTAATTTTACATAAGTTCTTAGCTTTTGTTCATATTTTCTATATATTAAATTTTTTTTTTTCCTTTTGTTTTCTCTATATAATATCTTAAAATATTTTAGTACATTCTATTAAACTTTCGGATACTCTATTTACAGTTAACACTTGTGTTCATGACTTCTTTCATTAATTTTCCCTATGTCTTGTATACATCTGGTGAAATCTTCTCCTCGTTGTTCTGCTACTGTTGTCTGCCGTATTTATCTTTTAATGTAGTATTGCGTTTTCTGCTTCATTATTTCTTAAACGTTGTCCATCGATGCGCTGGAAAAAGTTGTCAATGTGTGTTGTCACGCAGTGCTGTCTTTATGTACTTGTTGCCAATTAGTTGTATAGTTATTTTTAAATAGTTTCGTTGAAAGATGTGTTAAGTTGGAGGAAAACCTCATTATCATCAATGTCGTCCATCGATTCGGTCAATACGCTATCGAAAAACTCTGATCTTCTTCCGTCGCAATATGCTCCACATAAAAAGCCAGCATATATTTGAAAATGTTAAAAACAACAAAATTCTAAATTGTTGCAAAGTATTTTACATCGTTGATAGATTAACGCACTATCAGTTTTGTATTCTGTGGATTGTAGTCGCAGCCATCATTGTTACGATAAGCATTGAAGCGCCTTTTAAATTAACGCACGTCCTGGACATCTTAAATTTGATTTGTTTTTTCAATGTTCTGCAAAAAGTATTTTGATGATTTTACAATTCGAATTTCTTGATGCACCTTCTTGTTTTATATCAGCTTAACGAATTTTTACAGCTTTGATACTAGCTTCCAGACATATCTTCTTTCCTTGATATAGTTAAGTATTGTTGCTAAACTTTTGCTTCACCTTACTTGTGTCTCCTTTTACTGCATCTCAAAGAGTTCTGTCATGTGTCTAACCGCATTATCTCCGTTTGTTGCGCTCCTGCTATGGTGATGCATACATGATCATTGGTAAACTTTACATTAATGTTTTATTTTATCGTATTTTATTTTAAGCTTAACTGATGAATTTAATAAGAAAGTCTTAGAAACGTACGATGAAAGCGATTTTGATGAATTTAAACGTAGCAAAGAAGATGATGTTATCGAAGAGAAGAAGGAGCACGTTGACACTAATGATGTTGATTCAGAGTGTAATTTCGAGCTTGTAGAATCAACAGTTATCAGTCAACGCATGCATCGAATATAATTCAATTTAAGTCAAAAATTAACTGTAGTAAAATCAAACATGACTGGGGCACTGAAAAACTAAAAATTTTAGCAAGGCGAGCTAAGAAAATCGTTCACAAAGTTCAAGGACCCACACGCAAAAGTTAAGATATTACTGATGCATAAGCTTGTTTCGAATTCTTTTTAACAGATGAAATTATAAATTGTTAAATAGACAAACGTTAAAATTGCACTACCTTGATAGCGTAAGCAATGGATTAGCGTAAACTTAAGACACACAACTAGAAATAATATCGAAAATTTAAAATCCCAAAATGATGTTTCGACAGATTTTGTATTTTTTCGCGATTGGCAATAAAAAAGCAAGATTTGTGGATTCTCCCTTATCAAAAGTACTGAGTGATAAAGTTTAAATGCGCCAAGTGCAATAAAAGCATATGTGGAGAGCACAAAATTTAACATAATAACAATTGCACTTAAAATGTAAAATTTATTATTATTTTCGTAATAAGTTTTGTTAATTTATTTAGTTTTGTTTTCAATGACTTTTGTAATTGCGACCATGGTATAAGGAACAAGGAAGCATTGACAATTGCTTATTTTCTCTTCTACAAGTTAACCATCTCCTGTCAAAAACAGCGGTTGGTGAAACAAACCGAAAATTAAAGAAAGTGTCAAAAACAAACATTATAAAAATTCAATGGTCGCATTCCGCGCAGTTAGTTAACACAGAATTATCGCAGCAAATTTGAAGTGGAACCTTTGCAATTAATTTATTTACATAACTTAATAATTAAATTAAATAACTTACAACTTGGTTAGCTCTTTTTAGCTACTTTTTTTCTGGCAGCTCTGTTTACAACAGTTGACTCAGCACGATTACGATTTCTTGAGCACCGAGATTTCAAAATGTTTTCTGGTGGAGAAAAAAAATTTTTACCGAATAAAAAATTGATAACTAAACTACTTATAGAGTTATCAATTTTTGAATTTTTTTTTCTTACTAAAAGTTGTGTTTAAAAAACATCCATATTTTTGCCATTATTCAATCGATCCAAAAGACAGACATGTCATTTAAAACATAATTAAATTACCTTTTTTTATGATATGAGATAAAAATTAATCTTGAAAGTATATTTTATATTTTACAAGCTTTTTTGTATCATACTTGAATTTGCGTTTTAAAGGTATAATATACGTGTAAAAATGGAAAAACAGCAGCTTGTTTTCAACCATTTTTTTGAGGTAGAAAGAGTTGTAATATTTTTTTAAATTTATGCAGGTTATTGTACATAAAAAATACTTCAATGAATCTTATTGAATTTTGTTCCTAATTTTGCTTTTTAAGCATCCCACCTAAATTCAAGTACCTATTTCCTTTCATTTTTTTTACTTGACAAAAAAGCGCACAAAAACCTATTTTTTTTAAACTTTTTACTCAAATTTTCACCGTAATTTAAAAAACCCCCCGGGGGGTCGTTCGTATGTGAGATGCTCAATTATTGACCTATGCACCCTACCACCATGAAACATTAGGCACCATTGAACGTAATAATAGAGTTCTCAATGAATATATGCTAAATTTTGCAAAAGGCAATGAATGGGATACTTCATACTTCATCAATTGTAGACACAGGATACTCGCCTTACGAACTATAAATAAAACGAAAATATAAATAAAAACACGCCGATATATGACACTGACTCTTATGCCAATGAACTCAAAACAAGATTACAAACTTGCATTAATAAAGCAAAACAATTTATTAATGCAGTAAAAGAAAAAGTATATATAGCAGTTTAAAAACAAATAAATTATGCATAGAAATAGGAGATTAAGTACTAGTAAAGTTAGGTAATAGAAAGAAAACTCAAAGTATCATGGTCCATATAAAGTTATAAGAAAATAAGACGTTAGCACTTATGTAGAAATCAAGGGACAATTTAGTAAAATATTTAGTAGACATTAAGTAGCACCTATACTTCAATACAAAAAAAAAGTATAGCAGTAGGGGACTGCCGACCGAAGGGAAAACCTATATATAAAATCTTAGTATTCCCTGGAAGACGTTGTCCTGCCTCGGACCGCCGTACTGCTATATAAGAATTTCCATGCTAATAGGGGGTTTCGGACTATCCTACATATAGGATGGATTTGACAGGTCGTGTTCATGACTTCTTTCATTAATTTTCCCTATGTCTTGTATACATCTGGTGAAATCTTCTCCTCGTTGTTCTGCTACTGTTGTCTGCCGTATTTATCTTTTAATGTAGTATTGCGTTTTCTGCTTCATTATTTCTTAAACGTTGTCCATCGATGCGCTGGAAAAAGTTGTCAATGTGTGTTGTCACGCAGTGCTGTCTTTATGTACTTGTTGCCAATTAGTTGTATAGTTATTTTTAAATAGTTTCGTTGAAAGATGTGTTAAGTTGGAGGAAAACCTCATTATCATCAATGTCGTCCATCGATTCGGTCAATACGCTATCGAAAAACTCTGATCTTCTTCCGTCGCAATATGCTCCACATAAAAAGCCAGCATATATTTGAAAATGTTAAAAACAACAAAATTCTAAATTGTTGCAAAGTATTTTACATCGTTGATAGATTAACGCACTATCAGTTTTGTATTCTGTGGATTGTAGTCGCAGCCATCATTGTTACGATAAGCATTGAAGCGCCTTTTAAATTAACGCACGTCCTGGACATCTTAAATTTGATTTGTTTTTTCAATGTTCTGCAAAAAGTATTTTGATGATTTTACAATTCGAATTTCTTGATGCACCTTCTTGTTTTATATCAGCTTAACGAATTTTTACAGCTTTGATACTAGCTTCCAGACATATCTTCTTTCCTTGATATAGTTAAGTATTGTTGCTAAACTTTTGCTTCACCTTACTTGTGTCTCCTTTTACTGCATCTCAAAGAGTTCTGTCATGTGTCTAACCGCATTATCTCCGTTTGTTGCGCTCCTGCTATGGTGATGCATACATGATCATTGGTAAACTTTACATTAATGTTTTATTTTATCGTATTTTATTTTAAGCTTAACTGATGAATTTAATAAGAAAGTCTTAGAAACGTACGATGAAAGCGATTTTGATGAATTTAAACGTAGCAAAGAAGATGATGTTATCGAAGAGAAGAAGGAGCACGTTGACACTAATGAGGTTGATTCAGAGTGTAATTTCGAGCTTGTAGAATCAACAGTTATCAGTCAACGCATGCATCGAATATAATTCAATTTAAGTCAAAAATTAACTGTAGTAAAATCAAACATGACTGGGGCACTGAAAAACTAAAAATTTTAGCAAGGCGAGCTAAGAAAATCGTTCACAAAGTTCAAGGACCCACACGCAAAAGTTAAGATATTACTGATGCATAAGCTTGTTTCGAATTCTTTTTAACAGATGAAATTATAAATTGTTAAATAGACAAACGTTAAAATTGCACTACCTTGATAGCGTAAGCAATGGATTAGCGTAAACTTAAGACACACAACTAGAAATAATATCGAAAATTTAAAATCCCAAAATGATGTTTCGACAGATTTTGTATTTTTTCGCGATTGGCAATAAAAAAGCAAGATTTGTGGATTCTCCCTTATCAAAAGTACTGAGTGATAAAGTTTAAATGCGCCAAGTGCAATAAAAGCATATGTGGAGAGCACAAAATTTAACATAATAACAATTGCACTTAAAATGTAAAATTTATTATTATTTTCGTAATAAGTTTTGTTAATTTATTTAGTTTTGTTTTCAATGACTTTTGTAATTGCGACCATGGTATAAGGAACAAGGAAGCATTGACAATTGCTTATTTTCTCTTCTACAAGTTAACCATCTCCTGTCAAAAACAGCGGTTGGTGAAACAAACCGAAAATTAAAGAAAGTGTCAAAAACAAACATTATAAAAATTCAATGGTCGCATTCCGCGCAGTTAGTTAACACAGAATTATCGCAGCAAATTTGAAGTGGAACCTTTGCAATTAATTTATTTACATAACTTAATAATTAAATTAAATAACTTACAACTTGGTTAGCTCTTTTTAGCTACTTTTTTTCTGGCAGCTCTGTTTACAACAGTTGACTCAGCACGATTACGATTTCTTGAGCACCGAGATTTCAAAATGTTTTCTGGTGGAGAAAAAAAATTTTTACCGAATAAAAAATTGATAACTAAACTACTTATAGAGTTATCAATTTTTGAATTTTTTTTTCTTACTAAAAGTTGTGTTTAAAAAACATCCATATTTTTGCCATTATTCAATCGATCCAAAAGACAGACATGTCATTTAAAACATAATTAAATTACCTTTTTTTATGATATGAGATAAAAATTAATCTTGAAAGTATATTTTATATTTTACAAGCTTTTTTGTATCATACTTGAATTTGCGTTTTAAAGGTATAATATACGTGTAAAAATGGAAAAACAGCAGCTTGTTTTCAACCATTTTTTTGAGGTAGAAAGAGTTGTAATATTTTTTTAAATTTATGCAGGTTATTGTACATAAAAAATACTTCAATGAATCTTATTGAATTTTGTTCCTAATTTTGCTTTTTAAGCATCCCACCTAAATTCAAGTACCTATTTCCTTTCATTTTTTTTACTTGACAAAAAAGCGCACAAAAACCTATTTTTTTTAAACTTTTTACTCAAATTTTCACCGTAATTTAAAAAACCCCCCGGGGGGTCGTTCGTATGTGAGATGCTCAATTATTGACCTATGCACCCTACCACCATGAAACATTAGGCACCATTGAACGTAATAATAGAGTTCTCAATGAATATATGCTAAATTTTGCAAAAGGCAATGAATGGGATACTTCATACTTCATCAATTGTAGACACAGGATACTCGCCTTACGAACTATAAATAAAACGAAAATATAAATAAAAACACGCCGATATATGACACTGACTCTTATGCCAATGAACTCAAAACAAGATTACAAACTTGCATTAATAAAGCAAAACAATTTATTAATGCAGTAAAAGAAAAAGTATATATAGCAGTTTAAAAACAAATAAATTATGCATAGAAATAGGAGATTAAGTACTAGTAAAGTTAGGTAATAGAAAGAAAACTCAAAGTATCATGGTCCATATAAAGTTATAAGAAAATAAGACGTTAGCACTTATGTAGAAATCAAGGGACAATTTAGTAAAATATTTAGTAGACATTAAGTAGCACCTATACTTCAATACAAAAAAAAAGTATAGCAGTAGGGGACTGCCGACCGAAGGGAAAACCTATATATAAAATCTTAGTATTCCCTGGAAGACGTTGTCCTGCCTCGGACCGCCGTACTGCTATATAAGAATTTCCATGCTAATAGGGGGTTTCGGACTATCCTACATATAGGATGGATTTGACAGGTCGGACGGACATGTAGGATGTACGAAAGCTGATACTGCAGCCCGTCCTACACGTAGGATGAAAATCAAAAAGTTCTAAAAGTTTTGCTATGATCTTGTTCTTCTCTGTGCATCCTTGTTTGTAGATTTCCTTGGTAATTGTTGTTGGCGCAGTTAGCTGCAAATTTTTTGTAGACGTTGTGAATTCTAATTGTTTAGCTACAGACGGCATATGAAATTAGAATCATATTAGAATCATAAGAGCTTATAGCAATTTATTAAATTTTTTATATATTACTGAAACTATTTCTTTTAAGCAAAAGTGCTACCATATCAAAAATATATATAATTAAAGTCATTTATTTAAATGACTTCATTATTGAATTAATATAAAAAATTAAATCTTATTTATATCTATTTATATCATAACACTAACGCAATATACAAGTTCACCATATCTATATTGCGTTGTGTATTAAAAAAAGAATATTCTAAAATTAAGAAATATATACAGCATATAAATTATATTTAATTCATATAAGAAATTGATGCTAAACAGTTAAAAAAAAAGAATGCTTAGGATAAGCAGACTTTAGTTATCCAAATACTACTGAAAATATTAATTTATTTTGCAGGTTTATTTCGTAATTGTTATTATATAAATATACATAAATATTCTTTAAATTTCCTCAATTAGCTAAATTGTTCATATTTATGAACTATATACATATATATACACTATATATATTTGGTTCACAACAAACTTTTTAATTTTGATTTATAATTTTTATTTTTTTTTAATATATTTTTTATAACTGTTTATTTGAAAATATTTTATTCAACTGAAATTTTCAAATGAAAATTTCTGATTGATACAAATATTAATATTTATACAAATGTTTTTATAATAACAAGTATTTATAATAAAGTGTAAATAAATTAATATAAATGTTAAGTTGAAGTAAGTAAGATGTAAATTAATAATCAACAATAGGTAAGTACAATGTAAGTTAAGAATCAACGAGAAGGTAAGTAAAATGTAAGTTGAAAATCAATGTAACAGAAGATAAGTAAAATGGAAGTTAGGAATTCAACTAATGTGGTGATGCAACTTAAAGTTATTGAGTCACCACATTATTCCCCCTCCTTTTTAAAAAAATCTTGGTAGTATTCGCTAACAGGTTAAAGTGTACTTTTTAGTATCTTTATGTTTGGTTAACTGTGTCTGTGCTGTCTCAGTGTCTAGGGAGGCTGGTTTTATTCTATCGATGTTGACTGTTGTGTTAGTGTTATGTCTACGAATTGTGAAATATTTTGGTGTTCTCTCAACCACTTTGAAGGGGCCATCGTACGGTTCTTGTAGTGTTTTGCGGATCGTGTTGTTGCGTACGAAAACAAAGTTACAAGTACTGAGGGCTCGAGGTATATACGATTGGAAGTTAGTGTTATGATGCGTAATGTTTGACTTTTTGTTTTCTACTACCTCTTTAAGTTTGGCTAAGGTGTCCGATGAATTAAAATTCTGACTGCTATGTATTACTAGTTGCTGTGGTAGCCTGAGTGTTTGCCCAAATACCATCTCAGCGGGTGAAGCTTTAATGTCTTCTTTGACCGTGGACCTGAGTCCTAGAAGAATTAGTGGCAACTCTGTGTACCAATTTGATTGTTGCTTGCTATTATAGACGTCTTCAGTTGACGATGAAACCTTTCTACAATCCCGTTAGCTTGTGGATGATAAGCAGAAGTGGTAATGTGTTTGCTTCCTAGATTCTTAACGAAGTTTCTAAAAGTTGTGGACGTGAATTGAGGTCCTCGATCAGTGGTAATTTCCAAAGGAACTCCGAAACGTGAGATGTATTCTTTTTGGAGTGTATCTACGACAGTGTTAGCGTTAGTATCTTTATTTGGATACGCTTCGGGCCAACGTGTGTTTCTGTCAACTAGGGTAAGCAAATATCTGTAACCTTGTGATATTGGTAAGGGACCAACTATATCGACGTGAACGTGTTCAAAACGTCCGTGTGGAATTTATTTTATTTTATTTATTTATTTAAAAAGAAACAAGCATGAGTACACTAAGAGCAAGCTCTTTTATAGTACAATATAAGTTAATAATAAAAGGAAATAATAACAACTCTTTTATAGTACAATATAAGTTAATAATAAAAGGAAATAATAAACACTCAAAAAATTAATTAAAAATAATTATATACACAATTTTTGAAACAACAAGTAACTTAAAGTAATTTATGCCATAATTAAATTAAAAGATTTTGCTAGAGAGTAAAGAAAAGTAAGAGTGGAAAAAGGAATACAAAAGTAAAAGAAAAGGAGTAAAGAAGAAGTAATCTAATGAGCAGAAAAGAAGGAAAAGACTGATTGCCTAAAAGCTACTCTCCCACTGGTCTCCCTAAGCCTACGTGGTAGAGCATTCCACAACCTAATGGCGTTGATGAAGAACAGGTGGGACGTGTTTAGGGAATAATGCCTCGGAACTATCATGACATGGCTTCTTCTAGACATACCAAACTGGAGTTTATCATACAAATACCCAGGTGTTTTATCATAGATTAACCTATGTAGGTATATGCAGTTTCTCGCCTTAAGATAATCAACTATGCTACAACCAAGTATTGCATTTCGGAAACTGGAAAGTCGATGATATTTTAGAAGACCATAAACATACCGCGTAGCATAATTAAACGCAATCTGAAGTTTTAGTTTGGACGAAGAATCCAGTTTACTATACACTATTTCAGAAAAAGTTATAACAGGCAAGATAAGTTGAATTACCAACTTACGCCAATTGGAGTTACACTGGCTGACAATCTTAAGTTACGCCAAACATAATACACTTTACTTACTACACTATTTACGTGGTCAACACATGACAGGGAAGAATTTAAATGGAAGCCAAGATTCACAACTTTAGACACAACAATGAGCTTATTGGCTCCGATAAACAAATCAGGAAAAACATTTAAACAAGACTTAACCTTACAGACAGGAAGAACATATGATTTGGAAGAATTAAGTATAAGATCGTTTTTTTGTAGCCCATTCATTTACATTATTAAGGTCTTTATTCAACCTGCAACCAAGGTCATCGATAAGGCCAGTTCTACGAGAAAGATATAACTGAACATCATCAGCGTATGCATGAATAGCAGCATGATTACAAACGGAAAAAATATCATTTAAAAACATGGAAAACAGAAGTGGGCCAAGTATAGAACCCTGAGGAACACCACTTAAAACTGGTTTGTACCCCGACGATAATTGGCCAATTTGAACTTTTTGACACCTATTGTACAAGTAGCTGGACATTAAATTAACGGCACTCTCACAGAAACCAAACAATGACTTAAGCTTATGACACAAAATTTGATGATTTACCTTATCAAACGCTTTCGAAAAATCTAACAAGCACAAAAGCGTCATAGACCCATCATCATATTGTGGCCGTATATCATCAATTATCTTAACAACCGCAGACGAACAACTATGCCCAGCACGAAAACCAGATTGAAACGGAGATAATAAGTTATTATTAACTAAGTGGTTTGTAATTTGCTGAGCCATTAGTTTTTCACAAATTTTTGCTAGCGGTGAAAGGATGCTTATAGGCCTAAAATCATTTGCACAAGATGGATTCTGCTTTTTTGCTATAGGAAGAACAATGGCGACTTTCCATAAGTCAGGGAACGATGACGACATGAAACATGAGTTAATGATGTGAGTTAGAGGGCTAATAATGTGGGGCAATAAGATTTTTATAAATTTTATGGGAATACCATCAGCAGCCATTGCATTTGACTTGATTTGCGACACACATTTACCTACATCAAACTCAACCACCGGTGAGAAATGAAAGGATTGGCACAGTAAAGGACTTGACAAGGGCAAAGAATTACTATTTGCAGAAGCTGAAGCAGCATTATTAGTAAAAAAAGAGTTTAAAACCTCTAAGTCTAATTGACTATCAACTTTATTTTTGTTGCATATCCCAAGGCTTTTGATATTGTTCCAAAGCACTTTACTTGGAAGAGAGAGCTTAAGTTTGTTCGAGTAAAAACGCGTTTTAGCTTGTCGAGTAACAAGGACTGTTTCATTCCTCGCCATTCTATAGGCTTCCCAGTTCTGTTCTGAAGGGTTTAGCCGCCAAGTTTTCCGTAACTTGTTTCTTTTCTTAATAAGAGACAAGACATGTTGGGAAAACCAGGGACACAACACATTTTTTATTCTACAATTACGTACAGGAACATGTTTGTCAAACACAAATTTAATGGGTATTAAAAAGGAATTAAGCTTATTATTAATATTGTGTTGAAGCTGTGAATGACTGTTGCATTAAAAGATAACAAGGACACATCACGGAAAAGAGATGGATAATTTATATTTTTAAAATCACGATAGGAAAAAGTACATGGGATAACTAAGTGAGACAAATTAACATTTAACGTGCAAAAAATCAAATCGTTATCAGAGACAAAGCACAATTGATTGAAAAAAGAAACAGCAGAAGGATCAGAAACAATAAAAAATTCTAGAAGACTGGGAGAGGTGTTCATGGAAAAGCGAGTGGGTATAGAATCATTTACAACAGACAACCCTAACGAAGATATGTTGTTATACAATATTTGCTTAGGCAGTTCGTTAGATATGAGATTTATGTTAAAATCACCACACCGTAAAATAACGTCATAATCAACAATACTATTTGATAATACAGAAAACAATGGCTCAACAGAGAAACATTTATTAGGATTATACACACACGACACAAGAATTTTATTGTTGTTGTCTGATAAACATATATTATTAAATTCAATACCTGATCCGCTAGGACGACTGACAACATTAGCATTAAGGCTATTTTTACAATAAATAGCAACTCCCCCACCCTTTTTGTCATACCGGTCGTTTCTAAAGAGATTATACCCAAGAATGCTGCAAGAAACATCACTAATTTCGCTACAAAACCAGGTTTCCGAAATGCAAATAATGTCAACTAAGGAGTTATCAAATATATACCTGATATAGTCAAGTTTAGCCATGTTCAAGCTGCGAGCATTAAAGTGAACGACATTAAGTTCACTGCGTTGCTTGCATAAAACCTGAATTACAATTTTTTGGTTTTCATCAGCGCCAGAAGGCGTTAAGCTAGAGTTGGGCAAAAGAAGAATCAAAGAGAGAATATATTTTAGGCAAGAAAGATAATAGTGAGATTAGAAAGATTAAAGAGAAAAATAGGAATGGCTTAAAATAAACTAGTAGAAATGTAACAATAAACATTGATTTTAACAGAAGTGAGCATGAGTATTTAGTTGATCGAAGACGAGGTCAGCGCTGACATCACATGTATAACTCCGTATCTCATCCAAACTACTGATACAAATGCTGTCAGAATTTTTCTCTTTTCTGATGTACACGCTGCCCCGAAAGGAAAATGCATTAAATATGCACTTCTGCTGTTTGCAAGTAATGGCAGCTTGCAAGAGTTTGCGGGTATCGATGTCAAGGCTCTCATGAAGGTAAATATTTATGTCGTAATCAAGTCCAGCATCCCTCAGGTTAACAGCAGATCTTGTGCGCCTCCGAAAATCGCCGAAAGCTTTGAGAACTCGATTTCTGTCACCATCTGACAAGTACTTCAGGAATGTCTATCTTTTGTGGGATTGTCTTCGTATGTTTGTGTATCTTTGCTCGTTGGCATCTAATGCATTCTTGTGACCATTTATTGATTTGTGCGTTCATTTTATGCCAAAAATATCTTTGTGTAATGAGTTTTCGAGTAGCTCGTGTACCTGAGTGTGAAATGTTATGTATTTGTTTGAAAATTTGTTTGCGTAATGTTTGTGGGATATATGGACGTGTTTCTGAATTAGTTTGTTCGCACCAAATTTTAATGTTAAGTATTGGTATGTGTACTTGTTCTAGTTTGTAAATATGTTTGTTTAGTATTTCTTGTAGTTCTGAATCTATATTTTGTTTTTTGTGTAGAGTTTTGAGATTAATCTCTGAGGTTGTGAAAGCCTCTATCTCAGCTCTTGAAAGTGCGTCTGCTACGGTGTTATCTGTACCTTTAATGTGTCTGATGTCGTTGGAAAACTGTGCGATGTATTCTAAATGTCGTATTTGTCTTGGACTTCTCTCAGTTTTTGAATGTAATGCTGAAGTTAGTGGTTTGTGATCCGTGTATATGGTAAATGTGCGTCCTTCTAAATAGTGACTAAAGTGTTTAATTGTGAGGTAAATGGCTAGTAGTTCGCGATCGAACGTGCTGTATTTTATTTCTGTAGTAGATAATTTTTTTGAAAAGAATGCCAGTGGTTCTGTTTCTTGATTATGTTCTTGTTGTAAGACTGCGCCTATAGCAGTGTTTGATGCATCCACCGCGATAGAAAGTTTTGCTTTACTATTGAAATGTTTAAGTAGTGTTTCCTTAGTGAAACTTTCTTTTATCTCAGTGAATGCTTGTGTTGTGTTTTCTGTGCATGTTAAGTGTTTGTCCTTTGTTTTTGTTGCTGTAGTTACCATTTCGTAAATGTGTGTGAGTGTGTGTGCTAGTTTTGGAATGCATCTGTGGTAGTAGTTAATCATCCCGATGAATTTCTGCATTTGTTTGACTGTTTCTGGTTTTGGGTAGTCTTTTATGCATTGAATTCTATCGGGAGATGGTTGTATGCCTTTGTTTGAAATTGTGTAACTTAGAAAATTTATTTTGTCCACGCCGAAAATACATTTATTGGGTTTGATGTTTAGTCCGTAATTGTCTAGTTTTTTAAAAACTAAATTTAGGTGTCTAATGTGTTCTTCTTCTGTCTCACTGGCCACTAAAATGTCATCAAGGTATACGAAAACGAAGTCTAGTTCTCTCAGTACTTCGTTGATAAATCGTTGGAATGTTTGAGCTGCGTTACGTAAACCGAATGGCATTCTTAGAAACTCAAACATTCCGAACGGTGTGGTGATTGCAGTTTTATGTATGTCTTCTGTAGCCATGGGTATTTGGTGGTATGCTCTGATTAAGTCTAATTTTGAAAATATGTGTTTATTGTGTAAGTCTATATTCAAGTCGTGTATGTGTGGTAAAGGGTAGCGGTCTGGAATTGAAATTGCGTCAAGTCTTCTATAGTCACCACAGGGTCTCCAGTCATTCACATCCTTTTTAGGTACCAAGTGTAGAGGAGACGCTGACATGGAGTCTGAATGACGACAAATGCCTACTTTAATTAAAAAATCAAATTCTTTTTTAGCAATTTTGTATTTGTTAGAGTCTAGGCGTCTGGGTCTGGAAAAAGGTAGCTGTCCTTCTGTAGTTATATGGTGTACTGTTTTGTGTTTAACTGGTTTGTTGTAGTCTGCTTCTGTAGTCAGTGATGGATAATTTTTGAGTATATTTGTGTATTTGTTTTCTAGTGAAATTAGTTTAGGTAATGATGTTTCTGTGAATGCTGTGATGGCGTTGACTGTTAATTGTGTAAGTGGATCAATGAGCTTTTTGTGTTGTAAGTCTATTAGGAGTCCGTATTTTGTTAAAAAATCTGCTCCTATGATAGGTCGTGTAATGTCTGCTAATATGAATGTAAAATGAAAGTCACGTCTTAGTTTTAAATTTACGTTTAGTAATTTCTTGCCAAAAGTCGCAATCGTGCTACCGTTAGCTGCTGTCAGTATTAAGTCTGAACTTTTTTGGTGGGGTCTAAATTTATTTACGGGAAGTACTGATACTTCAGCTCCGCTGTCTATTAAAAAATTTATGTGGTTGTCATTGTCATAAATAAAAAGACGGCGTGTTAGAATTGTTTGACTTCCATTATTAGCCGTCGCAATTATGGAGTCACCTAGTTTGTCGAATTGTGTTGTGTTGTGTTGTGTTGAGTGTCGTTTTGTCTGAATGAACATGGTTGTTCACATCGTCTAGCTGCCCTACCAAATCTAAAGTGGTATCTGCATACCCAGTTGACAGGTCGTGATATGCTTCTTGAAGGGGATCTACGTTTTGGGTATCTTTGGTAATTTGTTTCTCGTGAATTATTACGATATCGATCGTTTTTTAGTTCTTGGACCTCGATTGCCAGTTTGTTGAAACTTGTTAGAATCTTTGAGGTCGTTTCGGCAAACGATTGCGTAATCATCGTGAGTTCAGTAGATTTAGGGATGCGTTGGGTATCATTGCCAACTGAAGCTACTTCTGTTTCTGACATAACTTCCCACAGTTTGTCAGCTAATCTTAATAATTCATCTAAGTTTTTGTGATTAGATCCGGTCAATGCTATATTGAGACTTTTGGGGAGCTTTCGTAGCCAAATTTTAGAGATTAATTCACTATCAACTGCGGTACCGGCCAACATGAGTAGTGCTCTATAGAATTGAGATGGTTTTTGGTCACCCATCTCGGTGCCAGACAGAATTTTGTCGAACCTCTTAGTCTCGCTCAGAGTGTGTCTTTCGATTAATGTTCTTTTTAAACCTTCATATAAATTTGAAGACGGAGGTTTTTAAATAAAGTCAAGCACCGTTATGATTACCTCTTGAGGTAGAGCTGTAACTAGGTATTCGTACTTTGTTTTGTCAGTGGAAATTCCTTTTGATTGAAATTGAATTTCTGCATGGACGAACCATGCGTCTGGACAAGTTGTCCAAAATTGTGGCAATTTAACTGATGCCGCTTGAATTTCTGACCGCATTGGAGAGTCAAATGGATTGACGAAATCAGTCTGTAAATGTATAAGGGGACGATGGTCGCCTTCGCCAAAGTGAGCGAGAGGGTCAGAAGTTTGTGAAGGTATAGGTGTTTGCCTAGGAACGGGTGGTGGTGTGTGTGACAGACTCATAATTTCCTAAAATGTATGCCTATTAGTGCATTTCCTAACTTGTGTTGCCCTAGTGCAGTGGAGTGCCTACGAGTATGATACAATTGGTTTCTTACGTCCCGATTGTATAATATTCGTTAAAAGAAGCTAAGTGTGTACCTCGTGAGAAACTAGAATAACAAGGCAACCTGAAAAAATTTTTATAAAATGTAACTAACAAAAAGGATTTACATAAATTGTCAAAAAAAATTTAACACAGTATACAAAAATATTTTTTTATGTAGAAAGAAAATTGTTGTTGCTGCTAATGTTGTTGCTGTTAATGTTGTTGTTGTTGCTGCTGCAAATGTTGTTGTTGTTGTTGCTTTTATTGCTGCTGTTGTAGATGTTGTTGTTATTACTGCTACTGTAGTTGTTTTGTTGTTGTTGTTGTTTAGTTTTTGTTGTTGTTGTTGTTGTTGTTGTGGCTTTGGCTAGTGGAAGCGACGACTGATGAGGAACTTGAAGTGGAGGTGGCGTTGACGGGTATTTTTTGATGTATAAATTTAGTTGTATTAAGCGATTCTGGTAATTTTCCTCTTGATTTCTGTATATTGAATAATATTGACGGCGTGGTTGACACTGTATCTGTGAAAACATACGGATCCTCACGAGTTCTTATTGGTGCACTTGCATTTGTTGTTGTAAGTCTGGCTGCTTGCTGACATGACATGAGAGTTGAGACTAATACGTTCCTTGGACGTATGCGTAAGAGGCGACTTCCGTATGCAGCCAACTTTTTGCAAATGTTGTGCAAAAGTAGTATGATGGAAATTCGAGGACGGCCAGGTTGTTGATATATTAGGGAGAGCAGGTGCTACTCTCCCAGGAGGCGTTGGCGATGGTAGCGAGGCCGGAGATGTTGGCGGACTCACTATGGTTTCCAAAAGCAGTGGCGTTTGCCAGAGCGACGGTGCTGGCAATGAAGTTTGATGCTGTTGTAACTGCGGCTGCTGTTTTTGCTATTTTGGACGCACAATGCCGATACTTGTAGTTGTTGGTTTTTGTAGTTCGCCTCCTATTTGGTGCACAACAAACTTTTTAATTTTGATTTATAATTTTTATTTTTTTTTAATATATTTTTTATAACTGTTTATTTGAAAATATTTTATTCAACTGAAATTTTCAAATGAAAATTTCTGATTGATACAAATATGAATATTTATACAAATGTTTTTATAATAACAAGTATTTATAACAAAGTGTAAATAAATTAATATAAATGTTAAGTTGAAGTAAGTAAGATGTAAATTAATAATCAACAATAGGTAAGTACAATGTAAGTTAAGAATCAACGAGAAGGTAAGTAAAATGTAAGTTGAAAATCAATGTAACAGAAGATAAGTAAAATGGAAGTTAGGAATTCAACTAATGTGGTGATGCAACTTAAAGTTATTGAGTCACCACATATATATATACAGTGTTGGACAAAACATATTGGACAATATGAGTACATTTGATAAATCAATAAAATCTATGAAACTGTTAATGAAGTATACCACCAATTGTATTCAAATTACAAAAATGTTTGTGTGTTTGATTAAAAAACAGAAATAAAACTTATAAAGGCCAATTAAAACTAAAACTTTATTCATCAAAAACTAAAAAGTGAAAAATTCACACGACAAAACATATTGGACTTAACAGTAATATTAATATTTGGTTGAAAATCCCTTATTATCGAGTACGGCCTTACATCTTTTTGTCATGTAAGCTATTAGATTATTTATTACTTTTATGTCTATTGACTTCCAAGCATCCTCTATGGCCTTGAACAGCTTGTTTTTGTCTCCACCCACTCCTTCGCGATTTATTTTCCTGTTAACAATTTCCCAGAGGTTTTCAATTGGGTTAAGGTCTGGGGATTGTGCTGGCCAATCCATAACGTTGATTTTGTTAGTTCTAACCCAATCTTTGACGCACTTCGCCGTATGTTTTGGGTCATTGTCATGTTGGAATTGCCATGAACGGGGCATATTCCACACAGCGTAGGGAAACATGACATTTTCCAAAATGTTTTGGTACATAATTCTGTCCATGATACCATCTATTCTATGGAGCGGCCCAACACCATACCCAGAAAAAGATCCCAGACCATTACATTGCCGCCTCCGTGCTTGACAGTCCCTTTACAGTATAAGGGATTTAATCTGTTGTTAGGTGGTCTGCGAATTCGAATATTTCCATCCGAATGTTTCAGATTAAATTTAGATTCATCAGAAAATAATACCGTTTTCCATTTTTTTCGGACCAGTTTATGTGCTCCCTGGCAAATTTTAAGCGAGCCAGCCGATTTTTCCTTGAAATGAATGGCTTGTTTGCAGCTAGGTAACTTTTCAGTCCAGCATCGCAGGCCCTTCTCTGAACTGTCCTGCTACTTATTGCAAGCTTTAGTGCATTTACAACGTCAACGGCGGATTTTTCCGGATGTTTCTTTAGTTCTCTGACAATTCTTGTGTCATCCCTTGAATTTGTACACCTTGGTCGTCCTCCACGGTGAATGGTTTCAACTCTGCCCGAGTTTTTGTAAGTTTTTATAATAAAACTTACAGTTTGTTTTGCCACAGAAAACTTTCTGCAAATATCTTTTTGAGGTAAACCATTCAGAAAATCTCTTATTATTAAATTTTTGAACTCTGCGTTGTATTTTGACCGAGCCATAATACAAGCAGTTCTAAAAATAAAAGCTAAGCTAGTAATTATTCAATAATAAATCGCAATTGCCTACCTTCTTCTTATGAATGTTAATGCACGACGGACAAATGGAGAATAGTGAACAAAATCTTTGTCTTTCACTTGTTACAATACTCACATTTCTGAAATGTAACGGCACATTTCCAGTTCAATTTCGAGAACATTGTAAGTAGTCCAATATGTTTTGTCGCATTCGTTTCTGATAGCATAATGTCTCTACGAATCGCATGCGAAGATAAAACAACAACAAAACGCCAAGTGATATTTTTTGTTTCCTTTCCCCTTGACGTTCCATATTTCTTTATCGATCATACACTATCGGTATGTATAAAGATTAAAGAATTCAAAATTTTCGAATAAAATGCATATATTTTTTAGTCCAATATTTAACGAAGCAGTGAAAAGTTTGCGTGAGGGTCAGTGACTGTGGCGAAGGAGAGTTGACTCCATAAATTCAACGAGCTTAACGTCAAGAGTGACAGCAGCGAGGGAGTGTTGACTTCATAAAATCAACGAGCCAGTGTCGAAATTCTAAGTGAAAGCGGCGAGAAAGATTTACGCAAACGTCGAAAACAAAGTGTACGAAGGCAGCGACGAAGAGTAAAAACAAAAGCGATAAGTGTGTGCAACGGCGGCGACAGAGAGTCAAGTACCATGACAGCTGGTACTACCATAAGTTCCTTGGTGGGATCTTTATGGAGTATGTCATATTTCAGAAAGTAATCATTGATACTTTATTTTTCGAGAATTCTTCTCACCGCTCGTATCCACTCATCTTGCAGCTGAGCCTCTTTGATCCGATGCCTTAGGGAGTCTTCCATCATCAAACAGCAAATTCGGCTTAGGGCATCCACGTGCCTCATCTTTGTGCCGGAACTATGCTCTATTTCATAGTCGTAGTCTTGCAGGAAAATCGCCCACCTGGACACTCTGAGTGGTACGTCTCGTCTTCGCATTGTCATCGCGAACGCATTACAATCGGTAAAAATTTTTATCCTCGTTCCCAGCACGTAAACTCGCCATTTTCTCAATGCTTCGATTATGGCTAGAACTTCAAGCTCATAAAAATAATACTTCTGTTCGGAACTTGTCGTCTTCCTACTCATATAACATATCGGGTGGAGCTGCTGGTCGTCGGAGTCCTTTTGGAGAAGTACTCCAATGGGGTTATACAGTTTGAGGACTGGTGCCCCAACTAAAATCGCTTTCAACTGCTGAAATGAGGCCACTTCTGTGTCTCCAATTTTAAATATTGCTTTATCTTTCAGTAAATCTGTTAATGGTCTGGCTATCAGCGCATACTCGGGAATGAAACGTCTTAAATAAAAGGTAAGACCTAAAAATCGTTGCAAGGTTTTCTTATCAGCTGGCAACGGAAAATTGTTCACTGCTGCCATTTTCTCAGCTGATGGCTGTATTGTCGAGTTCTCTATTATATATAGCTCAAAAATGTCACTCTTCTTTTCAGGAATTGACATTTTTCCCATTTTATCTGCAATCTATAGTCTTCAGCTATTGATAAAACCTTCTTTAACTTTTCAATCCCATCTGCCTCGTCTTTAGCCGGTATCACAATGTCGTCCATGTAAATAACGATTGTGCCATCTTGCACTAGGTCTCGCAATATCGCAAATATAAATCTGGAAAATACCGCTGGAGAGTTGGATATACCAAAAGGTACGTACAAAAACTCGTATTGTCTATTGTGGGTGACAAATGAAGTATATTTCCGAGACTTTTCTTCCACTGGGACATGAAAAAAACCACTACGTAAATCCAATGTTGTGAACACCTTTGCTTCTTGAAGTCTCTGCAGCACATCATCAATGAGCACCATTGGGAAATTATCGCGGATAATTTTCTCATTTAGTCGGCGATAATCACAACAGAGGTGCTTTGAACCGTCCTTCTTAGCCACTAAGACGACTGGTGAAGCATATTCCGAGCAATTGGGTTGAATAACTCCTTCCTCTAACCAGTCCTTCACTTGTTGCTGCACGATGACCTGATCAGTGTATGGCAATCTTCTGGGTCTTTGGTAGCCTGGGACTTCATCGTTTAAAATTATCCTCATCTCTATTGAGGCTGATTTCAATATCCACATCATTTAAGATATCGTTGCCGATCACCATTGGATATAAAATGCCAACATCCTTGGTCACATGAAAATTCATGGTCAGCAATACACCGTCGACCTTAACTGGAACTGCAATTACGCCTAGCGTCGTAATCTCCCACTGTCCAATGCCCCTCAGTGTTTTAGTTTGATTATCTAACTTAACGTTATCCAAGTTTTGCCAAATACTTGATCTAATCGCACTTATGTCGCTACCCGTGTCGAGCAGTGCAAAAAACATTGTATCTTCAATTTCGATTTGTTTAAAAATACGGTTGCAGTAATAACGATTTTGCATCATCTGCAAATTAGATTTTTTCACTTTCATGGGTTGTGCCTTGCACTCTGAGGCCTTATGTCGCACACCCTGACATTTAAAACATTTCAGCACTGTAAGCTTACATCCTTTGGCTAAATGCCCAACTTCACCGCATTTAAAACATATTAATGTACTTTTCTGTTGCTTGTCAAAATTTATTGTTGTCTTGTTTTGTGATTGGGATTGAGCACCTCTCTAGTTTGATGACTGTGAGTTAGGTCCCCGAACCTTCTCACAAACTACCATTTGTCTCTTCAATTCGTCGATGGACTTCGCCTGGTAAAGCACTACCTTATTCGACCGCAAATCCGGAATCCCTTCGATAAAGTATTCCATGACGCTCTCCTCGTCGAGCTTTATTGGCCTACCGATTTCCATGAGACAGTAAAGATACTTTCTTAAAGATTCTTGTGGTTTCTTGCGCCTACCTCCCAAGATTCGGTGTATCTCAGCTGAGGATGAAACAACCCCAAACTCCTTTATTAGCTTAGCCTTCATCAACTTCCAGTAAAAATAAATTTTTGCAGTTCGTTCTACCCAGTGACTGCACTTTCCTCAAATTCATCCAACCACTGCATAACATTTGGCTGATTAGTCCCCGAAAATATTGACAATGACTCTTCAATGTCTCTCAATGTAAATAGAGACCGCTCCACGCGAGCCTCTTGCTCCGCGCTTGATGCCGCTTCATCGTAGTCGGACTCATCCTCTGGCCTTTGCAACCCGAAATGTTGAATGAGCCTGTCTTCCAGTTCTGTCTTATGGTCTTACGTCCAGCTATGGTTAAACCCAACCCGCCCAATTTTGTCTTCAATTCATCTACGGTCAATATCAAAACTTGGTCAAGATCGATGTTTAATAATATATTGAGTAATTCAAACAAAACGATATTTTAATTCAACTTTGTATTATTCTTCATTAACCAGAACTCAAAGTTTTTATTTTAAAATTTCGAATTAAAATTGAATCTTAAATTTCGGCCTAAGCTTTAATTCAAATTAAATTTGTTTTCTTTTAAAGTATCTCAAAGTAACTTATTATATTTCAAATATTTTAATAAAATTATTTTATCCAAATCGCCGATTTTATATTTCAGCCTTTAATAATTTTTATTTTAATCTAATCAATTATTCTGTCGAATGTTTATTCGAATATTTATTTAATTTAATAATGAAACTTTAATTGCTTTTGAGCAGCACAAATAATTTTACTTTTCTTTAATAAATGTTTATTTTTACTTGCAGCTGTCAAATATCAACTTCACCTTATCTCTCAAGTGTTAGACATTCACCAAGCTGTCAAACCTTCTTTGCCTTCTTTGCAGTTGTTCTTACTCGCTGCTGTCATTTATTTATGTTAGCATTTGTGTTCGCTCTCCTTCGATACATTCACTTAAACTTAACGTTGGTTCGCTGAGTATATGCTTTCGCTCTCCCTCGCTGCTGTCACAAAATAAAACGTAAAATTAAATTTTTCCTGCTTTACTTTCAACGAACTTTGACTCTTCGTCGCTGCCTTCGTACACTTTGTTCTCGACGTTTGCGTAAATCTTTCTCGCCGCTTTCATTTAGAATTTCGACACTGGCTCGTTTATTTTATGAAGTCAACACTCCCTCGCTGCTGTCACTCTTGACGTTAAGCTCGTTGAATTTATGGAGTCAACTCTCCTTCGCCACAGTCACTGACCCTCACGCAAACTTTTCACTGCTTCGTTAAATTTTCCCCTGCTTTCGTCTCGTACGCGCTCTGTCGCTGGCTCTTTTACTATTTGTTTCTTCTTTGCTCTGGCCTCACTGTTGTTCGTTGCCATGCGCTGTTCTGCTGACGCAATCGCAAACCCTTTTGCACTGCGCAGAGTTTGAATTGTCCTGCTTGCACAAGCTTGCTGGTGCAGCCGCTATTCTTTTTGTTGCTATGTTTCTTGTAACTGTCGCCAATAAAACGTAGATGATGCTATTGCTTTATTGCAACGTACAGTCGCTGCTTTTTATTTTATAAGTTTCGACAGACAAATAAGTTTATTGTTTTGAGAAACTTTTCAACTTTAGCTTAAATTTTGTTCAGTCAGAGCACTTCTGCTTTAACTTCTGCCTAAATTTTGTTTAAGAAACTTCTCAGCACGAGTTTTAATCCCACTTCTGACACCAATTGTGGGGATGGTCTGCCAACTTCTCCAATTAATACGCACGCGAGTTTTATTTTAGTAAAATTCATTTATTTGAAACATTAATTTTTGCAATATAAGTAATACTTTGCATGTAGGCTTAAAACTAATTGCATGAATAAATACGTCTTTGCGCGTCAAGGGAACTGCAACGACTCCTAGTCGTGTTGTTCGTTTTAAAATTCTATGCTGTCGTTTTATGTTGTATTCGTCTTCCGTTAATTATGTTCTTCGTCCACTTCTTGTCAATCTCATTGGTAGTCCGTCTCGCTCAATTCCTACATATATGTAGAGCTGCTGTAGGTTAAAATAAAATAAATTTAAAATTTTTGATATTTGGTTTTTGTTTGACTGGCTGTGAGTGATGTCCCTTTTGATGCCACCACTCATAGTACAACTAGACAAGGTAGTGTTAAGGCTGAATGTGTTCTCTCTTTCTGTCACACTCAGCCATTTTGGCCAATTTTTGCTTTCATATTGCATTCTCATTGGTTGCAGATTTTGTATGAAATGTCTACTTCGTTTTGACAGTTTCGGTCACCAGCTCTCCGCCCTAACACTACCTTGTCTAATTTTGCCATTCCACCACTTGAGATTTTGCTACCAGGCAAACAGAAAACATAGCAAGCAAAATGCGGTTTATTTTCTGACGCCGATACGTTCATCCCCTCTAACGTTGCGCAACCGCTGTGATCCTTTCCATTCTCACTGCGTTTTTGATGTAGATTTGTCATGTAATAATTGTTGCTGTACAGTTAGCTGGAATTTTTTGACTTTTTTAGCTACAGTTTGAAAATAAAAATAGTAAAAAATAAGATCATATTGCAGTGCGCTTATGTGGGTCAACATGTGAGGAAAGGTGTGGAAATAAAATTTCATAAAAATAGTTCGATGGAGTAGGGCATCTGATGAAAAGATCCTGTGAGATAAATCCTACAAATATAGATACTGAGGACAACAAATCTACTAATTGCAGTCGGAAATCTGTAATGTCGTACGAAAAAAAGAGTTTAGACGAATTGTTCGAGAGCTGAATCATCAAACGCCGATACAAGAAGAATACTTGCCGTATTACGTGCCGAAAGCCTTGAGTAAAACAACAGTACCACCAAAAATGTATGTGCCAACACCTTTAACTGCTCAACCGAAGCCACTGACTGGAAAAATATCTGAAGAGACAGACAGGAAGAATACAACAGGTGCAACAAGAGACAGCAAAGAGAAAAACCAGAGGAGGAAAAGTGATGAATTATAAATGAATGATGAATTTCATGACGAAAACTTGGCGAATTATACAGGGTAAATCATCTATCAACGGCTGAGAATAAGAGGAAATTGATAGAAGAATTAAAACAGATACAAGCGGCGTATATGACAGTCATGCTAAACCTAACGGAAACTATAGACAACTCGCAATGCTGGACCAGAAAAGCAAGGAAAGCATCATAATAAATGAGAATATCGAAAATAGTCTTGGATCTGCAGTGAGAAGGACGGAAGTGCAGAGGGCGGATTCTGAAAAACGCTAAAGCTAAATCTCCACCGCTATAGCTAAATTTATAATTTTAAGCGATATTACAATTCTGAAAAACTCCATCGCTTATTTTCATGCTAAAAAATTAGAGACCGAACGAGCTTTTAACGAAAAATAAAATTAAAGCTGTCATTGCTAAATTTTTAGCGATTGATGCAATTCTAAACTTTTTTTAGCGATTTACCAAAACTCAAATTTTATTTTTAGCTATAATTTTGGAGTCCAATATTTTGTTGCTGCTAAGTTTAAAATTAAAAGATTTTTCAATTAAAATCGTAATTTTTGATATATTTATTAACCCTCATCGGTCCCTCGAGAAATACATCTAATCGGTCCCATTGTATGCGCGCGCATACACATATATTTTTAATTGTAAAAAAGCTAAAAAACATTAACAACCATTTATGTTTTGTGATTTTTTTTATGTTTATTACATTGTTTACTATCATATTAATACAGTCAAAATAAATCTTTACTAGTTTTTACATAGTTTTATTCTATGACAATACGGGAATGTTTAATGAAAAATCATAAAGTACTCGTGTAAATATACAAAAAAAAAATTAATTAAAAATTTTTGAGTATATTAACTTAAGTTTATTTAAAATTTTTTCAAATAACTGAAAGTTTTTATTTTGCACTTTTTATTTAGATATTGGTGCAGTTAGTAATTTTCAAAATAAGAAACAAGCTTATTTTAATTATTATATTAATTTAATTAAGGTTCGAAAGAAACTTTAAAAAGTTTTCGAAAACTTTTCACTCGGATGATGAATTTTTGACATCAGTGAGGTGAGTTTTATTGTTAAAAATTCATGTAGCCCCGGGAACCAGTAGAAATTTTGACAACCGGCACAAGAATTTTTGAGTGAAGCAAAAGGGTTTTGCTTTACAAAATTGTTAGTATCAATGTTTTGCTGTGTATTTTTTCTGAAAAAATAGTTTTATGTATGTTTCCGTATAAAAAAAAAGGATTGTGATTTGCTTTTAATATTTAGAAAATATTTGTTATTAGGCTAAAAATACAGGCTTGACGAGCAATTAAAAAGCATGGAGTCACTTCAGTCGTCTTTAATTTATTTTAGTGTCAATAAAAATTACTACAATTCTTTTTGAAAATTTTTAAAAACTAGGCTAGTCTTAGGAGCTAAAGTGTTTAAAATAAATATTTATTAAAGTTTTTTCCTAAATGACCTCTATGTTTATTATGTTGACTTTATATGATTTAAATACAAATTCTAAATGTTTGATAGTTTAAATCATACTTGATTTTAAATACAAATTCTAGTTGTTTGACAGTTTAAAATCGTTTATCGAGCTTAAGGTCAAAGTTAGAAACAATTAATTGTTCTAACGAATTTTTCTAAAGAAACAACAACAACAACAACAAAGTTTTTTCAATATGAAAGGAAAAAAACCACTAGCAAATTGATTTTATTGTACAATTTCTGCGTGCTAAACGCGTCATCAGAAATCTTTGTGATTGCCCGTGCAAGCGCGTAGACGCACTGCACCATCGGGGCGATGAGATTTTTGAAGCTTCAATTTCTCATTTTTTTCCCTTAATTTCATAATGCCACATTTGTTGTTGTATTTCTGTTTTTACTTTAGTTTCTATGCCTATATTATATGTAGTCCAACAGCCTGCTGGAATTCTGCACTAACAAAGCATGTTTACTGAAGTTGTTTTTAGAATTTTTGCTGATTTTGTTTTTCAGCTGTTTCCGTTTGGTCGAGCTCTACCATTTGATTAAAGTTTTTTCCTAAATGACCTCTATGTTTATTATGTTGACTTTATATGATTTAAATACAAATTCTAAATGTTTGATAGTTTAAATCATACTTGATTTTAAATACAAATTCTAGTTGTTTGACAGTTTAAAATCGTTTATCGAGCTTAAGGTCAAAGTTAGAAACAATTAATTGTTCTAACGAATTTTTCTAAAGAAACAACAACAACAACAAAGTTTTTTCAATATGAAAGGAAAAAAACCACTAGCAAATTGATTTTATTGTACAATTTCTGCGTGCTAAACGCGTCATCAGAAATCTTTGTGATTGCCCGTGCAAGCGCGTAGACGCACTGCACCATCGGGGCGATGAGATTTTTGAAGCTTCAATTTCTCATTTTTTCCCTTAATTTCATAATGCCACATTTGTTGTTGTATTTCGGTTTTTACTTTAGTTTCTATGCCTATATTATATGTAGTCCAACAGCCTGCTGGAATTCTGCACTAACAAAGCATGTTTACTGAAGTTGTTTTTAGAATTTTTGCTGATTTTGTTTTTCAGCTGTTTCCGTTTGGTCGAGCTCTACCATTTGATTAAAGTTTTTTCCTAAATGACCTCTATGTTTATTATGTTGACTTTATATGATTTAAATACAAATTCTAAATGTTTGATAGTTTAAATCATACTTGATTTTAAATACAAATTCTAGTTGTTTGACAGTTTAAAATCGTTTATCGAGCTTAAGGTCAAAGTTAGAAACAATTAATTGTTCTAACGAATTTTTCTAAAGAAACAACAACAACAACAAAGTTTTTTCAATATGAAAGGAAAAAAACCACTAGCAAATTGATTTTATTGTACAATTTCTGCGTGCTAAACGCGTCATCAGAAATCTTTGTGATTGCCCGTGCAAGCGCGTAGACGCACTGCACCATCGGGGCGATGAGATTTTTGAAGCTTCAATTTCTCATTTTTTCCCTTAATTTCATAATGCCACATTTGTTGTTGTATTTCTGTTTTTACTTTAGTTTCTATGCCTATATTATATGTAGTCCAACAGCCTGCTGGAATTCTGCACTAACAAAGCATGTTTACTGAAGTTGTTTTTAGAATTTTTGCTGATTTTGTTTTTCAGCTGTTTCCGTTTGGTCGAGCTCTACCATTTGATTAAAGTTTTTTCCTAAATGACCTCTATGTTTATTATGTTGACTTTATATGATTTAAATACAAATTCTAAATGTTTGATAGTTTAAATCATACTTGATTTTAAATACAAATTCTAGTTGTTTGACAGTTTAAAATCGTTTATCGAGCTTAAGGTCAAAGTTAGAAACAATTAATTGTTCTAACGAATTTTTCTAAAGAAACAACAACAACAACCAAGTTTTTTCAATATGAAAGGAAAAAAACCACTAGCAAATTGATTTTATTGTACAATTTCTGCGTGCTAAACGCGTCATCAGAAATCTTTGTGATTGCCCGTGCAAGCGCGTAGACGCACTGCACCATCGGGGCGATGAGATTTTTGAAGCTTCAATTTCTCATTTTTTCCCTTAATTTCATAATGCCACATTTGTTGTTGTATTTCTGTTTTTACTTTAGTTTCTATGCCTATATTATATGTAGTCCAACAGCCTGCTGGAATTCTGCACTAACAAAGCATGTTTACTGAAGTTGTTTTTAGAATTTTTGCTGATTTTGTTTTTCAGCTGTTTCCGTTTGGTCGAGCTCTACCATTTGATTAAAGTTTTTTCCTAAATGACCTCTATGTTTATTATGTTGACTTTATATGATTTAAATACAAATTCTAAATGTTTGATAGTTTAAATCATACTTGATTTTAAATACAAATTCTAGTTGTTTGACAGTTTAAAATCGTTTATCGAGCTTAAGGTCAAAGTTAGAAACAATTAATTGTTCTAACGAATTTTTCTAAAGAAACAACAACAACAACAAAGTTTTTTCAATATGAAAGGAAAAAAACCACTAGCAAATTGATTTTATTGTACAATTTCTGCGTGCTAAACGCGTCATCAGAAATCTTTGTGATTGCCCGTGCAAGCGCGTAGACGCACTGCACCATCGGGGCGATGAGATTTTTGAAGCTTCAATTTCTCATTTTTTCCCTTAATTTCATAATGCCACATTTGTTGTTGTATTTCTGTTTTTACTTTAGTTTCTATGCCTATATTATATGTAGTCCAACAGCCTGCTGGAATTCTGCACTAACAAAGCATGTTTACTGAAGTTGTTTTTAGAATTTTTGCTGATTTTGTTTTTCAGCTGTTTCCGTTTGGTCGAGCTCTACCATTTGATTAAAGTTTTTTCCTAAATGACCTCTATGTTTATTATGTTGACTTTATATGATTTAAATACAAATTCTAAATGTTTGATAGTTTAAATCATACTTGATTTTAAATACAAATTCTAGTTGTTTGACAGTTTAAAATCGTTTATCGAGCTTAAGGTCAAAGTTAGAAACAATTAATTGTTCTAACGAATTTTTCTAAAGAAACAACAACAACAACAAAGTTTTTTCAATATGAAAGGAAAAAAACCACTAGCAAATTGATTTTATTGTACAATTTCTGCGTGCTAAACGCGTCATCAGAAATCTTTGTGATTGCCCGTGCAAGCGCGTAGACGCACTGCACCATCGGGGCGATGAGATTTTTGAAGCTTCAATTTCTCATTTTTTCCCTTAATTTCATAATGCCACATTTGTTGTTGTATTTCTGTTTTTACTTTAGTTTCTATGCCTATATTATATGTAGTCCAACAGCCTGCTGGAATTCTGCACTAACAAAGCATGTTTACTGAAGTTGTTTTTAGAATTTTTGCTGATTTTGTTTTTCAGCTGTTTCCGTTTGGTCGAGCTCTACCATTTGATTAAAGTTTTTTCCTAAATGACCTCTATGTTTATTATGTTGACTTTATATGATTTAAATACAAATTCTAAATGTTTGATAGTTTAAATCATACTTGATTTTAAATACAAATTCTAGTTGTTTGACAGTTTAAAATCGTTTATCGAGCTTAAGGTCAAAGTTAGAAACAATTAATTGTTCTAACGAATTTTTCTAAAGAAACAACAACAACAACAAAGTTTTTTCAATATGAAAGGAAAAAAACCACTAGCAAATTGATTTTATTGTACAATTTCTGCGTGCTAAACGCGTCATCAGAAATCTTTGTGATTGCCCGTGCAAGCGCGTAGACGCACTGCACCATCGGGGCGATGAGATTTTTGAAGCTTCAATTTCTCATTTTTTCCCTTAATTTCATAATGCCACATTTGTTGTTGTATTTCTGTTTTTACTTTAGTTTCTATGCCTATATTATATGTAGTCCAACAGCCTGCTGGAATTCTGCACTAACAAAGCATGTTTACTGAAGTTGTTTTTAGAATTTTTGCTGATTTTGTTTTTCAGCTGTTTCCGTTTGGTCGAGCTCTACCATTTGATTAAAGTTTTTTCCTAAATGACCTCTATGTTTATTATGTTGACTTTATATGATTTAAATACAAATTCTAAATGTTTGATAGTTTAAATCATACTTGATTTTAAATACAAATTCTAGTTGTTTGACAGTTTAAAATCGTTTATCGAGCTTAAGGTCAAAGTTAGAAACAATTAATTGTTCTAACGAATTTTTCTAAAGAAACAACAACAACAACAAAGTTTTTTCAATATGAAAGGAAAAAAACCACTAGCAAATTGATTTTATTGTACAATTTCTGCGTGCTAAACGCGTCATCAGAAATCTTTGTGATTGCCCGTGCAAGCGCGTAGACGCACTGCACCATCGGGGCGATGAGATTTTTGAAGCTTCAATTTCTCATTTTTTCCCTTAATTTCATAATGCCACATTTGTTGTTGTATTTCTGTTTTTACTTTAGTTTCTATGCCTATATTATATGTAGTCCAACAGCCTGCTGGAATTCTGCACTAACAAAGCATGTTTACTGAAGTTGTTTTTAGAATTTTTGCTGATTTTGTTTTTCAGCTGTTTCCGTTTGGTCGAGCTCTACCATTTGATTAAAGTTTTTTCCTAAATGACCTCTATGTTTATTATGTTGACTTTATATGATTTAAATACAAATTCTAAATGTTTGATAGTTTAAATCATATTTGATTTTAAATACAAATTCTAGTTGTTTGACAGTTTAAAATCGTTTATCGAGCTTAAGGTCAAAGTTAGAAACAATTAATTGTTCTAACGAATTTTTCTAAAGAAACAACAACAACAACAAAGTTTTTTCAATATGAAAGGAAAAAAACCACTAGCAAATTGATTTTATTGTACAATTTCTGCGTGCTAAACGCGTCATCAGAAATCTTTGTGATTGCCCGTGCAAGCGCGTAGACGCACTGCACCATCGGGGCGATGAGATTTTTGAAGCTTCAATTTCTCATTTTTTCCCTTAATTTCATAATGCCACATTTGTTGTTGTATTTCTGTTTTTACTTTAGTTTCTATGCCTATATTATATGTAGTCCAACAGCCTGCTGGAATTCTGCACTAACAAAGCATGTTTACTGAAGTTGTTTTTAGAATTTTTGCTGATTTTGTTTTTCAGCTGTTTCCGTTTGGTCGAGCTCTACCATTTGATTAAAGTTTTTTCCTAAATGACCTCTATGTTTATTATGTTGACTTTATATGATTTAAATACAAATTCTAAATGTTTGATAGTTTAAATCATACTTGATTTTAAATACAAATTCTAGTTGTTTGACAGTTTAAAATCGTTTATCGAGCTTAAGGTCAAAGTTAGAAACAATTAATTGTTCTAACGAATTTTTCTAAAGAAACAACAACAACAACAAAGTTTTTTCAATATGAAAGGAAAAAAACCACTAGCAAATTGATTTTATTGTACAATTTCTGCGTGCTAAACGCGTCATCAGAAATCTTTGTGATTGCCCGTGCAAGCGCGTAGACGCACTGCACCATCGGGGCGATGAGATTTTTGAAGCTTCAATTTCTCATTTTTTCCCTTAATTTCATAATGCCACATTTGTTGTTGTATTTCTGTTTTTACTTTAGTTTCTATGCCTATATTATATGTAGTCCAACAGCCTGCTGGAATTCTGCACTAACAAAGCATGTTTACTGAAGTTGTTTTTAGAATTTTTGCTGATTTTGTTTTTCAGCTGTTTCCGTTTGGTCGAGCTCTACCATTTGATTAAAGTTTTTTCCTAAATGACCTCTATGTTTATTATGTTGACTTTATATGATTTAAATACAAATTCTAAATGTTTGATAGTTTAAATCATACTTGATTTTAAATACAAATTCTAGTTGTTTGACAGTTTAAAATCGTTTATCGAGCTTAAGGTCAAAGTTAGAAACAATTAATTGTTCTAACGAATTTTTCTAAAGAAACAACAACAACAACAAAGTTTTTTCAATATGAAAGGAAAAAAACCACTAGCAAATTGATTTTATTGTACAATTTCTGCGTGCTAAACGCGTCATCAGAAATCTTTGTGATTGCCCGTGCAAGCGCGTAGACGCACTGCACCATCGGGGCGATGAGATTTTTGAAGCTTCAATTTCTCATTTTTTCCCTTAATTTCATAATGCCACATTTGTTGTTGTATTTCTGTTTTTACTTTAGTTTCTATGCCTATATTATATGTAGTCCAACAGCCTGCTGGAATTCTGCACTAACAAAGCATGTTTACTGAAGTTGTTTTTAGAATTTTTGCTGATTTTGTTTTTCAGCTGTTTCCGTTTGGTCGAGCTCTACCATTTGATTAAAGTTTTTTCCTAAATGACCTCTATGTTTATTATGTTGACTTTATATGATTTAAATACAAATTCTAAATGTTTGATAGTTTAAATCATACTTGATTTTAAATACAAATTCTAGTTGTTTGACAGTTTAAAATCGTTTATCGAGCTTAAGGTCAAAGTTAGAAACAATTAATTGTTCTAACGAATTTTTCTAAAGAAACAACAACAACAACAAAGTTTTTTCAATATGAAAGGAAAAAAACCACTAGCAAATTGATTTTATTGTACAATTTCTGCGTGCTAAACGCGTCATCAGAAATCTTTGTGATTGCCCGTGCAAGCGCGTAGACGCACTGCACCATCGGGGCGATGAGATTTTTGAAGCTTCAATTTCTCATTTTTTCCCTTAATTTCATAATGCCACATTTGTTGTTGTATTTCTGTTTTTACTTTAGTTTCTATGCCTATATTATATGTAGTCCAACAGCCTGCTGGAATTCTGCACTAACAAAGCATGTTTACTGAAGTTGTTTTTAGAATTTTTGCTGATTTTGTTTTTCAGCTGTTTCCGTTTGGTCGAGCTCTACCATTTGATTAAAGTTTTTTCCTAAATGACCTCTATGTTTATTATGTTGACTTTATATGATTTAAATACAAATTCTAAATGTTTGATAGTTTAAATCATACTTGATTTTAAATACAAATTCTAGTTGTTTGACAGTTTAAAATCGTTTATCGAGCTTAAGGTCAAAGTTAGAAACAATTAATTGTTCTAACGAATTTTTCTAAAGAAACAACAACAACAACAAAGTTTTTTCAATATGAAAGGAAAAAAACCACTAGCAAATTGATTTTATTGTACAATTTCTGCGTGCTAAACGCGTCATCAGAAATCTTTGTGATTGCCCGTGCAAGCGCGTAGACGCACTGCACCATCGGGGCGATGAGATTTTTGAAGCTTCAATTTCTCATTTTTTCCCTTAATTTCATAATGCCACATTTGTTGTTGTATTTCTGTTTTTACTTTAGTTTCTATGCCTATATTATATGTAGTCCAACAGCCTGCTGGAATTCTGCACTAACAAAGCATGTTTACTGAAGTTGTTTTTAGAATTTTTGCTGATTTTGTTTTTCAGCTGTTTCCGTTTGGTCGAGCTCTACCATTTGATTAAAGTTTTTTCCTAAATGACCTCTATGTTTATTATGTTGACTTTATATGATTTAAATACAAATTCTAAATGTTTGATAGTTTAAATCATACTTGATTTTAAATACAAATTCTAGTTGTTTGACAGTTTAAAATCGTTTATCGAGCTTAAGGTCAAAGTTAGAAACAATTAATTGTTCTAACGAATTTTTCTAAAGAAACAACAACAACAACAAAGTTTTTTCAATATGAAAGGAAAAAAACCACTAGCAAATTGATTTTATTGTACAATTTCTGCGTGCTAAACGCGTCATCAGAAATCTTTGTGATTGCCCGTGCAAGCGCGTAGACGCACTGCACCATCGGGGCGATGAGATTTTTGAAGCTTCAATTTCTCATTTTTTCCCTTAATTTCATAATGCCACATTTGTTGTTGTATTTCTGTTTTTACTTTAGTTTCTATGCCTATATTATATGTAGTCCAACAGCCTGCTGGAATTCTGCACTAACAAAGCATGTTTACTGAAGTTGTTTTTAGAATTTTTGCTGATTTTGTTTTTCAGCTGTTTCCGTTTGGTCGAGCTCTACCATTTGATTAAAGTTTTTTCCTAAATGACCTCTATGTTTATTATGTTGACTTTATATGATTTAAATACAAATTCTAAATGTTTGATAGTTTAAATCATACTTGATTTTAAATACAAATTCTAGTTGTTTGACAGTTTAAAATCGTTTATCGAGCTTAAGGTCAAAGTTAGAAACAATTAATTGTTCTAACGAATTTTTCTAAAGAAACAACAACAACAACAAAGTTTTTTCAATATGAAAGGAAAAAAACCACTAGCAAATTGATTTTATTGTACAATTTCTGCGTGCTAAACGCGTCATCAGAAATCTTTGTGATTGCCCGTGCAAGCGCGTAGACGCACTGCACCATCGGGGCGATGAGATTTTTGAAGCTTCAATTTCTCATTTTTTCCCTTAATTTCATAATGCCACATTTGTTGTTGTATTTCTGTTTTTACTTTAGTTTCTATGCCTATATTATATGTAGTCCAACAGCCTGCTGGAATTCTGCACTAACAAAGCATGTTTACTGAAGTTGTTTTTAGAATTTTTGCTGATTTTGTTTTTCAGCTGTTTCCGTTTGGTCGAGCTCTACCATTTGATTAAAGTTTTTTCCTAAATGACCTCTATGTTTATTATGTTGACTTTATATGATTTAAATACAAATTCTAAATGTTTGATAGTTTAAATCATACTTGATTTTAAATACAAATTCTAGTTGTTTGACAGTTTAAAATCGTTTATCGAGCTTAAGGTCAAAGTTAGAAACAATTAATTGTTCTAACGAATTTTTCTAAAGAAACAACAACAACAACAAAGTTTTTTCAATATGAAAGGAAAAAAACCACTAGCAAATTGATTTTATTGTACAATTTCTGCGTGCTAAACGCGTCATCAGAAATCTTTGTGATTGCCCGTGCAAGCGCGTAGACGCACTGCACCATCGGGGCGATGAGATTTTTGAAGCTTCAATTTCTCATTTTTTCCCTTAATTTCATAATGCCACATTTGTTGTTGTATTTCTGTTTTTACTTTAGTTTCTATGCCTATATTATATGTAGTCCAACAGCCTGCTGGAATTCTGCACTAACAAAGCATGTTTACTGAAGTTGTTTTTAGAATTTTTGCTGATTTTGTTTTTCAGCTGTTTCCGTTTGGTCGAGCTCTACCATTTGATTAAAGTTTTTTCCTAAATGACCTCTATGTTTATTATGTTGACTTTATATGATTTAAATACAAATTCTAAATGTTTGATAGTTTAAATCATACTTGATTTTAAATACAAATTCTAGTTGTTTGACAGTTTAAAATCGTTTATCGAGCTTAAGGTCAAAGTTAGAAACAATTAATTGTTCTAACGAATTTTTCTAAAGAAACAACAACAACAACAAAGTTTTTTCAATATGAAAGGAAAAAAACCACTAGCAAATTGATTTTATTGTACAATTTCTGCGTGCTAAACGCGTCATCAGAAATCTTTGTGATTGCCCGTGCAAGCGCGTAGACGCACTGCACCATCGGGGCGATGAGATTTTTGAAGCTTCAATTTCTCATTTTTTCCCTTAATTTCATAATGCCACATTTGTTGTTGTATTTCTGTTTTTACTTTAGTTTCTATGCCTATATTATATGTAGTCCAACAGCCTGCTGGAATTCTGCACTAACAAAGCATGTTTACTGAAGTTGTTTTTAGAATTTTTGCTGATTTTGTTTTTCAGCTGTTTCCGTTTGGTCGAGCTCTACCATTTGATTAAAGTTTTTTCCTAAATGACCTCTATGTTTATTATGTTGACTTTATATGATTTAAATACAAATTCTAAATGTTTGATAGTTTAAATCATACTTGATTTTAAATACAAATTCTAGTTGTTTGACAGTTTAAAATCGTTTATCGAGCTTAAGGTCAAAGTTAGAAACAATTAATTGTTCTAACGAATTTTTCTAAAGAAACAACAACAACAACAAAGTTTTTTCAATATGAAAGGAAAAAAAACCACTAGCAAATTGATTTTATTGTACAATTTCTGCGTGCTAAACGCGTCATCAGAAATCTTTGTGATTGCCCGTGCAAGCGCGTAGACGCACTGCACCATCGGGGCGATGAGATTTTTGAAGCTTCAATTTCTCATTTTTTCCCTTAATTTCATAATGCCACATTTGTTGTTGTATTTCTGTTTTTACTTTAGTTTCTATGCCTATATTATATGTAGTCCAACAGCCTGCTGGAATTCTGCACTAACAAAGCATGTTTACTGAAGTTGTTTTTAGAATTTTTGCTGATTTTGTTTTTCAGCTGTTTCCGTTTGGTCGAGCTCTACCATTTGATTAAAGTTTTTTCCTAAATGACCTCTATGTTTATTATGTTGACTTTATATGATTTAAATACAAATTCTAAATGTTTGATAGTTTAAATCATACTTGATTTTAAATACAAATTCTAGTTGTTTGACAGTTTAAAATCGTTTATCGAGCTTAAGGTCAAAGTTAGAAACAATTAATTGTTCTAACGAATTTTTCTAAAGAAACAACAACAACAACAAAGTTTTTTCAATATGAAAGGAAAAAAAACCACTAGCAAATTGATTTTATTGTACAATTTCTGCGTGCTAAACGCGTCATCAGAAATCTTTGTGATTGCCCGTGCAAGCGCGTAGACGCACTGCACCATCGGGGCGATGAGATTTTTGAAGCTTCAATTTCTCATTTTTTCCCTTAATTTCATAATGCCACATTTGTTGTTGTATTTCTGTTTTTACTTTAGTTTCTATGCCTATATTATATGTAGTCCAACAGCCTGCTGGAATTCTGCACTAACAAAGCATGTTTACTGAAGTTGTTTTTAGAATTTTTGCTGATTTTGTTTTTCAGCTGTTTCCGTTTGGTCGAGCTCTACCATTTGATTAAAGTTTTTTCCTAAATGACCTCTATGTTTATTATGTTGACTTTATATGATTTAAATACAAATTCTAAATGTTTGATAGTTTAAATCATACTTGATTTTAAATACAAATTCTAGTTGTTTGACAGTTTAAAATCGTTTATCGAGCTTAAGGTCAAAGTTAGAAACAATTAATTGTTCTAACGAATTTTTCTAAAGAAACAACAACAACAACAAAGTTTTTTCAATATGAAAGGAAAAAAACCACTAGCAAATTGATTTTATTGTACAATTTCTGCGTGCTAAACGCGTCATCAGAAATCTTTGTGATTGCCCGTGCAAGCGCGTAGACGCACTGCACCATCGGGGCGATGAGATTTTTGAAGCTTCAATTTCTCATTTTTTCCCTTAATTTCATAATGCCACATTTGTTGTTGTATTTCTGTTTTTACTTTAGTTTCTATGCCTATATTATATGTAGTCCAACAGCCTGCTGGAATTCTGCACTAACAAAGCATGTTTACTGAAGTTGTTTTTAGAATTTTTGCTGATTTTGTTTTTCAGCTGTTTCCGTTTGGTCGAGCTCTACCATTTGATTAAAGTTTTTTCCTAAATGACCTCTATGTTTATTATGTTGACTTTATATGATTTAAATACAAATTCTAAATGTTTGATAGTTTAAATCATACTTGATTTTAAATACAAATTCTAGTTGTTTGACAGTTTAAAATCGTTTATCGAGCTTAAGGTCAAAGTTAGAAACAATTAATTGTTCTAACGAATTTTTCTAAAGAAACAACAACAACAACAAAGTTTTTTCAATATGAAAGGAAAAAAACCACTAGCAAATTGATTTTATTGTACAATTTCTGCGTGCTAAACGCGTCATCAGAAATCTTTGTGATTGCCCGTGCAAGCGCGTAGACGCACTGCACCATCGGGGCGATGAGATTTTTGAAGCTTCAATTTCTCATTTTTTCCCTTAATTTCATAATGCCACATTTGTTGTTGTATTTCTGTTTTTACTTTAGTTTCTATGCCTATATTATATGTAGTCCAACAGCCTGCTGGAATTCTGCACTAACAAAGCATGTTTACTGAAGTTGTTTTTAGAATTTTTGCTGATTTTGTTTTTCAGCTGTTTCCGTTTGGTCGAGCTCTACCATTTGATTAAAGTTTTTTCCTAAATGACCTCTATGTTTATTATGTTGACTTTATATGATTTAAATACAAATTCTAAATGTTTGATAGTTTAAATCATACTTGATTTTAAATACAAATTCTAGTTGTTTGACAGTTTAAAATCGTTTATCGAGCTTAAGGTCAAAGTTAGAAACAATTAATTGTTCTAACGAATTTTTCTAAAGAAACAACAACAACAACAAAGTTTTTTCAATATGAAAGGAAAAAAACCACTAGCAAATTGATTTTATTGTACAATTTCTGCGTGCTAAACGCGTCATCAGAAATCTTTGTGATTGCCCGTGCAAGCGCGTAGACGCACTGCACCATCGGGGCGATGAGATTTTTGAAGCTTCAATTTCTCATTTTTTCCCTTAATTTCATAATGCCACATTTGTTGTTGTATTTCTGTTTTTACTTTAGTTTCTATGCCTATATTATATGTAGTCCAACAGCCTGCTGGAATTCTGCACTAACAAAGCATGTTTACTGAAGTTGTTTTTAGAATTTTTGCTGATTTTGTTTTTCAGCTGTTTCCGTTTGGTCGAGCTCTACCATTTGATTAAAGTTTTTTCCTAAATGACCTCTATGTTTATTATGTTGACTTTATATGATTTAAATACAAATTCTAAATGTTTGATAGTTTAAATCATACTTGATTTTAAATACAAATTCTAGTTGTTTGACAGTTTAAAATCGTTTATCGAGCTTAAGGTCAAAGTTAGAAACAATTAATTGTTCTAACGAATTTTTCTAAAGAAACAACAACAACAACAACAAAGTTTTTTCAATATGAAAGGAAAAAAACCACTAGCAAATTGATTTTATTGTACAATTTCTGCGTGCTAAACGCGTCATCAGAAATCTTTGTGATTGCCCGTGCAAGCGCGTAGACGCACTGCACCATCGGGGCGATGAGATTTTTGAAGCTTCAATTTCTCATTTTTTCCCTTAATTTCATAATGCCACATTTGTTGTTGTATTTCTGTTTTTACTTTAGTTTCTATGCCTATATTATATGTAGTCCAACAGCCTGCTGGAATTCTGCACTAACAAAGCATGTTTACTGAAGTTGTTTTTAGAATTTTTGCTGATTTTGTTTTTCAGCTGTTTCCGTTTGGTCGAGCTCTACCATTTGATTAAAGTTTTTTCCTAAATGACCTCTATGTTTATTATGTTGACTTTATATGATTTAAATACAAATTCTAAATGTTTGATAGTTTAAATCATACTTGATTTTAAATACAAATTCTAGTTGTTTGACAGTTTAGACAGTTGTTTGACCAAACGGAAACAGCTGAAAAACAAAATCAGCAAAAATTCTAAAAACAACTTCAGTAAACATGCTTTGTTAGTGCAGAATTCCAGCAGGCTGTTGGACTACATATAATATAGGCATAGAAACTAAAGTAAAAACAGAAATACAACAACAAATGTGGCATTATGAAATTAAGGGAAAAAATGAGAAATTGAAGCTTCAAAAATCTCATCGCCCCGATGGTGCAGTGCGTCTACGCGCTTGCACGGGCAATCACAAAGATTTCTGATGACGCGTTTAGCACGCAGAAATTGTACAATAAAATCAATTTGCTAGTGGTTTTTTTCCTTTCATATTGAAAAAACTTTGTTGTTGTTGTTGTTTCTTTAGAAAAATTCGTTAGAACAATTAATTGTTTCTAACTTTGACCTTAAGCTCGATAAACGATTTTAAACTGTCAAACAACTAGAATTTGTATTTAAAATCAAGTATGATTTAAACTATCAAACATTTAGAATTTGTATTTAAATCATATAAAGTCAACATAATAAACATAGAGGTCATTTAGGAAAAAACTTTAATCAAATGGTAGAGCTCGACCAAACGGAAACAGCTGAAAAACAAAATCAGCAAAAATTCTAAAAACAACTTCAGTAAACATGCTTTGTTAGTGCAGAATTCCAGCAGGCTGTTGGACTACATATAATATAGGCATAGAAACTAAAGTAAAAACAGAAATACAACAACAAATGTGGCATTATGAAATTAAGGGAAAAAATGAGAAATTGAAGCTTCAAAAATCTCATCGCCCCGATGGTGCAGTGCGTCTACGCGCTTGCACGGGCAATCACAAAGATTTCTGATGACGCGTTTAGCACGCAGAAATTGTACAATAAAATCAATTTGCTAGTGGTTTTTTTCCTTTCATATTGAAAAAACTTTGTTGTTGTTGTTGTTTCTTTAGAAAAATTCGTTAGAACAATTAATTGTTTCTAACTTTGACCTTAAGCTCGATAAACGATTTTAAACTGTCAAACAACTAGAATTTGTATTTAAAATCAAGTATGATTTAAACTATCAAACATTTAGAATTTGTATTTAAATCATATAAAGTCAACATAATAAACATAGAGGTCATTTAGGAAAAAACTTTAATCAAATGGTAGAGCTCGACCAAACGGAAACAGCTGAAAAACAAAATCAGCAAAAATTCTAAAAACAACTTCAGTAAACATGCTTTGTTAGTGCAGAATTCCAGCAGGCTGTTGGACTACATATAATATAGGCATAGAAACTAAAGTAAAAACAGAAATACAACAACAAATGTGGCATTATGAAATTAAGGGAAAAAATGAGAAATTGAAGCTTCAAAAATCTCATCGCCCCGATGGTGCAGTGCGTCTACGCGCTTGCACGGGCAATCACAAAGATTTCTGATGACGCGTTTAGCACGCAGAAATTGTACAATAAAATCAATTTGCTAGTGGTTTTTTTTCCTTTCATATTGAAAAAACTTTGTTGTTGTTGTTGTTTCTTTAGAAAAATTCGTTAGAACAATTAATTGTTTCTAACTTTGACCTTAAGCTCGATAAACGATTTTAAACTGTCAAACAACTAGAATTTGTATTTAAAATCAAGTATGATTTAAACTATCAAACATTTAGAATTTGTATTTAAATCATATAAAGTCAACATAATAAACATAGAGGTCATTTAGGAAAAAACTTTAATCAAATGGTAGAGCTCGACCAAACGGAAACAGCTGAAAAACAAAATCAGCAAAAATTCTAAAAACAACTTCAGTAAACATGCTTTGTTAGTGCAGAATTCCAGCAGGCTGTTGGACTACATATAATATAGGCATAGAAACTAAAGTAAAAACAGAAATACAACAACAAATGTGGCATTATGAAATTAAGGGAAAAAATGAGAAATTGAAGCTTCAAAAATCTCATCGCCCCGATGGTGCAGTGCGTCTACGCGCTTGCACGGGCAATCACAAAGATTTCTGATGACGCGTTTAGCACGCAGAAATTGTACAATAAAATCAATTTGCTAGTGGTTTTTTTCCTTTCATATTGAAAAAACTTTGTTGTTGTTGTTGTTTCTTTAGAAAAATTCGTTAGAACAATTAATTGTTTCTAACTTTGACCTTAAGCTCGATAAACGATTTTAAACTGTCAAACAACTAGAATTTGTATTTAAAATCAAGTATGATTTAAACTATCAAACATTTAGAATTTGTATTTAAATCATATAAAGTCAACATAATAAACATAGAGGTCATTTAGGAAAAAACTTTAATCAAATGGTAGAGCTCGACCAAACGGAAACAGCTGAAAAACAAAATCAGCAAAAATTCTAAAAACAACTTCAGTAAACATGCTTTGTTAGTGCAGAATTCCAGCAGGCTGTTGGACTACATATAATATAGGCATAGAAACTAAAGTAAAAACAGAAATACAACAACAAATGTGGCATTATGAAATTAAGGGAAAAAATGAGAAATTGAAGCTTCAAAAATCTCATCGCCCCGATGGTGCAGTGCGTCTACGCGCTTGCACGGGCAATCACAAAGATTTCTGATGACGCGTTTAGCACGCAGAAATTGTACAATAAAATCAATTTGCTAGTGGTTTTTTTCCTTTCATATTGAAAAAACTTTGTTGTTGTTGTTGTTTCTTTAGAAAAATTCGTTAGAACAATTAATTGTTTCTAACTTTGACCTTAAGCTCGATAAACGATTTTAAACTGTCAAACAACTAGAATTTGTATTTAAAATCAAGTATGATTTAAACTATCAAACATTTAGAATTTGTATTTAAATCATATAAAGTCAACATAATAAACATAGAGGTCATTTAGGAAAAAACTTTAATCAAATGGTAGAGCTCGACCAAACGGAAACAGCTGAAAAACAAAATCAGCAAAAATTCTAAAAACAACTTCAGTAAACATGCTTTGTTAGTGCAGAATTCCAGCAGGCTGTTGGACTACATATAATATAGGCATAGAAACTAAAGTAAAAACAGAAATACAACAACAAATGTGGCATTATGAAATTAAGGGAAAAAAAATGAGAAATTGAAGCTTCAAAAATCTCATCGCCCCGATGGTGCAGTGCGTCTACGCGCTTGCACGGGCAATCACAAAGATTTCTGATGACGCGTTTAGCACGCAGAAATTGTACAATAAAATCAATTTGCTAGTGGTTTTTTTCCTTTCATATTGAAAAAACTTTGTTGTTGTTGTTGTTTCTTTAGAAAAATTCGTTAGAACAATTAATTGTTTCTAACTTTGACCTTAAGCTCGATAAACGATTTTAAACTGTCAAACAACTAGAATTTGTATTTAAAATCAAGTATGATTTAAACTATCAAACATTTAGAATTTGTATTTAAATCATATAAAGTCAACATAATAAACATAGAGGTCATTTAGGAAAAAACTTTAATCAAATGGTAGAGCTCGACCAAACGGAAACAGCTGAAAAACAAAATCAGCAAAAATTCTAAAAACAACTTCAGTAAACATGCTTTGTTAGTGCAGAATTCCAGCAGGCTGTTGGACTACATATAATATAGGCATAGAAACTAAAGTAAAAACAGAAATACAACAACAAATGTGGCATTATGAAATTAAGGGAAAAAATGAGAAATTGAAGCTTCAAAAATCTCATCGCCCCGATGGTGCAGTGCGTCTACGCGCTTGCACGGGCAATCACAAAGATTTCTGATGACGCGTTTAGCACGCAGAAATTGTACAATAAAATCAATTTGCTAGTGGTTTTTTTCCTTTCATATTGAAAAAACTTTGTTGTTGTTGTTGTTTCTTTAGAAAAATTCGTTAGAACAATTAATTGTTTCTAACTTTGACCTTAAGCTCGATAAACGATTTTAAACTGTCAAACAACTAGAATTTGTATTTAAAATCAAGTATGATTTAAACTATCAAACATTTAGAATTTGTATTTAAATCATATAAAGTCAACATAATAAACATAGAGGTCATTTAGGAAAAAACTTTAATCAAATGGTAGAGCTCGACCAAACGGAAACAGCTGAAAAACAAAATCAGCAAAAATTCTAAAAACAACTTCAGTAAACATGCTTTGTTAGTGCAGAATTCCAGCAGGCTGTTGGACTACATATAATATAGGCATAGAAACTAAAGTAAAAACAGAAATACAACAACAAATGTGGCATTATGAAATTAAGGGAAAAAATGAGAAATTGAAGCTTCAAAAATCTCATCGCCCCGATGGTGCAGTGCGTCTACGCGCTTGCACGGGCAATCACAAGATTTCTGATGACGCGTTTAGCACGCAGAAATTGTACAATAAAATCAATTTGCTAGTGGTTTTTTTTCCTTTCATATTGAAAAAACTTTGTTGTTGTTGTTGTTTCTTTAGAAAAATTCGTTAGAACAATTAATTGTTTCTAACTTTGACCTTAAGCTCGATAAACGATTTTAAACTGTCAAACAACTAGATTTGTATTTAAAATCAAGTATGATTTAAACTATCAAACATTTAGAATTTGTATTTAAATCATATAAAGTCAACATAATAAACATAGAGGTCATTTAGGAAAAAACTTTAATCAAATGGTAGAGCTCGACCAAACGGAAACAGCTGAAAAACAAAATCAGCAAAATTCTAAAAACAACTTCAGTAAACATGCTTTGTTAGTGCAGAATTCCAGCAGGCTGTTGGACTACATATAATATAGGCATAGAAACTAAAGTAAAAACAGAAATACAACAACAAATGTGGCATTATGAAATTAAGGGAAAAAATGAGAAATTGAAGCTTCAAAAATCTCATCGCCCCGATGGTGCAGTGCGTCTACGCGCTTGCACGGGCAATCACAAAGATTTCTGATGACGCGTTTAGCACGCAGAAATAATTGTACAATAAAATCAATTTGCTAGTGGTTTTTTTCCTTTCATATTGAAAAAACTTTGTTGTTGTTGTTGTTTCTTTAGAAAAATTCGTTAGAACAATTAATTGTTTCTAACTTTGACCTTAAGCTCGATAAACGATTTTAAACTGTCAAACAACTAGAATTTGTATTTAAAATCAAGTATGATTTAAACTATCAAACATTTAGAATTTGTATTTAAATCATATAAAGTCAACATAATAAACATAGAGGTCATTTAGGAAAAAACTTTAATCAAATGGTAGAGCTCGACCAAACGGAAACAGCTGAAAAACAAAATCAGCAAAAATTCTAAAAACAACTTCAGTAAACATGCTTTGTTAGTGCAGAATTCCAGCAGGCTGTTGGACTACATATAATATAGGCATAGAAACTAAAGTAAAAACAGAAATACAACAACAAATGTGGCATTATGAAATTAAGGGAAAAAATGAGAAATTGAAGCTTCAAAAATCTCATCGCCCCGATGGTGCAGTGCGTCTACGCGCTTGCACGGGCAATCACAAAGATTTCTGATGACGCGTTTAGCACGCAGAAATTGTACAATAAAATCAATTTGCTAGTGGTTTTTTTCCTTTCATATTGAAAAAACTTTGTTGTTGTTGTTGTTTCTTTAGAAAAATTCGTTAGAACAATTAATTGTTTCTAACTTTGACCTTAAGCTCGATAAACGATTTTAAACTGTCAAACAACTAGAATTTGTATTTAAAATCAAGTATGATTTAAACTATCAAACATTTAGAATTTGTATTTAAATCATATAAAGTCAACATAATAAACATAGAGGTCATTTAGGAAAAAACTTTAATCAAATGGTAGAGCTCGACCAAACGGAAACAGCTGAAAAACAAAATCAGCAAAAATTCTAAAAACAACTTCAGTAAACATGCTTTGTTAGTGCAGAATTCCAGCAGGCTGTTGGACTACATATAATATAGGCATAGAAACTAAAGTAAAAACAGAAATACAACAACAAATGTGGCATTATGAAATTAAGGGAAAAAATGAGAAATTGAAGCTTCAAAAATCTCATCGCCCCGATGGTGCAGTGCGTCTACGCGCTTGCACGGGCAATCACAAAGATTTCTGATGACGCGTTTAGCACGCAGAAATTGTACAATAAAATCAATTTGCTAGTGGTTTTTTTCCTTTCATATTGAAAAAACTTTGTTGTTGTTGTTGTTTCTTTAGAAAAATTCGTTAGAACAATTAATTGTTTCTAACTTTGACCTTAAGCTCGATAAACGATTTTAAACTGTCAAACAACTAGAATTTGTATTTAAAATCAAGTATGATTTAAACTATCAAACATTTAGAATTTGTATTTAAATCATATAAAGTCAACATAATAAACATAGAGGTCATTTAGGAAAAAACTTTAATCAAATGGTAGAGCTCGACCAAACGGAAACAGCTGAAAAACAAAATCAGCAAAAATTCTAAAAACAACTTCAGTAAACATGCTTTGTTAGTGCAGAATTCCAGCAGGCTGTTGGACTACATATAATATAGGCATAGAAACTAAAGTAAAAACAGAAATACAACAACAAATGTGGCATTATGAAATTAAGGGAAAAAATGAGAAATTGAAGCTTCAAAAATCTCATCGCCCCGATGGTGCAGTGCGTCTACGCGCTTGCACGGGCAATCACAAAGATTTCTGATGACGCGTTTAGCACGCAGAAATTGTACAATAAAATCAATTTGCTAGTGGTTTTTTTCCTTTCATATTGAAAAAACTTTGTTGTTGTTGTTGTTTCTTTAGAAAAATTCGTTAGAACAATTAATTGTTTCTAACTTTGACCTTAAGCTCGATAAACGATTTTAAACTGTCAAACAACTAGAATTTGTATTTAAAATCAAGTATGATTTAAACTATCAAACATTTAGAATTTGTATTTAAATCATATAAAGTCAACATAATAAACATAGAGGTCATTTAGGAAAAAACTTTAATCAAATGGTAGAGCTCGACCAAACGGAAACAGCTGAAAAACAAAATCAGCAAAAATTCTAAAAACAACTTCAGTAAACATGCTTTGTTAGTGCAGAATTCCAGCAGGCTGTTGGACTACATATAATATAGGCATAGAAACTAAAGTAAAAACAGAAATACAACAACAAATGTGGCATTATGAAATTAAGGGAAAAAATGAGAAATTGAAGCTTCAAAAATCTCATCGCCCCGATGGTGCAGTGCGTCTACGCGCTTGCACGGGCAATCACAAAGATTTCTGATGACGCGTTTAGCACGCAGAAATTGTACAATAAAATCAATTTGCTAGTGGTTTTTTTCCTTTCATATTGAAAAAACTTTGTTGTTGTTGTTGTTTCTTTAGAAAAATTCGTTAGAACAATTAATTGTTTCTAACTTTGACCTTAAGCTCGATAAACGATTTTAAACTGTCAAACAACTAGAATTTGTATTTAAAATCAAGTATGATTTAAACTATCAAACATTTAGAATTTGTATTTAAATCATATAAAGTCAACATAATAAACATAGAGGTCATTTAGGAAAAAACTTTAATCAAATGGTAGAGCTCGACCAAACGGAAACAGCTGAAAAACAAAATCAGCAAAAATTCTAAAAACAACTTCAGTAAACATGCTTTGTTAGTGCAGAATTCCAGCAGGCTGTTGGACTACATATAATATAGGCATAGAAACTAAAGTAAAAACAGAAATACAACAACAAATGTGGCATTATGAAATTAAGGGAAAAAATGAGAAATTGAAGCTTCAAAAATCTCATCGCCCCGATGGTGCAGTGCGTCTACGCGCTTGCACGGGCAATCACAAAGATTTCTGATGACGCGTTTAGCACGCAGAAATTGTACAATAAAATCAATTTGCTAGTGGTTTTTTTCCTTTCATATTGAAAAAACTTTGTTGTTGTTGTTGTTTCTTTAGAAAAATTCGTTAGAACAATTAATTGTTTCTAACTTTGACCTTAAGCTCGATAAACGATTTTAAACTGTCAAACAACTAGAATTTGTATTTAAAATCAAGTATGATTTAAACTATCAAACATTTAGAATTTGTATTTAAATCATATAAAGTCAACATAATAAACATAGAGGTCATTTAGGAAAAAACTTTAATCAAATGGTAGAGCTCGACCAAACGGAAACAGCTGAAAAACAAAATCAGCAAAAATTCTAAAAACAACTTCAGTAAACATGCTTTGTTAGTGCAGAATTCCAGCAGGCTGTTGGACTACATATAATATAGGCATAGAAACTAAAGTAAAAACAGAAATACAACAACAAATGTGGCATTATGAAATTAAGGGAAAAAATGAGAAATTGAAGCTTCAAAAATCTCATCGCCCCGATGGTGCAGTGCGTCTACGCGCTTGCACGGGCAATCACAAAGATTTCTGATGACGCGTTTAGCACGCAGAAATTGTACAATAAAATCAATTTGCTAGTGGTTTTTTTTCCTTTCATATTGAAAAAACTTTGTTGTTGTTGTTGTTTCTTTAGAAAAATTCGTTAGAACAATTAATTGTTTCTAACTTTGACCTTAAGCTCGATAAACGATTTTAAACTGTCAAACAACTAGAATTTGTATTTAAAATCAAGTATGATTTAAACTATCAAACATTTAGAATTTGTATTTAAATCATATAAAGTCAACATAATAAATATTTATGTTAAATTTGGAAGTTCATTACTTCTGACATACGCAATGTATTAAGTTTTTCTTTACTGCATTCAACTTGCAAAACTTATGCATTGAATATACTTTTTGAATATATATAAATGTGGCAGATAAAGAGTTAATACGTGTACAAGGATGTTTAATGGTTAGCTGATTGATCGACTGAGTATAAGTCAATATTTTCTTTCGTATTACAATCGATAAAGCTCAAAATTTGGCAGTAAGTGTATTTCGGGTATGGCAACCTTTAGGTATAGTGCAATTTTTATCTCGCGCATAGCTTAGGTTAAGGATTTTTAGGTACAGTTGACAAGAAACCTTTAACACTGATACTTTTTTTACTTTAGTAAATTTTATAAGTGGAGTTGAAATCTAAACATATAATTTAAAAACTTGTTTTCAATTTATTCCATCTCTAAGCTAATTAGGTAAAATACATACAACAAAATAATAATGAATAAAAATTGTTATTTTTTTACTAATTTTTAATGTTTACACAAGTTTAGGTTTTATAAGTTATTTTACTTAAAACAGTTACATTCCTTGCAGCTCATAATATCATTTTGAATAAAAAATAAGAAGTAGAAAACGTGGCAGTCAAATGCGTCTTAAAAAACTCGTTTATTCGCTGAGAAGACGTCAAAATTTCTGGATAACATTTTCATGTTTCATTTGGCACAGCAAAAAATGACAATTTAAATACAACAGATACAAATTTTTTTCAAGTCAACATTTTCTTTTCTATAGAACCAATTTACCAATTAGAATTTTTCACACCAATTTACCAATTTACCAATTCTATATTGAATTTTATCATGACACTTTAAAAGATGGCACACAAAAGCAAACATAAGTTAAGTTTATATTAGCTACCAACTTAGCAGGAAAAGTAAAAAACCGAATATTGAGTAAAACAAAACCTGAGACATTAGAAACATTTAAAAACGTACTGCAAAACACATATAAAACAAAAAAAGTTACACCATGACTTAACGAAGATATTTCAAGGAAATTTATGGATATCAGCATTTGCATCAAAGATAGAAAATCTATTAACATCATTGAATGAACTACAGATAAATGAGCAAGGTGTTGAACATCGTAAATTAATAGCAAAGCTGAACGATCAAATAGGTCTGACAACGTTCAAGAATGGTTTAGTTGAACCTTTTAAGTCATTTGTTTTAGCAGCTCGGCCAACAACATTAGGTGATGCAATCAGAGTTGCTACAGAAGTAGGTAGATACGACAAACAAATTATGCATTTTAATAGGTTCCAAAGAGGTAGAGGAAATTTAAATCGAAGTACGCAGAATAGTATTCCTAGTAGAAATTTTGGTAATGGAAATTATAACCATAATTATAATCAAGGCAGGAATAGCAATTATGTAGCAAGGCATTATAACAATATCAATATAGGGTACGGTAATAATAGAAACAATAATACAAGTAACAGTTATAACAATAACAGGAGTGCATGATAATAATTTTAGAGGTAATAATAGTAGAGGAAATAATAACCATTCCCATGGTTACAATAATAGAAATAACAATCAGCTAGATTAAACGAATTATCCAATTATGTTAATGTGAAGATAGGTGATAATATAGCAACATTACTAGCAGATACGGGAGCAGATATATCCTTATTAAAAAGTTATATACAAAATGATTATATAGAAGATAATGATATTTGTAAAATAAATGGAATAACTAATAAGAACACGTTTTTTAGGAAGTTATGATATTACATTAAAATGGGAAGATAGAAAGATAGTACATAAATTTTTTATAATGGATGAGAAAACAAATTTCGTAGCATATGGAATTTTGGGCAGAGATTTTCTGATCAAGTATAATTGTAAAATAGATTATGAGACGTATACACTTACAATAACGGCTGATGATGAAGAGTTTGTAAAACCAATGGACATGCAAATAGTAACTGTTAAAAATATAAAAATTCCCACAAGAGCAGAATCTGTAATAGCTGTAGACATAAATGTCGTTGAAGAAAGCGTAGTGTGTGGTAAAGTGTTAGTAGCAAATACAATAAATCCTGCATTAGGTGTGAAGCATGTAAAAGTTTTAATTACTATTGAGGAAGATATTTTGTTGCCAGAATAAGCACTTAAAATAGAAAAAATTAAAAATTATGAAGTATTTTATTTTAAGAACAACTTACCAGATAATAATAGGTTTCAAAAAATTCAGGAGGAGATCAAGATAGATCAACTTGATAAGCAGGCGAAAGAATCAATATTAGAAATTTGCAGTTATTATCAAAACATTTTTCATGTGGAAGGAGAGATTTTAACGAAAAATAATTTCTATGAACAAAAGATATCAACAGTTGATAAATCACCAGTATACATTAAAAACTATAGAATGACAATTTACAAGAAATAGAAAAACAAGTGGGTAAACTCTTAGATGAAGACATAATTGAACCTTATAATTCACCACTGTTAATAGTTCCGAAGAAGAGGACAGGTGAGGAGAAGAAATGGAGGCTAGTAGTTGACTATAGATCTTTGAACAAAAAAGTTGTGGATGACAAATTTCCATTATCTAGGCTAGAATATGTTTTTGACAAGTTAGGCAAAGCAAAATATTTTACAACTTTAGATATGACAAGTTCATTTCATCAAATTCCGTTACACCAAAGTCGAGACCATTAACAGCTTTTTCAACAGATTCTGGGCATTTCCAGTTCAAACGTTTACCTTTTGGTTTAAAAATTTCAACGAATAGTTTTCAGAGAATGCTTTCACTATCACATAGTGGTTTATAATCTTTTTCATTTTTATATGTTGATATAATAGTTTTTGGTTCAAGTTTAAAGGAACATAATAAAAATTTGATAGAAATTTTTAAAAGATTACGTAAATATAATTTAAAATTGAATCCAGGTAAATGGAATTTTCTAAGACCAGAAGTAGTCTATCTTGGGCACTTGATAACTGATCAAGGTGTAACTACGGACCCTAGCAAATATCATGTAATAGAAAATGATCCAATACCTGCAAACGCGGATGAAATACGTAGATTTGTAGCTTTTTGTAATTATTACAGACGTTTTATTCAAAATTTTGCTGACATAGCAAAAACGTTAAATCAATTATTAAAGAAAAATTTAATTTTTAGTTGGTCACAAAGTTGCCAGAATGCTTTTGAAATGTTTAAACAGAAACAGATGTCAGATTTTTCAAAACCTTTTATATTGACGACAGACGCTTCAAATTATACGCTATGGGCTGTACTTTCTCAGGGAGAAAATGGTAATGATAGACCAATAGCATATGCAAGCAAATCACTTATCAAACATGAGCTAAATAAAGCATTAATTGAAAAAGAATTATAAGCAATTCTTTGGGAAATAAATAATTTTAGACCATATTTGTATGGTAGAAGATTCAAAGTGTTTACAGACCATAGGCCACTAGTTAGTTTATTTACTCATAAAGACCCATCTTCTAGATTAACCAGAATAAGAGTAGATATAATGGATTATGGATTACATGAATTAAATTGTGAGCTTTAGATTATTTGTGATTATTATAGAAATTATGATTTTGACATCATATTCAAATAAGTTAGTATGAATATGAATTATCAATTCAACAAAAGATGAAGAACTGAGACAAATTTTTAGGAATAAAATTATATTAGAAAAACTTAAATAACGCAAATTTAGGCAAAATTATTACATTTTTTTTTGGCAGTTTAAATAAAATGGGTAATTCTAAAAGTAAAGAAGATACTTCGAACACTCTAAATAATATTAACAGCAATAGTATAATTGTGACAGACCACATTTTATTGTATGTTGTTGTTATCATATTACTTATATAAACAATTTTTAAAATGAACTCTTATTATAAAAAATATGTTCAAAAACATACAGGTAAAAATATATCTTCTAATGTATAGTAAAAAAATTATTAATTTTATATATTATTTCACGACCTTTGGTGTTATAATAATTATGATTTTTGTAATTATGATTATGATTTTATCATTTCAAAATTAAATGATAAAACTTTAAATGTTTTTTATTTTATAATTGACCTGGAGCCCAACAAAAATCATAATTATTAAAAAAAAATTATTTTAATAAAATAAAATAAAAAAGAAATTATCGTGAATATTAATAAACTTAAGAATAAAATAACTAAGTTTACTCAAAACCCACTACCAATGCAAAAACCAGAGGAGGTGTTGGTAGCAGAAAATCAGGTTGATTTGTTAAAAGAACTTGAATATTTAAAGATATTTTGAGAATTCAAAGGGATGACTAGAAAGCCTACTGTCGAAGACATTATAAATCCAATTAGCATTAAAGAAGAAAATTTACTGATGTTCAATAAACTTGGTTTAAAATAAATGGAGAAAATTGTAGAAAACCTCACAACTATCCGAATTAATTTAAAGAAAAGAACAGGAAGAGGATATTTCTATGTAACAATACTGAAAAAAATTAAAATTAATAGAAAATAATATATTGCAATTTGAGACACTTGCTACTGTCGATAGCGATGATACAAAAACAAATACATAAAAATTTGAATTTATTAGAACTTTTACAAAAGTGAAACAACTCTTACTAGAACAGTTACAAAATAAAACTGAAAATATTGAACAGACTAAACAAGAAACAAAAATGACTTCTTTTAATTCAGAACTAGCCATTAAGGTAATACCAATGTTCAATACCAATGTTCAATACAAAGAATTGTCCTCATTTTTAAAAATCACAGAATTAATAAATAAAAGACTAAAGAACGAAGATAAACAAAAATTAATTGAGTTCGTTTGTAGTGTCAACAAGTTGTCTAGTAATGTAAAAACTTCCATTTGTGCGGTATCTTAATTAAAAAACTTTTGTCGAATTAAAAGAAAAATTAGAAGCAAGTGTGATATCTTTTTATTTGTCGTGACTGAAGTTTACAGGATGAATAAAATTGCCAAAGATAGGGCTGAGCTATGTTATGGCCAAAGTGCCGTACTTTTCGAAAAATAGAATATTCAAACTCATGTACTTCATTCAAGTTTAATATTTAACTATCTCCCTTTTTTCTAAAATGATCTGGTATTTAAAGCAAAAATACCACTATTAATTATGTTACAATCATTACAAATTCTTACACTATTTCTTGAAACTCCTCCCTACAATTTCATTCTTACAATTTGTTTGTTTTGTTTTTCTAGTTTCCCCTTCGTTTCGTCATTACTGTCGTTGATTGGTTTTAATAAATTATGGCGCGCTTGCATTTGTGATGCGCTTGCCCTCGTGCTGCTAATTAGGTTAGCTGGCCAGTGAGTACATTGTTTACATTTGGTTATGACGAATGCAAGCGAATGTTTATGATGAATGTTTGTGACAAAAGAATGAATCAACGAAACAAACGAAACACAAAACGTCTTTATGTTATTAAAAACTAGCGTACCGTTAGCTGGCTGTGCTATGACACTACACCCTTACCCTTAAGCGAAAAATTATTTCTTTGAATGATTTTTAAAGAGAGGAGGAGATAATAAATGTATATACGGCTTAAAATATATTTCTTATTTATTTATATTTTAAATTATAAGTATCCTAGGTTATTTATAGTTATTAAATCTAGTTTCTTAATAAAGTATTTTTGTATATATTTTATATTTGGTGTATTTATGATTTGTGAAATACGAATAATAAAAAGTCAAGTTTATTTAATTTGTAGGTGTATTATTTACATGAAATGTTTGCTTATTGATAAGTTTTTGTGTATTTCTTTAATAAATTGTTATGGAGTTCTTTCGTCTTGCCGTTAATTTCAATGACCGAGTTGACTCCTTTTCTATCAATAATTTTATATGGTCCCTCATAAGGGCTCTGTAGTTTCTTCCTATTTTCTACTTTTACAAAAACTAAATCTCCTATTTCTAATGTTACGACATTTGTATCTTTATCGTATGCTATTTTTCTCTTATATTTTACAGTGTTTATTAAATCTCTAGCTTTGTTTATAGAAGTACTAAGTCTAATCCTTAGCTCATTTACATAATTGTCTAAATCATATATTTTTGTTGTTTGTTTGAGTGCATCGCTTGGTAGCGATGGCAATTTCCCAAAAACTAGCTCATACGGAGAGTATTCTGTGTCGACATGAGGTGTCGTATTATACGCAAAAGTATAATAATTTATCCACTTATCCCATTCGTAATCTTCAGCGAAGGAAAGCATGTATTGGTTAAGTACTCTGTGGTTTCTTTCTAGCGCTCCGATTGTTTGATGGTGATAGGGAGAACTAAACACTTGGCGAGTGTCTAGTAGTTCACATACACTTGACATTAGCTCATTTGTGAATTCAGTACCACGATCAGACAAAAGTGTTTTAAAGCAACCGTACTTGAGTATGAGCTGCTCAACAAGGGTTGATGCGACTGTCTTAGCATCTTTTGTTTCGATCGGGTGTGCGATTACAAATTTTGTTAACTCGCATTGCATCGTTAAAATGTATCTATATCCGTTTGAAATTCGTAACGGACCTACTGTGTCAATTGAGATCTTCTCGAAACTTGTAGCTGGTGTGTTTGTCAACACTAAACCTTCTTTTATGTGTTGTGTGGTCTTATTTTTGCTGCATTTTTCACAGCTATTTATAAATTCTTTTACCATTTTTCTCATCCCTTTCCAAATATATCTTTGTTTAAGTCTTGAAATTGTTTTTCTTATTCCCATGTGTCCAGATGTGCTTGAATTGTGGAATTCTTCAATTAATTTGTATTGTTTGAGCATGTTTTTTATTTGTAGCGGAGATTTGTATACTATTATTTTGATTGGCGAGGCTTCATTTTCTTTCAATGCATTGTAGTTTTTTTTAAACATATTAATATCGATATTTTTAAATATAAAATCTTTATCACAAAGGGCTAGCTCCTTTATTTGTGAATTTCGTAATAAACGATGTAGCTTCTCCAACATCTCTCCTAGGTGCGAAGGGTCATCGCTACACGTTATGTGCACTTCATTTTTAATTATATTTATGTCAAGCTTGCATTTTTCTTTTATAGTGAATTTCATTCTTATTACCTTCCTTACGTCATTAAAGGATGTACATTCCCAAATATAGAGTTGATCAGACTCCTTGTGAGATATGTTACTCTCTTTAACACTTCCTTGGAGGTGTTGACTAGGGTGGTTGGTACCTTTATTTTTCTTTTCGCTCGCATTTTTCTCCATATTTTTGTTCATATTTTCTGTTCTATCTTTAAGCTGTCTCTTGCTCCTTGTTACTACTTTTAGCTCTCTATTATCATTCTCTAATGTGGGAATAATTTTTCTAAGAATCTCGCTGTCTATTTTTATACGTGATAACGCGTCGGCGTTAGTGTTGATTTTCCCTTGTTTATACACAATTTCGAAGTCATAGTCAGATAAGTCTAGTCTTATTCTAGTCATCTTGGATGATGGATTCTTATGCGAAAACAATGAGACTAGTGGTCTATGGTAAGTGACAACAATGAATTTTCTTCCATATAAATAAGGTTTAAAAAAATTTATACTCCAGTGTATCGCTAGCAGTTCTTTCTCAATTATCGGTTTGTTTATGTCGTGTTTCTGTAATGACTTGCTGGCGTAAGATATTGGAAGGTCGTGTCCAATTTCGCCTTGCGAAAGTACTGCTCCTAACGCAAAATCAGATGCGTCAGTCGTTAGAATAAAATGCTTCTCAAAATTCGGATACTGCAGAATTGGGGGGTCAACCAGTTTTTGCTTTAAAGTGCTAAATGCCTTCTCACATTCTTCTGACCAGATGAAAGGCGTCCCTTTCTTCAAAAGAGAATTTAAACATTTTGCTATTGCTGCAAAATCTGGAATAAAGCGTCTATAATAATTACAGAAAGCTACAAACCTTCTTACTTCGTCCGCATTTTTCGGTACTGGGTAATTTAAAACCGCCTCATCTTTCGCTGGATCTGTTTTGATTCCTTTGTCTGTAATCAAGTGGCCAATATATGTAACTTCCGACCTTAGAAATTGACATTTGCTTGCGTTAAGTTTTAAATTGTATTTTTGCAAGCGATCAAAGACTTTTTCTAAATTTTGGTTGTGGTGTTTTAATGAGCACCCAAAGACTATTATGTCATCAACATAAAGAAAAGCCTCTGAATTCAAACCGCTCAGAGCTATTGTAAGCATTCTCTGAAAGCTGTTTGAAGATATCTTAAGTCCAAAAGGTAAACGTTTAAATTGATAATGTCCATCTTGTGTTGAAAACGCTGTTAATTGTCGTGAATCTTTGTCTAACGGTATTTGATGAAAAAAGCTCGTCATGTCTAACGTTGTAAAGTATTTAGCTCTTCCTAACATGTCTAAAACGTCTTCTAATCTTGTCAGTGGAAATTTATCATTGATTAGTTTCTCGTTCAGTTTTCTTAAATCTAGTACCAAACGCCATTTCTTTTTGTCATCATTGCTTTTCTTTGGTACTAACAATAATGGTGCGTTATATGGGCTTACTGATGGTTCAATTATGTCATTGTCTATTAAGTTTGTAACTTGGTCGTTTATTTCGTTATATTGTGAATGGGGTAGCCTGTAGATCTTTATATAAACTGGTGTTGTGTCTGATAGGTTTAATTTTTGAGAATAAAAATTGTTGGTTGTGAGTTTTTCTCCTTCACCTAAAAATAGATTGATATTTTCTGAATATATTTTTTAATTCTATTTCTGCGTTGTTGTCCAGTTTTAATTCTGTCATTAATTTTTTAAAACGTTGGTTGTCTGTGTCCTTAGTCATTTTACTGTATGCGTTCATGACTGTGTACTCGCTTAGCTTTTCAGTTTGTGGTTTAATCTTATTCAAAATTACTTCTTTGTCGTTTATGTTCACTATTTTGATGTGGCAAATACCTTTGGGGGATGCTAACGAATTAGCTAGAAATACACCTTCCGCAAGTTCTTGGTTTAGAATTATACAATCTTCTTCAATGTTTAAGTTGATTGGAAAAATCATTTCTGATCTAGGGGCTATTCTATAAAGTGTCTGTTCTGGAATTTTCGTAATTATAGGCACTACATAATCAGTGTTGCCCATTGGAATTTTTATTGTGAACGTCTCGTAATCTATGCTGCATGTGTATTTAATCAAGAAATCTCTACCTAAAATTCCGTCTGTTGTGATAGGAAAATCATTATTAACTATGTGAAAGTCATTTTCAGCACGGTGTTCTCCAAGACATAGTGTCAATTTTGTGACACCTAACGAGTGTATTTCTTCGTTAGTTATGCCTGATAGTCTGCATTTGCTATTAGTGTTTATTTCAAAATTTGCGTCAACTTCTTTGCATATAGAAATATCTGCACCCGTGTCTAATAAAAATGTCAAAGTACGATTTGTTTGTTTGCATTTTAGAGTAACGTAATTGGTAAGATTTTCTGATATAAAGCAAATTCTTCTCTTATTTATTGTTGGCCATCCGGAGGTGCTTGAAAATTTTCCTCCGGGCCATCCATGTTTCCCTGGTTGTTTATTATCCGCATATAGTGTCCGTTACCTCCTTGGTTGGAATATCTTTGGTTGTTATTCCTACTGTTGTTATTGTATCTTCCTCTGACAGCGTTCTTGTTGTGTGTAAAATTTCTGTTGTTGTTATTGTATCTATTTTGATTGTTTTGTTGATTTGAGTTGTATCTGAAGTTGTTGTTACTTCTATTGTAGTTGTTTTGTTGCTTTGAACTGTACCTTAAATTGTTTATATTATTATTGAAATTGCTTCTTCTGTTTACGTTTTGAGTGTTGTTCATATCATTATAGTTCCGTCTAGGATGTTGTCTGTTAGGGTTTGCATAGTAGTTAAAAATTCTGGAGCTATTGTTTTGAGTGTCGCGTTCAACTTCCTGTGCAATGTCTATTGCTGTGTTGAAACTGTTAGGTTGGGCTGCAAACAATGTAGTCTTTAAACGATCATCTAAACCGTTTTTGAAAATTGTTAAAGCGTATTTCTCATTCATGGTTTCTATCACTCCTTTTTGCTCACTTGTTGCACTTGTAAACTTGTTGCATTTGTAAACTATTAAGTTCTGATACTAGATTCAAAATTTTGTCTTTGAAATTTATAACTGAGTTATTTTTCTGAGTTGTTTGTGCTGTGTGTGGATTTGAGCGATTGTTACATTGCTCTTGTATCTTGCCTGTAAACGTGTTTTAAGATCTTCGAATGATGCTACATTTGAACCTAAAGCCGTACGAACTACTGTACTAAGCTTTACACTAGTGATAAATTCGATTAAGGTTTTCTTCGCTTCATTTGTATAAGATTCATGTAGTAATTCTGTAATTTTTAAAAATGGTTCTAATTCTTTGTGCTGTCCATTAAATATTGGTATGGCCTTTAGAGCCGTTTCTAAATTAAAAGCTGACATAATGGTTAATATTGGATTCTGATCTTCTGTGTTATTATTATCTATTAGCTCACCTTTTTCTATGAGAAATTCTTCTATTGCCTTAGCTTTGTCTTCGAAAAGTTTTAAATCCTCTTTTCCTTTTGTCTCAATTATTGATTTTCTTATCTCATCTAGTCTACTTCTTATCTCCCGAATATATTTTTGTGTGTATTGCCTATTTGGTGCTTTTTTTAATTTTTTTAATATCTCATTTGCTAAATCTGTCTCCATTTATATTTATAGAAAAACTCGCGCAGTCATAGCTCGATTTTCGATACTCTTGAGTTTTATTGTGCATAACAGACATTATACTCGTATATATAATTACATTTTTCACATATTAAGTGCGGTTCGTGTTCTACGAAACCTGTCTTTATAAGGTTTTTATTACAGCATTTGCATTTAAAGCACTCACGATGCCATGCTTTGCCTTTATGTGCCATATATCTAATTTTACCTATGTCTATAATTTTTTGTTGACAATTTTCGCAATATTTACTGAAAAGTATTCCAAAACATCCTTGGTAGTAACTTTTTGTGGCGAATTTTATCATAATTTTTTTTTTTTTTTTTTTACAGTAAAATTTATTTGATGTTTTTAATTTCTTTATTAAATTATTTAAAATATGTTTAAATTCAAAATTTATTCAATTATTTTTATTGTGCTATTAATGTTTTATACAGAGTTGCCTATGTTTCGCAACATTTGTTTTCTTACATAATTCTTATAGTATCTATTGATTATATATAGAATAGTCGCAATCATAAATATCGCACTTAAAATAGTAATGAAATAAAAGAAATTGCTGCCTTCGTTGATATTGCTGTTGTTAGCGTTGCTGTTGTTGTTGGTGACGACCTCTTGCTTGTTGCTGAACCATCCCATGGCTGCCGTAGTTTAATTTTTCTTTCTGAATTTGGTTTATTAGCTGCCTTTTTTGTGTCGAATCTTTTACCAAAGGTATTATGTTATGTAATTGTGCAATCCTTTGTCTTGCTATTACCCTTCGGCCTCCTCGTGGTCTCTTTGGTTTCTCCTGAGCTGCGGTTTGGAATCTTCTATACTCTTTAAGTTCTTTATTTTGCGCTGCTGTTCTTTCCTTGTATTGTTCAATAGTTATTGCCTTTGGGCCGGCACGGATCGGTGTTGGTGTGTACGTTTGGATAGGTTCAGTTGCAGTGGTAACTAGTTGCGGCACGTATTCCTCTTGGAGTTGCTCTTGAGCGTAATAAGACCACTTATTGAATATTTTATCAATTTCTTCTTGCTCGTTACAGCTTGACATGCTTCAAAATGCGTACTATTATTGTTGTTTCAGGAACAATTTTCAGGATGCAGGATCATTGGGGCAGGATCAGGAACAATTTTTCAGGATGCAGGATCGTTGGGGCAGGATCGCCATGTGATATCTTTTTATTTGTCGTGACTGAAGTTTACAGGATGAATAAAATTGCCAAAGATAGGGCTGAGCTATGTTATGGCCAAAGTGCCGTACTTTTCGAAAAATAGAATATTCAAACTCATGTACTTCATTCAAGTTTAATATTTAACTATCTCCCTTTATTTCTAAAATGCTCTGGTATTTAAAGCAAAAATACCACTATTAATTATGTTACAATCATTACAAATTCTTACACTATTTCTTGAAACTCCTCCCTACAATTTCATTCTTACAATTTGTTTGTTTTGTTTTTCTAGTTTCCCCTTCGTTTCGTCATTGACTCATTGATTGGTTTTAATAAATTATGGCGCGCTTGCATTTGTGATGCGCTTGCCCTCGTGCTGCTAATTAGGTTAGCTGGCCAGTGAGTACATTGTTTACATTTGGTTATGACGAAATGTTTGTGACAAAAGAATGAATCAACGAAACAAACGAAACACAAAACGTTTTTATGTTATTAAAAACTAGCGTACCGTTAGCTGGCTGTGCTATGACACTACACAAGATATAAAAGTACTAAAAGTATTCCAACCATTCACACAACGTTATCAAATCTAAAACAAATTATGCTGCTCAGCCACAAACGCTTGCCGATGCAGTCATGTTAGCATCAGAATTAGAAAACAACTCTATTCAAAATAATTCTTCACAACTGTTACATATGAATAGGGTATGGCCAAGAGATAATAGATTTAGAGGACATGCCAATAGACAATTTTATAATAATAGAAGTAATTTCAGAAATACTAACACTAATCAGAATAGATATTGAAACAGTCGAAACTCTAGACCGAACATATTAAACACATTTTTTCAGCACCTTACCACCATGAAACATTAGGCACCATTGAACGTAATCATAGAGTTCTCAATGAATATATGCTAAATTTTGCAGAAGACAATGAATCGGATAAGTGGATATCTTTCTACACTTTTGCTTATAATACTTCACCAAATGTAGACAAAGGATACTCGCCTTACGAAATAGTTTTTGGTAGACTTACCGTACATGCCAAGCGAAAATATAAATAAAAACACGCCGATATATGACACTGACTCTTATGCCAATGAACTCAAAATAAGATTACAAACTTGTATTTATAAAGCAAAACAATTTATTAATGCAGTAAAAGAAAAAATAAGTATAGATAGCAGTTTAAAAACAAATAAATTAAACATAAAAATAGGAGATTTAGTACTAGTAAAGTTAGGTAATAGAAAGAAAACTCAAAGTATCATGGTCCATATAAAGTTATAAGAAAATAAGACGTAAGCATGGTCCATATAAAGTTATAAGAAAAGAAGACGTAAGCACTTATGTAGAAATCAAGGGACAGATAAAAAAGATGCATAATAATAATTTAGTAAAATATTTGGTAGACATTTAGTAACACCTGTACTTCAATAAAAAAAAAACAAATATATAATATTTTAATAAATATGTAAGTAATAAATAATAATAATTTCTTTTAAAACTTATTATAAAACATATAATAATGATAAAATAGAAATATTAAGGATATCATATAGTTGCACTGAGATGAAATATTTGAAACAGATTAAAATTTAATGTCCGTCAAATCATCAAAATATATAAAAATTTATTCCTCATACATGAGCACTTATTCAAAATAAATTTTTTCTTAAGGGCAAGGGTGTAGTGTACTTATGGTATTTACTGTAAACGTACTCATTGACCCACAGTAGCATTGTTAGTCATTAGTAAACAAACCAAATAATACAAAAAAAAACCATGCACAAGCGTTTTATAGCGTACTACATTGTAAACGCTTGTAAGCTCAAGCCATGAGTAAGAATGCTACGTATGCACATTCCTTTATTCCAACGGGAACATAAGTTTTCCATGTATTGGTGTAAGTGTTAGATGTAAGAAATAAATTATGTAAAATTGTAGTATGTAAGAATTTGTAACATGAAAATGTAAGAGAGAGAATCTTATTGGAAAGGATTTGGCTATATAAGACAAAGGCGATCACTAAGCAAAATCAATTCTGAACATAAGTATAAGAAAGGAAGAACTGTCTGGATTATATTTTGAACAAGCTTTGTCAGCTTAAGTACAATTAGACAAATGTAAGAATAGCTTTTTAGCCATCACTACAAAGTTTTGTCAGCTTTATAAAATTAGACTAACAATTCTTTTTCTCCCAAACACCACACACACATCCTGCCGCACACTTTATGCACCACACTTTATGGCGATCCTGTGACCGATCGTGCAAATGATGTAAAAAAAAGCTTTTTACTTTGAAATTTCATTGCAATTGTAACCGCAAACAGTTCAGTCGTTTTTAACCCGCTCTTACATTTAACTTTCAAGAATTTGTGCTTGTTTCTTTCGGCTTGCAATTTTAATCACCTAAAATTAAATTAGACCTTTGTAAAAAATTAAATAAAGTAAAAAAAAACACACACTCATTTCACTGGATCAATAGTTCATTGTGCTATTCTATTTGTTCTCTGACCTATATATATGTGCAGTTGCGTATAAGTGTGCCGCGAAAAAGTGTGAATATCGCAATAAAGCAACAACATTAACAATAAGAAAAAGTGTGAATATTGCAATTAAGGGAAGGTTCTCCTGGATTTTTTTGAAAAAATCCATTTTTTTTTTTTACATAAAATGAAAGTTACATATATGTAGAATGTTTGTGCCAAGGGATATTTCAATACGACGCGTATTTCTCGAGCTAGAGCGTGTCAAACGTACCCATGTCACGCGCGCGTACCAACTTTCTAAAAACTTTAAACGCGTTTTTCTCGGAACCATGTTTTCTAATCTAACGGACAGCACAGGGCTTGTTCTATTGATCCGATTTCCTTCATTCAAAGAATGTTTGAAAGTATATACTTTTTTGTACGCCTGGAACCTAACATTGGCATAAAAAATTGTTTATTTATAATTTTTAAACGAGATCTAAGTAAAAAAAAAAGCAAAAAATTTCAATTTTTTTTTTAAAAGTCCATAAAATTGGTTTTTTTTACCAAACTTAATTGAAGTTAGGTTCCAGGCATATGAAATGTTATCAATTTTAATAAATTTTATACATTTCTCATTTCAGTTCACTACCTGAGGCCCCACACTGTCCGCGGGAGGTCGATGTTTTGCGCGCAGAGGTCGACGAGATCCGCCATTTTCAAGCCGTCATTTTGAATTTTTCAAATATCTTTTTTTTTTTTTTACTCGTCAATAAACCACGAATCAAAGTTCAAAAGCATAAGTTCGTATGTCTTTTCATTTTCCCACAAACCATTCTCAAATTTTGCTTGTTTTTCGGCCAAATCCAAAAAAATCCAGGAGAACCCTCCCTTAAGCAAAAACAATAACAAGAGAAACAGCCCACTCCAACTTTTAAGTGCACCTGAAATAAGTGCAAATATCAAAAGTAAAAAAAAAACTTTTTATAAACAACCAAATTAAGTAAACAATAAACAATGGAACCTGCTTGTGCCAAAATTAACTGCTCTATTGAGGACAAAGGTGCAATTAAGTTAAGTTGCAATGGTCTTTGCGGAAAATCTTACCACGGCACACAGTGGGATTTCTTCATACAAGATGCTGCAAAAAATCGAAGGAATCGAGGTAGGGCTTTGAAATTTGGCACACATCTCTCATATTGCCAAATTAGATGAAAAATAAATTTTTGTTAAAATCCGCCCACAACCACGCCTACCTCCCATATGACGTAAAACTAAAAGACGTTGTATTTTCCTTATTTTCATATGTATATTAATAAAAATTACTACCAGTGGTTGCATTTGAGTCCTCAATTATATTAAAATTTTAAGTGCCACGCCCAACGCCCATATGATAAATTTAATTTTTCACGATTTTCAAAAAAACAGATTTAAGCCTTTGTAGTTTGTGATCGATGCCAAGCAGCACTTACATCTATATAAATAACTAAAGACTAATATGTTAGCTGAACATTTGCAAAAAAAATTAGGGGGCCATGGCTTAGCGTTTTTTTTTAATTAACCAATCATTGCAAATAAAAGTCAAATTTGTACTATAAAATTATATTATAAATTATAAATTATAAATCTTATTCTTCAACTATCATTTCTTTAACTACATCATCTAGTTCTAACAGATTTTTATGCGGCTGACGTCTTATACTACTTATATATGGATCAGATGATGCAAGCAGACGATGGAAAACATCAGTATTTGTTGCAGTTCTATTGCACTTTCTAGAAAACATTAATCTATAGTTTCTGTAATCTTTATTGCGTGCTTCTTCTGCTTCCTCGGATAGCATACCAATAGGAAGTACTGCTGCATCAATAATGTCCTTTCCATGTATAAGTACTTTATGCACAGTAACAGGCATAAAGTACCACTTATATTTTTGAACAAATAGCTCAGCTGTATCCCATGCAAATTTTTGAAACTTCACACTATCAACTTTCTGTCCACACGTTATTATCTGCAGAATGATTCGGAAGCGATCTATTAGTTCTTCATTAACACCAGTTATATCAGCAACAAGTGCAGGATTGGAGAAGAAACGCCTTGAGGTATTGCCATTGTTCGAAGTGCCAGATCCTTGTTGTACAGCATCCACTCGCAAATTCATTCTTTCTTTAAATGCCGTCTGAATTCGATCCTTGTTCTCTTGTTTTAAAATCTTATTTCTTGCTTCGATCGCAGACCACTTTTGAAAAGGCAAGTTATACGCTATATGGAGTATACATTCCATAAATTTTATTCGGGCGTGTAATGACGAAATGCCCAATTTACAAGCCTCATTGTCAATACTCTTCATTGAAATTTTGTCCAAATGGTTCATTTCAGAGGGCTTTGCATTACAAATGTAACATACGGCGGATGAAGCTGTACCTGTAATTGTCTGAGCCGTTTTTCCATCTAGCATCGTAAATACTAAATTGTGCGTTACATTGAACTGTTTGCCGAATACTTCAACATTCGTTTTCCCCAAAGCAGCAATATCTGATTTAATGTTCTCAACAACGGTTAACACATCAGGTGGCAAACTCTGATTGTACTCTGCATGACCCGAAGAACCATCGGAACCCCACTTCGACGTAAGAGTGTAATTTGAATTTGTCATACCATTAACCTTTTCGCTTGAAAAACTTTCAAAGAGACGCTTTGTGGTGTGATCCATCATACTTTGCAAGCTTGCAGACGCTTCCTTTTCTGATACTCGGATTTCATTGGGATAACATTTTTTCTTCTCCTCAGATACCTTTATATAAGGTGGTAAAATATCATATCCCTCTCCTTTCAAAACATTTTTTATTGTTTCGTATTGATGTTTTGTTAACTCTGCATCCAGCAATAACGCTAGCGCAGTAGACGAAGGAATATATGAAAATGATTTAATTTTTGAGTCGGTAACTCCACTTGCCATTTTTAATTGTTGTTGGCTGTACTGGGATGTTAAATCGGCAGCTTTGTACCTTTTACTACGATATTTGCAATCATCGAATTCCTTAACTGGCCTTCCCTTGTTCCTTGAACAACAAGGTTGATCATCAGGAAGTGATACTTCAAATATATCTTAAAAAAATTTGTTATGGTTTACAAAGTTAACAATAAATGATTTTTGTTTCGCAACTTACTTTTTAGCCAGACATCATTTTTCTGAAAGAAATACGCTTTTATTTTGTGCGATTCCGCCCAGCGTTTACAAAAATTACCAAGAAATCGCTTATGAATGTTTTTTGTCACTATTTTGATTTCATTAATCGTAAGCACCGAGTTTTTTGCTTTTATAAAATCCGTTAATAAATTAACATTATTACCACAGTTAATAAGTTCCATACACAATTCATGATATGATACAGAAAATGAACTCATTTTAATAATTATTTTTCACAATTTTATTACACTTCTACTTGGTCTACCAAATTTTATTTACCTAATCATATGTTTTTATTTTTTATTTTGTTATGCTTTTCTTTGGAATTGCTGTCAATCAGTTATTAACAAATTGTTGCTAAAGTGTATGCCTAAAAGTAGGCACACTTTTTTTATTACATTTAATTGCAAAATTTCGTTGTAATACTATTGACTTTTTTATAAAATTTATGCGTTTGTAAAATATTGAGAAAAGTTGGTGGATTTTTTTGAGTAAATTTAAAGAAGACAGTCCCACCTTTCATTTTTTTGCAACCAGAACACAACGATCGATAACGCTCACCTTTTTTTTGTCCAAGAAAAACTAAAAACACTGACTTTTTGAGTGCCTTCAAAAAAGAACCTAAATATATATTAAAATATTACGGTAATGCAATTCCTTTACTTCTAAATTAATGCTGAAATACTATATTTTTCAAATATACTTACATCATATAGATACGAGAAAAAGAAATTATGTTTCCAGCCCATTGAAATGGGATGAAAATCTAAGGCAGTTACTGCAGAATTTCGTTTAGGTGACTTTATCGCGTTATTTTGTAAAAAAAAAAATTGTAGAAAAAATTGTATGATGAATTTATCTTAATTAAACAATTCTCTACAAAACTGCATCATTACATTTTTAATATTTTACACTCAAAAAAGGGGGTTTTTGCAGCCAAAATCCCACAGTGCGGCACTTGTGTGGGAATGACTAAAAGAAGTTTAAACTACTTGCAAGAATACAATTCACATTTTAAATTCTTCTGTCGATTTATCACTATCACTATCGATCTATCACTATCCCATGTTATGCTCGCCATAAAATGTCTTAGCGACTCCTTGAACGTGATGCATTCGGCTAATAAGCAAGTCATCAGTAAAATACCAAATTTCGAAAAAATGACTCACGTATCCGATGATCTTGTAAGGGTAGAGTCCATCTGCAAAGCAAATAACTCGGATATCTCAAATGTTTCTAAAAACTTGAGAATTCTAACTGATTTAGTCAAAGATAGCGAAAAAAATTTTATTTGGAAAACGGCCATAAGCGAGCTTAATATAGAAGTAAAAAAAAGCCTCGACGTTATAAAAAACGATAATACAGCCAAAAATATACTGAGCATGCTAACATTTTTGCGCTATGATGTGGATATTGCACTTCAGTCAGGCAAACCCCAACCATCACCTCCGCAATCAGATCCAATGCTGGAAATATTACATCCAAAAATAAGTGATATCAGTGATGATCTTGAAGTGTTTCGAGTGACGCTTGCAGATGTAGTGGATGAAATAAGATCTGCACCCAATAGAGCTGAAATAAGTTATCCACAAGCCTCTCATCATAACTCTTCCTCTATTTTCGAGGAAATAATGGAAGCATCTATTCGTTTGCCACAGGTCACCTCTTTACCAGCTAATCTGAATTCTTTAACTGCCTATGACACTACGGAACATATAACACCGATTGCTACTCCTCAAAATGTTACAATGAATCCACCCCAAATCGGATCTCCACCATCAACAGTACCCACAATAGCTCATTCTATTCGTTCATCAACAATTTCTCCAAAACAAAACAAAAATACCAATAACTCACAACTTGGATCTCCCTCTGCCACTTCACCTTATGACTCACCACCAATTGCAGCCCCTCGTACCAACTTAATCCATAAGTTTGGAACGTCATGGACTTCAACTCAATGGCAGAATAGAATAAAGAAACTCCATGATTCTAATGAAATTGACAAGACCACTCTGTTCATTAAGGGCCCATCAGTTAAAACAACTATATCCTGGATGAGCACTTACTTTCGTAATAAATTTGGCATATCTATTACAAACTGTTCAAAGATATCCAATAAAGCAAAAAAATTCTGCAGTTTCAAACTAAACATCCCAAGTCAATATGCGTGGATGTTCTTGAACAACTCCGGTGAGAGACACGGTGAATGGTAATGAGGAAATAACCGAATGGACGAATAAGCCTGGGAAAAAGTCTAAGACATCAAGATCTTTACAAAGTTCTGGCAGTTCAAGAATCGAATCTTCTGAAAGGAATCCTAACATTAACAAGAATCCATTACCTAAAAGTAATTATAGTTCTTGCTCTAACTCTTTTCCGTATATAAATTCCCGTCCTAACTCTAAATCTAAGTTAAACTCTTATTCTAATTCTAATCTTAATTCTAAGAATCCTCTATATAAAAGAAATGTAAACCTACCTGTTCTTGAATCCAAACCTTATTCATCAAACAAGTTTGTGCAACCTAAGTCCCACCATAATTCAGATTCTAATTGGAATCTGAAAACTAGCATTTTCCCCATATTTTCTCCCATAATTAACCAGAATACGGCTTCATCTTATAATAAGATGATTACTGGAAGCAATCTAGCATCTAAACCGCCAACTCATCAAACACGTAAACGGGTTTCATTTAATCTTAACAATAATGAAACCAATTGTGAGAAATATCCAAATTTTATCCATTCTCATACTCTTAATCCTTCACCACCAACCGGAAGTGGTTTACCAAAACCATCTTCTGTTTCAAATGAGCTTTGCAATCAACCTGGTAGTCCTACGTCATTTTTAGACCCCCTATTTCCTCCAAAAGTGAAACTGACACTAAACTCTTGCGAACGCACTGAGAGCTGATATGCCCTTTCTCGCCTCAGGGAGAACAACGTTTATAACAATGTTCGCCTGTATCTCGCTTATATGTATAAAGCCCCTGATTCAACATGCATTGAAGGCAAGACCAAAACTAATCTTAGAGTATTAATTCAGCAAGAAGGTCTTCCTACCGGTGTTGAGGACTTGCGTAATTTATTTGTCCGCTTTCACGAGCACCTCGGTGTAACGGTTGATCAAGTCAAGGTAGATCTGGAAACCTATGGCGCTCATGTCAGAGCTAAACATGTTTTTCTTCTTCAAAAATCTCGTAAAGAGCAACAGCAATATTATCGTTCCTAACTCTTCTTTCTTAAATATGTTCTACCATAACTGTGGCGGCATGAGAAGCAAATTAAACAAACTTTATGTTGACGCTAAATCATGCCACTTCAATGTCCTAGTATTCACTGAGACATGGCTAAACGAAACCTTCAATAATGAGGAAATTATTGATAGCAATTGGACTGTCTTCAGAAAGGATCGGGACTACTCCTCAACAGGTCTTTCTCGAGGAGGTGGTGTCCTTGTAGCATCTCACAATTCCCTTTCAAGTGAGCTAATAGACACACCTAACCATAAACTGTTCGATCACCGAATTATTAGAGTTTGTTCAGGTAAAAGTCTCAATGTGTACATAGGTGTCGTTTACATTCCTCCCGGCTCAAGTGAAACAACATACAACGAGCTATGTGAAACACTGACCACCTTTACCTCCTCCCTAAAAGAGGAAGATAAAGTTGTTATTCTTGGTGACTTCAGTCGCCCAAATATATCTTTTGTCACTGACGAAAACGACAACTTTCTTCTTCCTGTAAATCTTTCTAATGCCATAGACTTCAACTTACTTAGCACCTTTTATGGCAGTGACTTGCAGCAAGTCTCTTCTGTACAAAATCAGAATGGCAGATGGTTGGACCTAATTTTTACTAACTCGTATGAAGAAGTGAAGGTTAGTCCATGCATGGGAGCAGAAAATTTATTAACCAACACTGTTCATCATACAGCCTTAAAAGTTGTTTTCTCTGCTAATGACATCAACTTTACCCAGTCTTATAATAACACCATTGTGTACGATTACCTCAACGCCGATTATGAAAGAATAAAATGTTATCTTAGTTCTCTAAATTGGAATCATATTCTATTCAATTTAGATTTAGACAGTGCTGTCTCTATATTTTATCAGCACATTTTTACCGCTATCGAAAGTTATGTGCCAATAATAAAGAAAAAGAATAAGCTCACAGAACCATGGCTAGACAACAATCTCAGATTTTTGAGGAATCAAAGAAATAAAATCTGCAAACTTCTCAAAAACACTGATAATATAAGCGATGAACTGAAGCTTAGATATGACGAGCTATCAAGAGAGTTCTCTATCAAGTCAGAAGAAGCGTACAAGTTGTACACGAACATCATCGGAGAAAAAATTGTCCAAGAGCCGAGAAAATTCTTTGACTTTGTTAACATGAAGCGCAAATCTAGCGGCTATCCATCGTCTATGTTTAAAGGTAATGTCACTTCGTCCAATTCTCTTGAAATAAGCAACTTGTATGCCGATCACTTTAAGGAGGTCTTTTCTCTTCCTACCACCTTATCTGAAACTTCTCCTAGCTCAACTATTATAGTTGATAGTTTATATTTAACCCAGGAAGAGATTTCTAATGCAATAAAAGAACTGGATATATTAAAGGGACCAGGACCAGACTTAATACCTACAAGCTTTTTGGTGCGATGTTTAGACCAACTGCTATTGCCATTACACATAATCTTTAACGAATCACTGGTTTGTGGGACATTTCCTTCATATTGGAAATCATCCCATCTTACGCCAATTTACAAGAATGGTGATAAAAAATCAGTTGAAAATTATAGAGGCATAGCAATCTTGTCAGCCATTCCAAAACTTTTTGAAAAACATATTTGTGAAAAGCTAACAAGTTTCATTAACCCACGTCTAAATGAGCAGCAACACGGGTTCCGAAAAGGGCGATCTACCACCACTAATCTCATGATTATGGTATCAGATGTTTTAGTCAAAATGGAAAAAGGACACCAAATAGATGCTGTTTATACTGATTTCAGTAAAGCTTTTGATCGAGTTGATCACAACATTCTTATATATAAGTTAAAAAAATTTGGTGTTGCAGGGTCCATACTAAGTTGGCTAAAATCATATTTAAACGGCAGATCCCAGTTTGTTAAATTCCAGGGAGTTCTATCGAAAAAAATTGCAGTCTCCTCGGGAGTTCCGCAAAGTAGTCATCTTGGTCCTCTTCTTTTCAACATATTCATATCCACGATATCCCACATCTTATGTTTGCAGATGATTTAAAAATGTACTATTCAATTCAATCAGATGTGGATGTAAATTTTTTTTAAAATCAAAATTGTTGTCTCTTGAGCAATGGTGTTTTCAAAGTGAACTACATCTTAATGTCAATAAATGCAATGTTATTAGCTTTTCTCGTAAAAACAACGTAACATTACATACCTGCCACCTCAATAGTATCGAACTAAAAAGGGTCAACCATATAGTGGATCTTGGAGTTGTCTTAGATTGCAAGATGCGCTTTAATCTGCACTATGATAAAATTGTGTCCAGGGCCAGCAAACAGCTCGGTTTTATAGAAAGACGTGCAAATGAATTCAAGAATATATGGGTCACTACATCCTTGTACCGTGCATTAGTGCGCCCAATACTTGAATATGCATGCATAATTTGGAATCCATCTTTCGATTCCCATAGAGAAAGAATTGAGTCTATTCAAAAGCAGTTCTTACTATACGCGCTTAGAGATATGTACAACCCCCATGATTATTGTAGCCTTCCATCATATGAACATAGACTCAGCCTTTTAAATTTGATGCCACTATCAACAAGAAGATCTTTATTGGGCTCATGCTTCACATTTGATGTAATTGATGGTGCTATTCACAGCGAATATATTTCTAATATGATTTCCTTTAACGATCCAATTAGGCGCACTAGGCATACTCGATTTTTAACTGAATATCAGCACCAAACTACATATGCAAATAATGAACCCATCAATCGTTGTTGCAGAGAATTTAATAATATGTCTATATACTACTCATCTTCTATGTCCAAATCCTCTTTCAAGCAAACCCTATATAAATCACTCAGTAATCAGAATTAACCCAGGCCTCAGATAAACTACATACATGTATGGATTTATATGTATAAGCATTTAGTTTAATAAACCAAAATTCTTTAACATCCCTCTCCAAATCTCCCATTTACGTCCTTTTGTCCTTATAGTCTTTAAGAATAATATATATACATCGTATCTTAAGTGTGTATATAGTCTCTCTTGTTTTCCTCCTCTTCTCTTAGTTTTGACATGGTTTTTGAAATCATGTCAATCCGGTGGGCGGAGTATGCCCACTAAGAGCACCAAATAAAAAATAAAATAAAAACAAGGAATGGGGAGAAGAAAAAAGGAAAACTTAGTAATAAGTAAACAAAACCTGTTAGAATAAGTTAGAATAAGTAAATTGCATTGCCTTGTTTGGCCAATAAATAAAAAAAAAAAATAAAAAAAATAGATTAACAGCGACGATCAAATATCGAAAGAAGAAATAGACGAGACTTCTCATGTGGGAAAAACTATCAAAAGGAGAAAAATTAGAAGGTTTCTTAGTAGAAGAATATGTCCCAGAGCCAGTAATGGCTCCAAATATAATTACTTATAAAGCAAATCCAAAAGGAAGCGGCCCACAGCCAAACAATAGCAGAACTTTGTTGTGTGCATAACAAACAAAAAAATAAACAATAGCATTAAAACGTGTTAGAATAAAATAAACAAAACACCTAGTCACAACCAAGGTCAGAACCTTGAAATGCTGAGCACATGTGAATGCAATACGATCTTGGTAAATAGCGACAAATAAACAATTACAAAAAATAAATAAAACAGAATGATGAATGAATCATAAATTAGCCAGTGGGTCAACGAGAGCGGCCACTTCAGTTTGAAAATAAAAATAGTAAAAGACAAGATCATATTGCAGTACGCACATGTGGGTCAACATGTGAGGAAAGGTGTGGAAATAAAATTTGATAAAAATAGTTCGATGGAGTAGGGCATCTGATGAAAAGATCCTGTGAGATAAATCCTGCAAATATAGATATTGAGGACAAATCCAATAAGCAGATAATAATAAATTCACAGATAGCAGATCAGGTAAAAAATATTACGACGCACATAAATAGGCAACAAGAAGTTATAAGTTCGATAATTACAAATAACGCGGATAAAGTTCAAACTGATCTAGACATATTTAGGCATATTTATCAAATGAATTACGATATAGCATTGTTTAGGAATCATATTGACGCCATCGAGCAGGTTATCTTGACAAGTAAGTTGAATATATTGTCAAGAAACATTCTGACGAGTGAGGAGCTAGATTTGATTTCGGACTTAAGAGCGTTAGAGGACATTAAAATAGCAGTTGCGTACTATATAGACCTAATCACGATAGTTATAATGACACCATGCTATACGACTAAAAAATATTCAAGAATTGTGTTTGAACCAATACCTAATAGATATAATAAGTCGATAGTATTGCGGAAGGGAGATTATATAGTATACGAGGAGAAAAACGTATATTACGGCAATGTGAAGGATAGCTTGAAGGAGAATTTAAAGAGCATGAAGGATGACTGCATCAACCACATAGTGAAAGCAAACGATGCAAGCTGTGAAATGATGGATGATACGGAGGAGGGTTTAAAGGAGATTGTACCTGGTCTAGTAGTGGTTAAGAACTTGAATGATATGCGACTGGTGCAGACTTGTAGTAATATGAAGATTAAGTTATATAGGAATAGTTGGGCTATATAGGAATACGATTTAAAAATTGCAGAATAGATTTAGGGAATATAACATTCAGGGAATCTGGAGGCGATGTAACAATGTAACATGTCTGATTGTCTCAACCTGGCGAGGCCAGCATAATCTTTGTGAAATCGCCTCAAGTCGACTCAAACCTCCACGTGGTGTTTCCTAGGTAACGTCAAAACTGACAACCGTTAGTTTGGCGGCTAATCTGAGCGGCGGGCCTCCCTAGGCTTAAAATAGGTTGTGCGTCGGGTTTGAAGCCCACCCGTAAAAACAGATTTCAATGAAAACTAATAAGAATAGAAGAAAACTGATCCCCAAATCTGATGACGACTTCCGCAAACGAAAAACTGATAATGATTTACTGATATGCACCTGGAATGTCCGAACCCTTAATTGGGAAGGTGCCTCCATCCAACTGACTGATGTCTTGGAAAGATACAAAGCTGATATCACTGCTATCCAAGAAATGCGATGGAAGGGACAGGGTTGTATTCGGCATGCACCCTGTGATATCTACTACACCGGCCATGCGGAGAAGCACGAGTTTGGATGCGGATTTGTAGTTGGCGAGAGACTACGTCCTGCGATTCACACCTGTGAACGAACGACTTGCCATAATTCGCATCAAGGTTAAATTTTTTAATATAAGCCTAATATGTGCGCACGCTCCGACAGAAGACAAGGACGATGAGATCAAGGAAATTTTCTACGAGCGCCTTGAAAATGCTTACGAGCGCTGCACCCGTCACGACGTAAAAATCGTGCTTGGTGACTTCAACGCTAAGGTGGGCAAGGAAAATATGTTTGGTCCAACAGCCGGAAAGTTCAGCCTCCACGACAACACCTCCGATAACGGAATGAGGCTGATTGACTTCGCCGCAGCACGAAACATAGTCGTAAGTAGCACTAGATTCAATCATCTCAATATTCATAAAGCCACCTGGATGTCCCCTGATCAAAAAACCAAGAATCAAATTGATCACGTTTTGATCGACGGAAGGCACTCTTCCTGTGTATTGAATGTACGCACGATCCGTGGTGCAAACATTGACTCAAGAGATCAATGCCAAGATCCGTACACGTCTGTGCGCAGCTAAGAATACACGCAACCCTACACAGAGAAAGCTAGACGTCGACAAGCTGCAATCGAAACAGACAGCCGATGCTTTCGCCACTCGACTCTCACTCCTGCTTCAAAGCACTCGCCGAAACCAGTGGTACGACCAGAAGTGTCGCGACGCCACTGCAGAGTAAGACTCCACTGCAGTCGGTTGTAACGTGCGCTGCTAAGGAGCGATACAAAGAAAAGAGGAGGGAAGAGAGACGTATTTTCAGGCGAAAAAAAAGAGAGGCAGAAAAGCGTGAGCAGGAGAAGATTGAAATGTATGGTGACAGGAGTGAGGCCCTAAATGGCGACGCTGACAACAATCCCGCCAATAGAGATGATATTCCGGAAACCCCAATTTTGGATGACAGCGTTGAGGTTCCGCTGCCCGACTATGATGAAAATCTGACAGCTATAGCTCGGCTTAAAAATAACAAAGCCGCGGGAGCTGATGGCTTACCTGCTGAGCTTTTAAAGAACGGAGGCGAAGCTCTAATTAAATGCATTCACGAGCTTTTATGTAGAATATGGTCGGAAGAATGCATTCCGAACGATTGGAATCTCAGTGTGCTCTGCCCAATCCACAAGAAAGGCGATCCCACCATCTGTGCCAATTACCGTGGGATAAGCCTTCTTTATATTGCATATAAGGTCCTGTCGAGCGTTTTATGTCAAAGATTGAAGCCCATGAAGTTTTATGTGAACTGATCGGACCTTATCAGTGTGGCTTCAGACCTGGAAAGTCCACCATTGACCAGATTTTCACGTTACGACAAATCTTGGAGAAGACTCAAGAAAAACAGGTCGACACCCACCATCTTTTTGTCGACTACAAAGCCGCCTTCGACATCCCAATAAGGAAGCACCTGTACTCCACCATGTCTGAATTTGGTATTCCTGCAAAACTAATACGACTTTGCAGGATGACACTGAGCAACACCAGCAGCGCAGTTAAAATCGGGAAGGACCTCTCCCCACCATTTATTACCAAACGATGTTTCAGACAAGATGATTCCTTATCGTGCGACTTTTTCAACCTAATGATGGAAAAGATCATCCGAGCTGCTGATCTGAGACGTAGTGGCACAATATTCTACAAGAGTTATGCTGCTTGCGTATGCTGATGACATCGATATCATTGGTCATAATACGCGCGTAGTCAGTGCAGCATTTTCCAGATTAGAAAGAGAGTCAAGTCGAATGGGTCTGGCAGTGAATGCAGATAAGACAAAATACTTAGTGTCAACAAACATACAGTCCCAGCGTCTTGGAACCCACGTTACCGTTGACAATACCTCCTTCGAGGTTGTGAAGAACTTCGTTTATCTGGGATCCAGCATTAACTCAACCAACGACATCAGCATTGAGATCAAACGAAGAATAACTCTTGCCAACAGGTGTTACTTTGGGCTCAATAGGCAATTGAGAAAAAGACTTTAGGAGCATTCGAGAGAAAGATTCTTCGTAAGATCTACGGACCAATCTGCGTCAATGGCGAGTACCGAATACGGTGAAATGATGAACTGTATGAGCTGTACGCTGACATCGACATAGTCAAGCGCATAAAAATCGAGCGGCTTCGCTGGCTTGGTCATGTTCAGCGCATGAAAGACGATGCTCCAGTGAAGAAAACATTCGATTCGGTACCCAGCGACGGTCAACGCAGAAGAGGACGACCGCATCTTCGTTGGAAAGACCAAGTAGAGGACAACCTGACGAAGCTTGGTTGTAGCGCCAACTAAGGAAGTAAGTAACATTCAGTAATAAATTTATAGAAGTGTCGGAACATAATATATTACCATTTACAACAGTTATTATGAAAGAAAAGAAGATAAGTAGAGGAGAAAAGATGGAACGGTTAAGCATGGGTCCAACGGGGAGCTCTCGGGCATTTATTGAGAACGATTGGTCAAGTAACATAATCGAAACATCGTTGTCGAACATGCCTGTTATAGTGTTTAATATATTGGTAATAACTACTGTTTTTGTTGGGTATAAGTTAAGACATTCAAAGGTTATAAAGTGCTGTTCGAAAACTGCGGCAGAGGCAGCCTTCTGAAGTGATCAGTATTGGGGAGGGACAGTAAACAAGTTAAGTATTCTTTTCTTAGATTGTTCCCTGAGATATATGAATGTACAGATTAGAATTTAGAGGATTAAGAATTAAAAATATAAACACTAAAAAAAAAAACGAAAGAATAAGCATACAAAAATTTGGAAAACTTTTATTAGTGGAAAAATACATACAAAATTCATATTTGTTTCGAAAAAGAAAAAGAATAAAAAAAGGGATAAAACGAAAAAACATTTTTAGGGAAACTAATAGCATAAAATAAAGAAAGTACGGAAAAAGGAAAAATAGTATAAGAAACATATTAAGAGTAAAATTATGAGAAAATAAATAAATATTATATTAAAAAAATTTAGTAAAGTTGTAAAGAAAAAGGTTACTATAAAACAGAATTTTTAAAAAGAAAGTTAAATAGAAAGAAAATTAGGAAAGTAGTGAATGTGAAAGCATATTTGTGGTCATAGTACGGCAACGAGAAATAAATGGAGTAGAGGAAACTACTTACGGAAAGAAAGAGTTAAGAAAAGGTTATGAAATCAAGAAATAATAGAATTGAATATAAATGGAAGAGAAAAACAATTATAGAAGGCATTTAAATGGAACAATAAGGGAGCCAACATAGATAAAAAAAATAAGAAATGGAGAAAATCTAAAGTAAAAGGCAAATGTGTTGGCACCTTCAATGTGAATGACGTTGTTACAGAAATCCCTCGCAAGGATTAAATTCTAGTACAACGCATTCTGCTTGTAGATCCCAAAATAGTGCCACTTTATTTACAGTAATTCTGTCGACTTTATTTTGCATTTAAAGTAGTCGTTGAAGTATTAAAAAAAAATAAATTATTTAATTGGAAAATAAAGACATTTGAAAACGTCCGATGAAGACGCAGTCAAACATAATAAGTAAAATGATACAGAAAGTAAAGGGAAAAATAATGAAAAAGACATATTATTTTTACGTAAAGGAACATTTTATTTTACAAATTAAAAAAAATAAGACTACGAAGAAATTGAAAATTGAAGCCGTATTTATAGAGCAAAAAAATAAAATAAATAAATAATAAAAAGTAAAAAATTAAGTAAAGTTATAAATTAAAGATATTGAATTGGAGAAATTGGATAAAAGTAAAAAAATAATTGTTTTAAAGAACAAAGCAAAAGAAAAGCCTATACATACAAATTTTTAAAATATAATGTACTTATAAAAAAAAGAAAATATTTTTTTTAAAGTGTCACATAAAAGAACAATATAAAATAGCATGCGAGTTCGCATAAAAATATTGAAGAAATAATATAGAAATATTGAAATATGTAAATGTTATGGAAATGTTAAATACAATAGATTCATTAAAAGCATGTATGTTTAACAATTGTGTAAATGGAAAGAAAGGTAAAAATCAATTTAAAGTAAAGGTTCAGGAAAACTTAAAAAGTTAAGAATAGAAAATCCCTTATAGTATATATGTGAAGTTAATAAGCAATGAAGACTCAAGAGGATTCGTATAATAAATAAAATTGGAAGTAAAATATATATTTCAGAGAAAGCATAAAAAAATACTATTAAATAAAAATTTTTTTATATGAAGTAAGTTTTAAAGTATATTTAAGGTCGATAATAAGAGCCAATATAACGTAACTAGATTTATGAAAGTAAACACAAACTTGGCAATAATTTAAGTGAACAATAATTTAAGAAAGTCAACATCACAGTGACGCAGCAATTAAACGGCACAGCAATTTTGCAAGAAAAAAATATATTCTTATTTCATCAATTGAGAAATTCATTTATATGTAGAGTAAAAACGTATACCACCTGAAACAAAATATATATGTTTTTGAACATTATCGTTGTGCAAACGACAATTAGCAATAAGTTACGAGTAGAACTCATTTAGAAATTGAGGTCAATAAAAAGCCATTGAATATTTTAAAATTTGGTATCTGAATTGGGCGATTGAATCATGTTTGAATCGGGTTAGCGAATACCGTCTATTGTTGAGAGTGCGGGTGCAACAAAAGATGACGCCGTTGGACGAGAAATAGGCGTTATCAGAGAGAAAAGCAGTGAGCAGAAACAACATTTAAAAGGAATAGACCAAGTCAGGCAATAAACTTCAACCACGAGAAGTGTGTGATGGAAAGCCAACAACAGAAAAAAAAATAATAAATATTAGAGCAAAAAAAAATTAAAAAGTAAAACAACAAAATTTATAAACACCTTCGTAAAACAACATTAAAAAAAATAAATAAATAAAATAAAGACGCAATACACCAAAAGATGTAAAAACTTTCTTAAAACTACAATAATTCAATATTAAGAAGTTAAAACAACAAAAGGTATAAAGACCTTTCTAAAATCAGAGAAATAATATAAAAAAAAGGTATAAAACCTTTTTAAAACTTTCTAAACTCAGAAAAATAATACAACAAAAGGTATAAAAACCTTTATAAAGCAACAAAAAGCAAGAAATTAAGACTTCAGAAGGCATAAAAACCTTTTTAATAGTAATGAAAAATAATTAAGAAGTTAAAAAAAACAAAAGGTATAAAAACCTTTTTTAACCAGAAAAATGGAGAGGTAATCGAAAATGTTATAAAAAGCCTTCTTGAAACAATATAAGAGTACGAGTATTTATTTTAACAAACAAAGATAAACAACAAAACTAATCAACAACGAGAAACAATATTTAAAACAACAATTGAATGCAACAGAGAAACTAAAATAACAAAAACTTTAGAGAATTGCTTATCAATTGCAATATCAATAAAAAGAAACCAGGTTAAACAGCAAAGACGTGAAGTCTCCTAGCCCATCTTTAAACGAAGACCAGGTTAACCAGCTATAGGGCTTAAAGCCTCCTGGCAACCAAAAACAATATAATAAACAACAGGAATAACAAGAAGTTTGAAAAATCATAGTATTGAGTGATGAACGACAATGAAGACGAGATCGATCAAATTCAAGTAAAGAATTCACATAGTATCACCAGCACACACACTTCAACAGTATCTGCATCGAAAACCATAAACGAAAAGAAATTCAACGCCGTGACAGTTTTTCCGGCGCTCCGATGGACAACGATGAAAAGAAAACACAAGAAAACAACAATCACCCCAACAAGTGCCAGGAAGTAAGGGATTTATAATTTAATAGTAAATAGATAAGTAAAATTGTAGAAATAACAAATTAAAACTAAACACAGAAGCAGAACGACAAGTAAAAAAAATTGTTTTTGTTTTTAACAATGTAAGCAAAATTCAAATAAGAAAGATAAACACGCAATGTAAGTCAGATGTAAAGACAAAAATTTATTAACAAACAACTTGTTGACGCAATATTAAAGCAGCATTTTATGAATAGAAATAAAGTAACAAGAAATAATATAACTGATAATGAACAAGCATACAAACAAAATTAACAAAAAATTGATTGACGAAAATTTTAACCTCATCAAGGAGAAAATTTTCTTTGAGTAAGGGGGAGGAATGTTGTGACTCACAACGAGGCATTCCCTAAAATATTGTCTGTTTACTGGTAGCTGGCAATGAAAGTTGATCCATCGCAACAACTAAGCGAGCTATCAACATTCATTGCATTGCGGCACTTTTATATGAATTCAATACCAAGGATAGTAAAGTAAACAAATAAAGTCAAGTAAAACAAAAGACAATAAAATTAACACTGATCTATCGCAACAACAACTAGGCGATCAGTTTTCATTTTATTTAAAGACAATAAAAAACAGCCAACAATTTACTGCTAAGGGCCTAACTCAAAAAATTCATGTGTCCGTTGGGCTATACGGCTAAAGTTTAAGCGGGTAGACAACAGATATTTTAGGGCCACGATTAGGACCTACGTGCATCCTCACGGGAGGACGCAACAAAAATTGCGCAGCCGGTTGTAACAAGTTCAAGTGCTTGTTGCAACATTGCGAGAAAAACGAACAAAAAAGCCTAACTCTACAGATTCATGTGTCTGTTGGGCTATACGGCTAAAGTTTAAGCGGGTAGACAACAGATATTTTAGGGCCACGTTTAGGACCTACGTGCATCCTCACGGGAGGACGCAACAATAGCCGGCCTAATTCTAATACGACGTAAGTCAAAATTATCTATTGTTCAGGAGGCGAAAAAATGGTTTATTATATGTTTGAAGTTCATACGATGATGTATTGTTTCAAAAGTTCTTCCTCCCTTTTTTCATACAAACATTAAAATCTAAAAAAGGACATAGATGTAGTTTTGACCAATCTACCTGAACCGTTAATAAACGTTACTTTGCCGAATTTTGACATTCATCCTATTAGAAATAGGGCGAAGATAAAAAAAGGTATGGATTTTTATGCATTTTATTTGATTTTTCATTTGATGAAAAAAAAAACAGAAAAAATAGTTTTAAACGATTTGAAGAATTTTTTTTTACATTTAAATCTAATACTTTTTTTAAATGCAACGTTATCGTTACGGCGCTACAAATATAGTGCTATACAAACATCAATATTTGTAAGGAGAATGAAGAGCTCTTTACGTGCAAACAAGTAATGCGCATTGAAATTTTTTGCTGGGTATGTACTTTTCCATCTTATCAATATACACAAAACTGCACATTTTCAGCTCCACAAAATTCAGTAAAAGGTAGAGCAATATCCGTTATGTCTTCAAATTGTACTGTATCAGTAATATTTCCACTCATTACAACATCAAGTAAAATTCCAGAACTATGTGGAATTTTTGTAATTATATTACTGCTGGGTTTTACGCATTTTCTTTGAAAATTTTAAAATCATCCTCAAAAAATCCTTTTTTTAGGCCATTTTATGTATATAGTTTAATTCCAAGTCTGTCTTATTAAAATTATGCCAAACAATGTAACCTACACGGTTAAAAATCTTGGACTAAATTTTAGTTCAGTTATAATATTACGGCATTATTTAACCTTGCAGTTTAAAATTGAAACTTTGCAAGTACTAACTCACAATTAAAACTATACTGTACTTAAATTAAAGCAAAAAATATTAGCTTCCCTTTAAGCTTTTGGGTTAAAATTTAAGTACAAAAAATATATTACAGCGTTCTTTTTAGCTTTTTGGCTTAATTTTAAGAACAATTCTGTATTACTTTTTGTTTTTAATACAATTAAGACTAAATTCTAGTACATTTGTATTTGGATTAGTCCCGTGCGAGTAGCTCGATCTTCGAGGAACTCGACTCGAATCGAGTAACTCAAATCGAAATTACCTATGTTAAGTTGGCAACTTAACGGAAGGGGACTTATTTTTTTTTCGTTCGATTGTACTCGGTGTGTACCTGATTGTACCACCTTAATTTTCGTTTGTACCTTAAGGGGAAAAAATATAGGGGTAAGAAAAATTGGTCCGCAACTCATGTTGAGATAAATTATTTTTGTTAACGCTTTATAGAAGGGAATCGTTTGTATCCGTTTGTATCGATGTTTGTTTTTAATTTTTTTAGATTTAAAAAAAATATTTTATTTTGTTTCTTAACGAGTACGAACGATGATACACATAAGTACAAAGGTTACAGATGATTTATCGGTGGAACGAACAGATGCAACCGGTATAATCGTTAAAACGAACGGGTATAAACGATTTCTCGGTGGTACAAACTGGTAAAAACGATATAATCATCGGTACGAACGAGTACCCCTTCGTTCTAACGATTATATCGTTTGTACCCGTTTGTACCACCGAGAAATCGTTTGTACCCGTTCGTTTTAACGATTATACCGGTTGTACCTGTGCGTTCCACCGATAAATCATCTGAAACCTTTGTACTTGTGTGTATCATCGTTCGTACTCGTTAAGAAACAAAATAAAATATTTTTTTTAAATCTAAAAAAATTTAAAAAAAAACATCGGTACAAACGGATACAAACGATTCCGTTCTCAAAAGCGTTAACAAAAATAATTTAGGGGTCGTCCATAAACTACGTTACCAATTAAGGTGGGGAGGGGTTTTGAAATGCACTACGATAAGTAACGGTAGGGGGGGAGGTGTTTAGATATTGTAACGTTACCAAAAATTAAAAAAATCGACGAAAAACCTCTAATTATTAACACAATCATTTAAAAAAATTTTAACTTTACATGTTTATGTTTGATCGTCTAAATTTATGGTTAACTTTTGTTTCAACGATTTCTTCCACCGCCTTTTCCCTCGACACAGGAACCTTTTGGTATTCCTTCACCATCTCAGCACACGTCTGAAAAATTTGGGTCTTTGCTTTTGCGACAGGTTTTGACGTTAAGACCTGAATGTTCTTCATCAAAGGAGATACCGTATGACATATACTGTCCTTCTCAGAAAGAAGAAATCGGTTCAAGGTCGTGTCCTACCTGCGGCTTGTATTTCGTTTTTAAAACTTCTATGAATTGTCATAAGTTTGTATTATATCGTTTACAATAAATCGGAATAAAACATACTATTTAAATAAATCAATTTTCAGAAAGCATTTACATAAAAACACAGAACTTGGTGCAGCTCGGGTGCAGCCTTTAAGGGTACTCTGTCAAAGACCAGGTGAATTTCTTTGCGTTAGAAATGAGGATTCACCTGAATGGGTCGACATAGAATCCGATGAAAAATTCTATTTTGAAGAATCCTCAACAAAGCTACCAGCTTCTTCTATCCTAGTGATTGAGAGTATCGAATCTTGGATCGCAGATGGAATAGCTTTTACAGATGATATTAATTATTGATTTTTTTCCAATTGTTCCTTTAAAGTATCTAGTCATACTAGTCACTAATACTAGTGAAAATTGTCAGAGCTAGTCAATATATATAATCATTCGAATGAATTAATTTCATATGTCACGTTACTTTATGGGGGGGAGGGGTTTTGAAAAGCACTACGAAAAGTAACGCAGGGGGATGGGGCGTAAAAAAAACCGGAAAATCAGTAACGTAGTTTATGGACGACCCCTTAAGCCAGCAGGCCTGGCTTAAAGTAGAGATGGTGATATATTATTGGCATAGCGGGGCTCTACAGGGTTCTTGGCACTAGCTGTGACTTGATTAGATGATACACGTGAGCTAATGAGAGTCGCCTGTGATAGGCCGGTAGGTTGGGCTGCCAGCGATGACGTTCCATCGATAGTATTTGCTGGAGTCCTAGTGTCAGTCGTTTTCTTCTGCTTAGATTTAGCAATCCTCTTTTCAGATTGCCGTGGAGGTTCCTCATTATTATTTTTTGTCGAAGTAAGATGTTTACATAAAACGGAGTGATTTGTACAATACAATTACGATGAAATTGTCGGTTAAACCTATAAAAACAATTAAATAAAATTTATCAAAGTCACGAGCAAAAATTTGACGTTTTTCTACCAATACTTCTGGTTCAAACATAAATTTGGAAAAAACTGACTTCTTCTGAATTCAATTTTCTTTTTGTCAGTTACTACCCAGCAGGGAAGCGAGCGCTTCAGATGCGCAAATGGAGCGCTTACATTTGCGCATCTGAAACGTTCCAAAAAGACAGTAGAGCGCTTCATTCTCCTTGTGTATAGCGCATTTTTTAACATAGTCATGTCATCAGATGTATGCGCTCCGTTCCCGCTATAGAAAATATAAAATCGTATCGAGAGCCGAGCGCTTTGTTTTGCTTGTATTTGATATTCTCTTTGTTCTCCTTGTAGTTGGAAGAAAAATGTAGCGAGAACCGAGTGCTTTGTTTCCTTTATAGCCGGCCTAATTCTAGTACGACGTAAGTCAAAATTATCTATTGTTCAGGAGGCGAAAAAACGGTTTATTATATGTATGAAGTTCATGCGATAATGTATTGTTTCAAAACTTCTTCCTCCCTTTTTTCATACAAACATTAAAAACTAAAAAAGGACATAGATGTAGTTTTGACCCAATCTACCTGAACCGTTAATAAACATTACTTTGCCGAATTTTGATACACATCCTATTAGAAATAGGGCGAGGATACAGAAAGGTATGGATTTTTATGCATTTTATTTGATTTTTCATTTGATGAAAAAAAAACAGAAAAAATAGTTTTAAAACGATTTGAAGAATTTTTACAGTTTTTGAAATTAATTTTTTTTACATTTAAATTTAATACTTTTAAGTGCAACGTTATCGTTACGGAAAGTGCTACAAATATAGCGCTTTACAAACAGCACTATTTGCAAGGAGAATGAAGAGCTCTTTACGTGCATACAAGTAATGCGCATTGAAATTTTTTGCTGGGTATGTACTTTTCCATCTTATCAATATACACAAAACTGCACATTTTCAGCTCCACAAAATTCAGTAAAAGGTAGAGCAATATCCGTTATGTCTTCAAATTGTACTGTATCAGTAATATTTCCGCTCATTACAACATCAAGTTAGTTTCCAGATCTTTGTGGAATTGTTATAATTATATTACTGCTGGGTTTTACGCATTTTCTTTGAAAATTTTAAAATCATCCTCCCATTCAAAACAATCTGACAACTCAAAATCTAAGTCCGTAGCGTTCAGAAAATGTTCATATTCACAAAGTCATTTTTTAGGCCATTTTATGTATATAGTTTAATTCCAATTCTGTCCTATTAAAATTATGCCAAACAATGTAACCTACACGGTTAAAAATCTTGGACTAAATATTAGTCCAGTTAAAATAATACGGCATCATTTAACCTAGCAGTTTAAAATTTAAACTTTGCAAATACTAACTCACAATTAAAACTCTACTCTACTAAAATTAAAGCAAAAAATATTACAGCTTCCCTTTAAGCTTTTGGGTTAAAATTTAAGTACAAAAAATATATTACATCGTTCTTTTTAGCTTTTTGGTTTAATTTTGTGAACAATTCTGTATTACTTTTTGTTTTTAGTACAATTAAGACTAAATTCTAGTACATTTGGATTTGGATTAATCCTGTGCTAGTAGCTCGATCTTCGAGGAACTCGACTCGATTCGAGTCAAGTAACTCAAAACGAAACTACCTATGTGAAGTTGGCAACTTAACGGAAGGGGATTTATTTTTTTTTTTCTTTCGATTGTACTCGGTGTGTACCTGATTGTACCACCTTATTTTTTGTTTGTACCTTAAAGGCCTGTTTCCAGCTCTCAAGTAAAGCTTATTTTCATACATAAATCTGAAAAGTAATCGAAAAGTAATTTTTCCTTGTCAAAATTACTTGAAAGAGAATCCAGCTCGTAAGAAAAATTTTCTGTTCTTACTACTTTTTTTTCATTGAAAAGTGACAACGGTAACACTGTGACTGTCAAGAAATATATGCAAGTTATATTATTACTTCAAGTAAAATTTTTGCAACCAACATTCAAAGGTAAATAATTTTATTGATATCATTGATTAATTGATTTAAAATTAATAAAAGAATATTTTAGACATGCACATGAACATTTCTACGGAGGGAGAAGAAGAGGCAGTCAATTTTGAGGGGCAGATGTCTTCCGAGAAGCGGTCGAAAGCTGTCCAGAAGAAGCGGTCTGCCAACATGTAAACAGAATGTAATAAAATGTAAACAAACGCTTTTCTCTATTACTTACCTTTGCAATTCAGCCATTACTCATTTAATGAATTATTTCAATATTTATTGCAACAAATTTATTTCAATGTTTGATGAAAACAAATCAGCCTAAATTTTCAATACAAAGTGATACAATGCTGGAACTGTCAAAACTCTCGCCGTCAAAATTACTTGTCTACTACTTTTTTACACTCAAGAAACTTAAGTAACTTTTTTCTGGAGTAATTACTTGAGAGCTGGATAGAGACCTTAAGGGGAGAAAAGTATAGGGGTAAGAAAAATTGGTATGCAACTTATGTTGAGATAAATTATTTTTGTTAACGCTTTTGAGAAGGGAATCGTTTGTATCCATTTGTACCGACGTTTTTTTTAATTTTTTTAGATTTAAAAAAAATATTTTATTTTGTTTCTTAACGAGTACTAACGATGGTACACATAAGTACAAAGGTAACATATGATTTATCGGTGGAACAAACAGGTACTAACGGTATAATCGTTAAAACGAACGGGTATAAACGATTTCTCGGTTTTACAAACAGGTAAAAACGATATAATCATCGGAACGAACGAGTACCCCTTCGTTCTAACGATTGTATCGTTTGTACCCGTTTGTACCACCGAGAAATCGTTTGTACCCGTTTGTACCACAGGGGTCGGTTCTTGGCCCCCTGCTATGGAACGTCATGTACGATGGGGTTCTCAGGCTTGAGGTGCCAGCAGACGTCAAGATTGTTGGCTTTGCCGACGACCTTGCAGTTGTGGCGAAAGCAAAACACCGTGAAGAAGCTGAGGCCCTCAGTAGTGTAACTATCGCTATGATTTGCGATTGGCTGCGAAGAGCGGGTCTTAGTCTAGCTGAACATAAGACTGAGATGGTACTTATAAGTAGTCGGAAAACACTAGAAACCGCTAGCATCAGTATTCGTGGAACAGTAATTGAATCGAAGCCGTTCATTAAATATCTCGGTGTAATGATCGATTCCAGACTGTCATTTAAGCAACATATGCAGTACGCACACAGGAAAGCATCCGAAGTATGTTTGGCGCTATCTAGAATAATGCCGAACACAAGAGGCCCCAAACAAGCACGACGAACACTGCTCCTCAACGTAGTGCGATCTACTATGATGTATGGTGCGACTGTATGGTACACAGCGATGAAAACGAAGTCCTACCGACACGGAGTAGAGTCAGTTTACAGACTTGGCGCACTCAGGGTCTGCTGCAGCTTCAGAACGGTATCCGGAGATGCAGCACTGGTTCTAGCTAGCGCGATCCCTATTGACCTTCTCGTGGAAGAAGCGCTTCTCACAGCTGGTAGTGAAAGCACAACAGCTAATAAAAAACTCGCTAGAGAGAGAAGCTTGCAAAAATGGCAAGACCGCTGGGATAGTTCAGAGAAGGGTCGGTGGACGCACCAGCTCATTCCTAGCCTAACCGAGTGGTATGGCAGACGCCACGGCTCAGTGAATTTCTACCTTACACAGATACTGAGCGGACATGGTTGCTTCAGGGCATACCTTCACAAGTATAAACACGCGATCGATCCTTACTGCACTAATTGCACAGGAAACACGCTGCAAGACGCGGCGCACGTTCTTTTTGTGTGCCCCATGTTCCATAACGCCAGACTTGAGGCCTCGGCCTGTCTCGGCGAAACGTTAACACAGCAAAATATGGTTTCTCTTATCTTAGGGTGCTAACCATCGACCAGTTCTCTTCGCTGTTTAGCACCCTGGCTAGAAAAATAACCGAAGAGCTGCGAAGAGTTGAGCGCGCGCAAGATAGATGAGGTAAAGGTTGTTGACCCGACGACCATCCCACAGTAGATCCCGGCAGTAGCCAAACAGTTTCCAGCCTAGTGCTGTTCCCAAGCCCCGCGAAGTTATGCTTTACGGCGGTCCCGCGGGGTCCTATAGGGTCGAAGATTCAATGCGGAGGTTATGATACCGCGAGGTATCATGTAGGTTTAGTGCGTAAAAATCGTACACTCCCATCTGCACGGTGGGGCCTTTTGAAGGTTCCCCCTTCGCGAATAAAATAAAAAAAAAATAAAAAAAAAACATACTTACAGACAGACATACATACTGACAAGACAGACATACAGACATACATACTAATAGGCAGACATACATATATACATACTGACAGAAAGACACACATACAACCATGCATACCGACAGATATTCGGCCAAAAACTTCAGTAAACGAAATTTTTAATAAAAATATATATCAAAAGGTTAATTTAGAATAAATTTTGAGATGATTGCTTTGACCATATATTGTGCGTTAAAAAAAAATTAAACTGAATGTGTAAAATCTAAACGAACAAATTTTGATAAAGAAGTAGTTAATTAATAAGAATTAAAGCAAAAATTTTTTAACTTTATTGCTCTCGTTAGTTTTTTTTATTTCTTTGAAAACTCTTTTATTCTTTAAACCTTCAGATGTTTCTTTAACCATTTTTTTGCATAGCCATCTAGAATTTTTTCGTATCAAAACTAAAACAAGGAATTCTAGAATACACATTCTATGATCAAAGCATTCACTATAAACATCAAACCAATCGGGATGAGTTATGTTCGTTTGTTCGTAACAAGCTTTCACAATCCTTTCTTTTAATTTAGGAAGGTGGCAAGTCTTTTGAAATATATTTTTGTATATGGCCAAATGTTGCTCACAAATTTGGAAGAATCTGTCTGACGGATTCTTCAGCAACAATTCATCGTCACTTCGATTTTTAACCGAAATGAAGTATTCATTGTCAAATTGCATCTGGTCAAATTTGACCAGGTGCAATTTGCAACTTTCGCATTTTATTTTGCGCATCAGCTTCTGTCTTAAGCTATAACCGACAAAGTAACGTCCAACGGCCGCTTCTATGTCGGTCAATGGCGTCTCATCCACATCATCATCTTCTTCGAATTCAGCAATTGCTTCCTCCCCTAACCCTCCCGAAGCTAATTGCTCACCCGAAGAAGACGTTTGCACACATTCACCCTTAATACTGAAGTTCCAATCCAACATAACATCGAATTAGAATTGCGAGACTCATAACGATGGGTTAGAATCTTCATGGAAAGTAACCTAGCAGAAAGGTATTGCACTTCTCTCACTGATGGGTTAACATTATTTCCCAATTGTGATCGAATAACCGCAAAATAATTTTCTAGTTGATCCTGGTTCAATCTTCCAAGCAAAACAAATGAAATGTTTGGATCTTCTAGCAAATCCTCTGACAAATACAGCATTGATTTCAATGTGTATATCAAACCCTCGATGCAGTAATTTTTTTTTCCATGGGGTAGCTTTAATTTGGTGAGGAAGCCTATGAAATCCCTAATTTGTTCGATTTTAGGAGAGTCCGTCGTAATTGGAAGTCTGTTAGGATTGCTGTGATCGGTGCTTTTAACATTACAAAAATCGAATCCTTCATTGAAACGTTTGACAAACGCTAAAGTAGCTTCGGCATTCGCTTTGTTGACAAAGTTCTTAAAAAGATCTTTGTCAATACAATAGCGAATGCCAGCAGCCACAGATTCGCTAAGGACTTGGACTTGGACATCTTCTGAAAAGATGTAGGGTTTATGTGGCTGTCTGTCAGTTTTAGGGACATTTTGAGGGAGTCGGATTGGTCTAATTGGTGCAGTTCCCTGATAACACCCCAACTAGCTACCCCATTCTCTGTCTCTATATTGGAGCTAAGTAAAGTATTCCTAATACTTTTAAAAAGATGACAATAGTCATACAAAATATAAATTTTTTCATTCTTATATTCAAAAAAGTGGGCCTGAAATTTATTTGTTAGGTTGCCGAAACATTGCCTATTCGCGGTGCCTTGATCGCTTACAATCACCCTCAACCTTAAACCACACTCGAAAATACTGTCTACTACCTCAAGCAACCTTTCCATTAATTCTACCCCAGACATTCCCTTCTCCGTACAGTAGAAACTGTGGACGTATTTCCAACTGTCTACCAAGCCCTTCACCATAAACACCATAAGTTTATTGGCAAGGGCTTTGGTACGTCTACCTCCTCCCAGGTCAACAAAACCGTCAACATGGTCCTCTGCCGGATTGTATTCCAATTCTCGTCGGAGACATACTTCATCCAGCAGAAGAACACAGTTTCTGGATTCAGGCTGCATGTTGACGGTAATTTGTTTTAGGTTTTCAAGAACCAAACTGTTGGGCCCTGGGAGGATGATTTTGACAGGTCTCCACCTGTACAGAGAAGCCAGACTGGGCAGATTGAAACCCAACTGCTGCCGCATGAACTGATAACACTTTGAAGATGTAAAGTTTATCGACTGGGCAATTTCTTTGTTAAATTCACTATACCAATGCAAATTCTTCGTCGTTATCAGTTTTGCAAATTCTGAGGCAGCAGTTGGAGGTTCACTCTCGGTAGCAGAAGTATTATGAGCCTCAAGCTCTTTTATTTTCTCAACAAGAAGCAAATTTTCTTCTTGAAGCTTATTGATAGCTTTTCAAAACTATCAGTTTTTGCCTTAAGTTCTTCTTTGCTTTTTAAACTTTCTTTTCTATAATAAATTGCATTTTTGCAATATATGTGGCAATTTTCGCAACATTTTTCTTTTTTAATGGCCTCATCCAAGTCAAAAGACTCGTAGGCAACTTCGGACTCGTTAAAGTCATTTAAGAAGTATTTAGGGAAGGCTAAGGGACTTAATTTTCGGGGAGCAACAAAAGCTTGGTCAAAGTGTTTGCCACAAATAAATAAATGTTTCAAATTAGTTTGGAGATTGCAGGCCTCCACCCACGCCAGCCTCCTTTCCGGATCCTTCGGGAAATTGTGAATTGGCGTTTCGCGAGCTGTTTTGCCGCAGCTCGCAATGCTGCACTGACGCACTGTTTCGCGAAGCGTTTGGTGAGCGTAAAGTAGCGGCATTTCAAGTTTGAGCTCATCATTATTCTCTAAAATTTGAGCAGAAAGATACAAAAAAGTTTATTAATATGCAACTTCTTGGTGTAGTTACATTTAGAAATTAGAAAAATTAAATCTTTCGCAAAATCTTTATTATCATTTTGTGTAAAAAAAATTTGTTTTTGTGACAACTGTAGGATTAACACGCATTTTATATTTCTAAACATTTTTAAAATATTTCCCAAGAAATGAAATGTCGCAAAATTCGCATCTACATTAAATATTGTATGAAAATATTTATATATATAAAAAGACATTTTTATGTGCAACTCAGATTTGTGAAAATGCAAATGACATCAATGGCATTCAAATATTATTTAATTAAAATTTATAGAAACACAATTTTTTTTTTTAAATAAAAAAGTACAAAAATATGTTGAACTGTACCGTTAAGTCAGTGTAACTATGTTTTATAAAATTGCACATCTGGCTACCTTTCATATGACATAGCATTTATTTGCAAAAATTATTTTACTGTTTTTGTCATCAAAACAACAAGGTACCCCCTTTGATTTTTTTTCGCGAAATTTATTTTTTCCAAAATGTGTTTTTATATTTTTTACAAAATTTAATTTAATTTAATTTAAAAACTTACCTAAATAGAGCGTTGGAACTGCGCCTAGCTTTAGTTTTTTGCTGCCAATACAGGAGCTATCGAAATGCCGAGCACAGACTCGACTGTAAGCAGTTACTTTACTTGGCTCCAAGTCCAAATTTGAGCACCATTTCTTCATCAAATCCGGGTCCTTTGTTGGAAATCTAAACAGTGACATGTTTGCGTAATCAGCAACACCCGCACAATTCGTTACGGCGCACTTTGGACACGACATTTCACCAAAAAAATCAGTTATTTATCAAAGACTACTCTTTGTATTTATATCAAAAAATATTTTGCAAAAAAATAACTCGCAGTTATATCGCAAAAATAAAGTTAATCAAAAATCAAAACGCACACGGAAGAAAATTAATTGGCATTCGCAAAATCAATCAAAAATCAAAACACGGAGCACAAGTACATTAATCGGCATTCGCAAGATCAATGACATTTCTATTACCACAAAAAGTACAGGCACCTTGCAGATAGATCTTAGGCCGCATCTCTTTTGCCCAACGATAGCGCAATTACCACAAAAATACAGCCACCTTGCAGATGGATCTTAGGCGCTTAGCACGCTTATTGCTGATCCGAGCCAAAAACACATTAGAGCAATAGGGAACACACGTCATGCATCTCTATTCCCCCAACGCGTTTTTGAGTTAAAGTTCGGCTCGGCTCAGCAATAAGCGTTTACTATAGACACATTCTTAGAAATTGCATGATTGAGTGGTTTTAAAACACCAACAATTGAAAACCAAAACTGCAAAATAAATGAATATGTATGTCAGACATAATTTTGCTTTAAAAAATGAATAAAAGATGAATTGATTGCTTTATTTATTAATTGATTAATTTTATTAATTTATTAAAAAATCTATAAATAAACTCATAGTTCATAAAAAGATGAATTTATTGCTTCCTTTATTAGTTGATTAATTTTATTAATTTATTGAAAAATCTGTTTGCTAAAATTAAAAATCTTTAAATACCTTCAGCAAATAGATTTTATACAAAATTTTAATAAAATCTCAAAATAAAAAAAACAAAGAACTTTATGTCACCATAACAATTACTGTTTAAAGAAGGTCATTAAAATGAGAAAATATATCTTTAAATATTAATACCATATTTGGATTATTAAACAAACACAATTAGTTTTATATTTTGGATTGATGGAATTTTAATGTTTCAAACTTTTATATGGTATTTAATATTTTAAACACTTTCGTAAACATTCTGAGTTTGTTTAAAATAAAATAGAAAATTTTCTAAATACCTGCAACAATTGACAGAAATTTGTATATGTATATATTTTTACATAAAGAAAGTATATACATCTCATATATGTGTATATACTGTGTAGCTCAAAAATTTATAATAATTTGAAAAGAGGAAAATTGGTAAATTCCTTTAATTTACCAAATCCAATGTAGCTAAAAATTGAAATCATGTAAATCAATTTATCATCATTTAAATAGCTGGAAGTTGGTAAATTCATTTAATTTACCAAAAGCAATGTAGCTAAAAAATTTCTTAAATACATTGTACCTGCAAGAACTAAAAGAAATTTATAGATAAAGGTCATATAAAAATACTATCATAATTTAAATAGCTGGAAATTGGTCCAAATATCATAGTACCTAGAAATTGAGAAAAAATTTAGCTTCAAATGAAAAAATTGGCTGAATTCTTCATAGTACCTGGAAATTGATAAAAAATGTAGCTTCAAATAAAACATTTCTTACCTGCAAGAATTAAAATAAATTTATAGGTAAAGGAGGGCATAAAAATGTTCTCATCATTTAAAAAGATTGAAATTGGTAAATTCATTCAATTTACCAAATCCAATCTAGCTAAAAAAATGTAAACATTCATATGAGTGCAAGATTCTTATAGGAAACAAAAAAAGTCATACCGAAGCGAAAAGAAACAATAGCAAACTATTTTCTTTTCGCTTCATCACACGCTTTCTATTTTCTATTTCTTCGCACTCATACAGATCATTCTTCGCTAAACGTCGAAACCACAAAGCAACGTCAGCTAAGCACAGCTGATCAAAGTCAGGCGACAAATTTCGATTTTATCGCCTTCCTTCACATCCACATTCGTCCAACACTCACTAATCACAAATTTCTGCACAAACGCAACTGTGCAGAACTGACAACTCTTTACTACTCTTTGGTCTAACTCTATTTGGTGAAAATAACTTGTCATGTCCAGTGTCGAAAAATATTTTGCTCTGCCGAGCTTATCTAAAACATCGTCTTAGATCGTCTAGTATTGTTAAAGGAAATTTATCGTTAACTATTTTCTTATTAAGTTGTCTAAAATCTACAACTAACGCCATTTACTTTCTTTCGATTCACTCTTGGGCACTATTAAAAGTGGTGAATTGTACGGACTTATTGAGTGTTCTATTATGTCATCGCTCAAAAGTTTTTATATTTGATTATCTATTTCGTCAAGTTGTGTATGAGGAAGTCTGTAATTCTTTATGTACATGGGTGTGTTGTCTTCTGTATTAATATGTTGTGTATAAAAATTATTTGTTGTTAGTGGTTTTGTCAATATGAAATACGTTCTGAAAATACTTGAAAATTGGCAATAACGAATTTTTTGCATTTAAATCATAGCCATAGATATTTAAAGTTTGTTAAAGTTTTCTTAAAAATTTCATAAAACTTTAAAGGTTGAAGTTTCTTGTGTCCCATTTATGTTTTATAATTTTACATGACTTATGCCATTAGCTGGTATGATAACGCTTCCAACAAATACTCCATATGCTATTTAATACTAGGCTATCTTCTGTTAAATTTATGTTTATTGGATGTCAACAGTCAAAAAATTTTATTGTTCATGCTTAACTTATTAATTTCTGAAATTTAAAGCACCACTGCTACTGACGCAGCACCGACACTTGGAAAATACTCCCTGATCTAAAGCGGGGTCCTGTCTTCCTTAGTGTTTTCCTTAGTCTCTCTTAGGCTCGAAGGTCCTTTTAGCTTCCCAATACCACGTCCTCCGTAGTCCTTTTACCTCTATCGATATATTTTACTTTAGTTTTTTTAATTATTTTGTGTCACCACTTTCACAATCACTTTTCGTCACTGTCCAGAACGAACTGAACTACCACTCGGCATCAGACCGGCGAGTTGTTACGTTCCACAACCTGGGAATCGAAACACCGCCATCTTTAACTATGCAGATGCGGTTTCGCAACAAAACCGGTATTCCACGTGGAAGTTTTTACTCACACCTATTTTTAAAAAATTGAATTTTTGGGTGGTTTTATTTATACTTTTAAATAAAAATCTTCCTACCCGCCAAGGTAAACACAACCTGGCGGCATCTGCAATAGTGTTAGTGTGGCAACCTTCCGCACCTCCAGCACACAGTGGCAACTTCCATTGTGACTTGCTCAAGTGGATGTGAAGTTAGTTGATACAACAACCGTTCTAGTACTGTCCGTTTTGTTAGTCACGAAATTCAGTGCGTTCCGTCACTCGTGGGATTGAGAATCTGTCAAGACATCGAACCAAACTGAGGATCTCAGTTCCACGCTGGAAGTTGATAAGGTTTGATAAAATCAAACCAAAGACCATACCCAACGCGCAAAATGTACCGAATTAAAAAAAAATAATTTTAATTAAGTATTAAAATACCTTAAATACTTTGAATGAAAGAAAACTCAGTGGGATCACCTCCTTCGCCCCTGCCACAAACCAGACACAAATCTGGGAAGCAGATTTGACCGTGACAATCTGGCTGGTATTTTAGTATTTGCAATATTATAAGAATAATTTATCTTGTCATTAGAATATATCGGAATAATTACCTCTTCATTATTTTCGTAATCAATAAAAAGTTTCGTAATCAATTTTGCACATATTTTTAGACAAAAAATCTCTGCCTAAAATTCCATCTGTGTTATTGGAAAATTTGAATCTACTATATGAAAAATTTGTTTGATATTTATGTTGGAGAATTTTAAATCTAAGTCGATTGTTCCTAAAGAAAATATTTCATCTTTTGTTATTCCAGTTAGTTTACACTTGTCACCTGGATAATAGAAATTGTTTCCTTTCAATTTTTCTGTCTTGCACAGTAAAATATCTGCGCCAGTGTCGATGAGAAAGGTCAGGCTTTTTGTTGCATTATTGCAGTTTATTGAAATGTAGTTCGTTATTCTATCCGGTATTTTGTATATTTTTAGTTTCTGTTTTAGCTTTCTGGAATATTTACATATTTCGAGCCTCTCACGATTCCCTGTTGGTGAGTCAGTTGTCTGTCCTCATTATGAGAAAGGTCAGGCTTTTTGTTGCATTATTGCAGTTTATTGAAATGTTGTTCGTTATTCTATCCGGTATTTTGTATATTTTCAGTTTCTGTTTTAGCTTTTTGGAATATTTACTTACAGTATGTCAAGAATTGCATTACACATTAAAATATAAAATGAATTTTTTAACTCACTTAGCAAAAAATTTTATTTTTTGTTAATGCACATACAATTTTTTTATCAGTTATGGTTATTTACAGTATTTACTAAGTAATAATAAAAATAAAAGTACTAATATAAAGCAAAAGAATTAAAAAACATAACATAAACATAATCTACTCCCTTTTGCAAGTGTCAAGAAATGCATTACACTAATTTTTCCAATGCCTTTTTGCAGCAATTCAACACTGTACAGTACATTTCCCGTTATTTTTTCTCATCATCTCGTTGCATTGATATTTTTGTTTGATCGTTTTATATATTAGGTGCTAGATTTTAGTTTTGTTTTCATCCTTGTTTCAAGCTTGTGTGTGGGTCAAAAAACATCGTCTGATGTGGTTCAGTTGATATACTATAATCGCCAATTGGGAAAAAGTGTGCAGGAGTTATCGGACATGTTTTCTAAAACAAGAAAAACTATTTATAATATTTTAAATCGAATTGAAAACGAAGGTACATTCGAACCAAAGCTAGGAGGTGGCCGTAAGCGGAAAATAACTAAACGTGGAGAGCGCGCATTGGTAAGAAAACTTGAAAAAAATCCGACTGCTTCGACGAGAATACTTGCTAGAGAACTCAAGGATGAATGTGGTTTAATTGTTTCCCAAGAAACAGTACGACAGGCCATGCTTCGCAACAAGTATTCATCAAGAGCTGCTCGTAAAAAGCCACTACTTTCTGCACAGAATATTGAAAAGCGATTCTCCTTCGCATCAATGCATATTTCTGAACCTGTAGAATATTGGGATGACGTCATATTCTGCGACGAAACAAAAATGATGCTATACTACAATGATGGACCGACTAGAGTGTGGCGAAAGCCGTTGACAGCATTAGAAAATCGCAACATCATTCCAACAGTAAAATTCGGAAAATTGTCTGTTATGATTTGGGGATGCATATCCAGCAGAGGAGTGGGAGACTTAGCATTTATCGAAAATACAATGGATGCCCAACAATATTTAGGGATTTTAAGAGCCTATTTGACCAGCAGTGCTGAAAAATTTGGTTTGATGAGCGGTAACAAACCAAATTTCAAATTTTACCAAGACAACGATCCGAAACATAAGGCGAATATAGTACGGATGTGGCTGCTATATAACTGCCGAAAAGTTATGGAAACAACAGCCCAAAGTCCGGATCTAAATCCCACAGAAAATGTGTGGGCCCTTTTAAAAAAGCAGGTGGCCAAAAGGCATCCAAAAAACAAACCAGCGCTTAAAACTGCAATACTTGAAGAATGGCAAAAAATACCAAGTAATTATGATATGAAAAAGTTGGTAAATTCAATGAAAAAACGGCTACAACATGTGATTGACGCCAGAGGTGGCCACACTAAATATTAAATATACCAAACTTTAAGTTTTAGTTGCTAAAGCCCTTTTTTTAAATTTTGTGTAATGCATTTCTTGACACTTGCAAAAGGGAGTAGATTATGTTTATGCTATGTTTTTTAATTCTTTTGCTTTATATTAGTACTTTTATTTTTATTATTACTTAGTAAATACTGTAAATAACCATAACTGATAAAAAAATTGTATGTGCATTAACAAAAAATAAAATTTTTTGCTAAGTGAGTTAAAAAATTCATTTTATATTTTAATGTGTAATGCAATTCTTAACATACTGTATTTCGAGCCTCTCACGTTTCCCTGTTGGTGAGTCAGTTGTCTGTCCTCATTAATATGTTCAGTTTCTTCGCTATCTATTGTCCGTATGTTGCGTCTTGGGTTTCTTTATGTGCCGTTGTTGTTAAAATTCCGGTCAATAGTGTGTTTGTAGTTTCTGTTTCCAGAATTTTTATTGCGATTGCTATTTTCATTTCTGTTTACAAAAAAAGTGTTACGGTTATTGCCTCTAAAATTTTGATTTCTGCTGTCATTGCCCCGCCTATTGTTATCATTTTGTCTGTTGTTGTAAAACTGTCGACTGCTGTTGTTGTCATAACGTCCGTTGCTGTTGTTAAAATTTATGCGTCCGTTTGGGATATTATTAAAATAATTGTTTCTGTCATTTTGTGAACTGAAATGCATAACAGAATTCGTTTGCGTTTTTTCAATTTCAAGTGACAAATTTACTGCATCAATACGAGAATTTGGTTGTGCCGCGAAAACTGTTTGTTTTATATTTTCTTCAGACCATTTTTAAAAACTGTCAGAGCCTATTTTTCGTTCATTTTTGTTTTAACTGTTTTTTCAGGAGTAGTTGCATTTGCCCCTAATTCCGAGATTTGTAAAGTATTCAAATCATTGACGAGTGACGGAATTTTATCTTTGAAAACACTTATTGGTTACTGTCTTTGTGTCAAACGATTTAACGTTGTATGTATTTGTGGAATTGTTAAATTTGTGGAATTCTTAATTGATGAAATTAACACATTTTTCAACTTATCATGTGTAGTTGGTATTGAAACAGAAAAAATTGCTGATTTTACGTTGCCGCATAGTTTGATACTAATTATCAAATCTATTAATTCTGTTTTTGAATCCGTATTAAGTCAATCATACAACAGTTTTGTAATTTTTAGAAAAGCTTCTAAATCTCTGCAATTACCACTGAATAAAGGTATTGCCTTCATGGCAAGGTCTATGCTTAGTTCCGTAATTTTTGGTTCTTTTGCAACCACGTTTACGCTGTCAACTGCTCACGTAATAAAGTCTCTGCTAATATATATCTTTCCTCAAATTGTTATTTAACTAAGCTGAAATCTGCTTGTTCCTTAAACTCAATTTGTTATGTAGGTTCTATAAGTCAATTTTTATATTCTTTTAATTCCTCTAATTTCGATTCTATAGTTTCTTGTCTATATTTTCTGTTTGAGCTCTTTTTTATATTTTTGACAATTCTTTCTATATATAGATTCTGCGACTTCTTTAGCTCTTTCCATTTGTAATAAGTTTTTTCCTTAAGCATTATTAGATGAATTAAATTTTTTTTTATAGTAATAGTTTTTATTTGTATTTTTTGTCTTAAACATTATTGGATGAATTAAATTTTTTATTAATATAATTCTTATAATAATTGTGTACCTTATAGGTACGCCATATAAAAAATAATTAACATTACTGCAATGGTTGCTCCTTTAGTCATCAGTGTGTTGTCTGCCTGGTTGAATTGAATATTTTTGTCACTGTTGTTGCTATTGTTGTTGTTATTGTTGTTGGTCGTCATTACGTTTTGCTTTGCTTTTGAGAGCACAATCGTCCACACCATACCTCAATTGCTCCAATTCCTCAATCAAATTCTTGTTGCTGTCAGTATAATCCTAAGCAGCTCAGCAATCTTCTGCCTCCTCTTAACTGCTTAGCCACCTCTGTTTTTTTTTATTCACGGCTTAGCTGCTTCTTCTCTTAACCTTCTCAATTTTCCTGAAGCCCTTTGCCGATATTCTTCAATTGAAAGCCTTTTTGGACCGGCTGTTATCGGTTTGGGTATGTATGGTGGTGGACTCGATGTTGTCTGGCATATATTCTTCCCGTAGCTGATTCGCCAGTTTCTCCCATTTACTAAAAATTAACTTTTATTTCCTCTTCAGTTGGCATGTCAGGATCGATATTGGCAGGATCTTTTTTAATGTTCGTTTATATTCTTCTGCAGGAACGCCATGTAATGTATTGCCCTAAGTTTTACTTTGAATTTGCCTGATTTTGACTTTAGGAGAGTCACGCCACAAGGCCGCTCTTGCTGAACGCTAGAAAAAGAATGGCAACTATGCCATAGTATGCTTAACTTAATGTTACTGTTTATTTGGCGAGCACCCGCTTTTATAGGGCTCGCGACCAAATTTTTTTAAGTTTTTACAAAATAGTTTTCTACAAAAATATTGTGTTCTAAAAAAAATAACGTTAAGATATTGAGTGCTTACATTCTATTGTTTACATGAAATATTTTGGGGTGTCACACATTTTGCAAATGTAAGAAAAAGCTTTACCCAGCTCAATTTTGTATACAAATCTATGTCATGCTTGCTGTGAATGAATGTGTGACTCAATCAACAAATGTTGTAACATTAAAATAACAAGAACTGAAAATACTCTACACTAAGCATATTATGTAAAAGTGTGGTACACTACAAGTTTATAGAAACCTGGCAAGTTTTTTGTAATGCTGTTATATTAGTTTGTTAACTTTTTATTGTTTTTAGAACTGAAGGGTCTGGAGTCCAGAGTCGCAGCTCGTGTTTTATTAGTTTTTAAAAAACTGGTCAGTTTTTTTCCTTGTATTATCTCCTATGCAGCTTATTACGAGGGATGTTTAAAGGATCCAACTCTCCATCAGGTTTAACTGGTTTAACGTGTCTTCATTCTGGTACTAATGAACCATAAAAAAATATTATGGAAAAAAAGTTAGTGGCAAATATTGATTGGAATGCAATTTCGACATAATTATTTATTTAAAATCTTGAACTTTCAAAAAAAAAATTTGCCAAATGATAAAGAATTTACCATTTTACCAAGTCAAAAATTTTCTACCAAAAATGGTAATATTTTACCAAAATGACAACGATCAATTTTGCCAACGCCAAGCATGTCAGTTGACGTTAAGCATTCATGAAAGCAAGACCTCGCTGCGCAACTATTTACGTACACAAAAAATAGCGCTTCCGCTCTCTCAGGCACACACGCAAGTATGCTTTTTAATGGGTTGGTTTGCCCGACACTGCTTTAGAGGCTTTGAAATTTTAAATTAAGAATAATAACAACTTTACATGAATTAAGATTGTGAGCTTTAGATCAAGTGAGTTTTCAAGAAGGCAACAACAACAACAACAACTCTGTATAGAGTCAATCACTTAGCTGACTAGACAGTCTGTTTCGGAAATCGCTACATATTCCTCATCAGTAGTCTTTGAGTGATTAAGCTGTGATCAACTCACCGTTTAAACTAGCATATGAATGTGTAGATCCTCTAATTCATTCTCATGAATTGTATGGCTACTAATCATATGTCACTTCAAAGCAGTAAGCCATTTTAGATCACCGCCTTAACTCTATCAAGGGTTGCCATCTGTTCTAGTTGCTTCTTCATTTATTTCAATATTCATTGGTGTTCGATTGTTTGTCGAAATGCACCATAGAAATGAAACGAGTTTTTTTGCTTCGCCAGAAGCTAGTGTTCTAACTGAAAGGTGGCTATTTTCACAACCAAATGTTCAATTACACATGACTTTGACCGAAAAATCGATCAATTATTAGATTATTTAATTAATTTGACATTAATTAAACTTATTTGGCCGTGCTCTGCCATAGTTAAGTTAATTAGTTTTTATGATCTATTGAATAATTACATGAATTAAGATTATGAGCTTTAGATCAAGTGAGTTTTCAAGAAGGCAACAACAACAACAACTCTGTATAGAGTCAATCACTTAGCTGACTAGACAGTCTGTTTCGGAAATCGCTACATATTCCTCATCAGTAGTCGTCTTTGAGTGATTAAGCTGTGATCAACTCACCGTTTAAACTAGCATATGAATGTGTAGATCCTCTAATTCATTCTCATGAATTGTATGGCTACTAATCATATGACACTTCAAAGCAGTAAGCCATTTTAGATCACCGCCTTAACTCTATCAAGGGTTGCCATCTGTTCTAGTTGCTTCTTCATTTATTTCAATATTCATTGGTGTTCGATTGTTTGTCGAAATGCACCATAGAAATGAAACGAGTTTTTTTGCTTCGCCAGAAGCTAGTGTTCTAACTGAAAGGTGGCTATTTTCACAACCAAATGTTCAATTACACATGACTTTGACCGAAAAATCGATCAATTATTAGATTATTTAATTAATTTGACATTAATTAAACTTATTTGGCCGTGCTCTGCCATAGTTAAGTTAATTAGTTTTTATGATCTATTGAATAATTACATGAATTAAGATTGTGAGCTTTAGATCAAGTGAGTTTTCAAGAAGGCAACAACAACAACAACTCTGTATAGAGTCAATCACTTAGCTGACTAGACAGTCTGTTTCGGAAATCGCTACATATTCCTCATCAGTAGTCTTTGAGTGATTAAGCTGTGATCAACTCACCGTTTAAACTAGCATATGAATGTGTAGATCCTCTAATTCATTCTCATGAATTGTATGGCTACTAATCATATGACACTTCAAAGCAGTAAGCCATTTTAGATCACCGCTTTAACTCTATCAAGGGTTGCCATCTGTTCTAGTTGCTTCTTCATTTATTTCAATATTCATTGGTGTTCGATTGTTTGTCGAAATGCACCATAGAAATGAAACGAGTTTTTTTGCTTCGCCAGAAGCTAGTGTTCTAACTGAAAGGTGGCTATTTTCACAACCAAATGTTCAATTACACATGACTTTGACCGAAAAATCGATCAATTATTAGATTATTTAATTAATTTGACATTAATTAAACTTATTTGGCCGTGCTCTGCCATAGTTAAGTTAATTAGTTTTTATGATCTATTGAATAATTACATGAATTAAGATTGTGAGCTTTAGATCAAGTGAGTTTTCAAGAAGGCAACAACAACAACAACAACTCTGTATAGAGTCAATCACTTAGCTGACTAGACAGTCTGTTTCGGAAATCGCTACATATTCCTCATCAGTAGTCTTTGAGTGATTAAGCTGTGATCAACTCACCGTTTAAACTAGCATATGAATGTGTAGATCCTCTAATTCATTCTCATGAATTGTATGGCTACTAATCATATGACACTTCAAAGCAGTAAGCCATTTTAGATCACCGCCTTAACTCTATCAAGGGTTGCCATCTGTCCTAGTTGCTTCTTCATTTATTTCAATATTCATTGGTGTTCGATTGTTTGTCGAAATGCACCATAGAAATGAAACGAGTTTTTTTGCTTCGCCAGAAGCTAGTGTTCTAACTGAAAGGTGGCTATTTTCACAACCAAATGTTCAATTACACATGACTTTGACCGAAAAATCGATCAATTATTAGATTATTTTATTAATTTGACATTAATTAAACTTATTTGGCCGTGCTCTGCCATAGTTAAGTTAATTAGTTTTTATGATCTATTGAATAATTACATGAATTAAGATTGTGAGCTTTAGATCAAGTGAGTTTTCAAGAAGGCAACAACAACAACAACAACTCTGTATAGAGTCAATCACTTAGCTGACTAGACAGTCTGTTTCGGAAATCGCTACATATTCCTCATCAGTAGTCTTTGAGTGATTAAGCTGTGATCAACTCACCGTTTAAACTAGCATATGAATGTGTAGATCCTCTAATTCATTCTCATGAATTGTATGGCTACTAATCATATGACACTTCAAAGCAGTAAGCCATTTTAGATCACCGCCTTAACTCTATCAAGGGTTGCCATCTGTTCTAGTTGCTTCTTCATTTATTTCAATATTCATTGGTGTTCGATTGTTTGTCGAAATGCACCATAGAAATGAAACGAGTTTTTTTGCTTCGCCAGAAGCTAGTGTTCTAACTGAAAGGTGGCTATTTTCACAACCAAATGTTCAATTACACATGACTTTGACCGAAAAATCGATCAATTATTAGATTATTTAATTAATTTGACATTAATTTGACATTAAATAATCTAATAATTGATCGATTTTTCGGTCAAAGTCATGTGTAATTGAACATTTGGTTGTGAAAATAGCCACCTTTCAGTTAGAACACTAGCTTCTGGCGAAGCAAAAAAACTCGTTTCATTTCTATGGTGCATTTCGACAAACAATCGAACACCAATGAATATTGAAATAAATGAAGAAGCAACTAGAACAGATGGCAACCCTTGATAGAGTTAAGGCGGTGATCTAAAATGGCTTACTGCTTTGAAGTGTCATATGATTAGTAGCCATACAATTCATGAGAATGAATTAGAGGATCTACACATTCATATGCTAGTTTAAACGGTGAGTTGATCACAGCTTAATCACTCAAAGACTACTGATGAGGAATATGTAGCGATTTCCGAAACAGACTGTCTAGTCAGCTAAGTGATTGACTCTATACAGAGTTGTTGTTGTTGTTGTTGCCTTCTTGAAAACTCACTTGATCTAAAGCTCACAATCTTAATTCATGTAATTATTCAATAGATCATAAAAACTAATTAACATAACAACTTTACTTTATTTAAAAACTATTTAGTGTTTAAGAATAAGTGTAGCTTAAATTAATAATATTTTTTATAATACTTGTAGCCAAAAACTAACATCTCCAAAATGGAATCATTTCAAAGGTGTGCGTCTCAGATGGAAAGACAAAATTCGCTTAAATAATGTTATTTGGCGATGCTGGCATATGCAATGTAAGTATTTTTGTTTAATCATTGAGTTATATATCTAGAAAAAAGCAATCAAGTGGTTTAGCGTTTTTTCAAAGACTGTCAAAAACTTTAAACAAGTTTTTATGAAAATAGCATTTATTTGGACTTTCGTTGACGAGTTTTTGAAAATCACTAGTCCGATTTTAAAACGCTTGCTGCATTATTCTGTATCACGAAGAAGCACACCAATGATGAGAAAGACATGAGAAGCAATACAATTTTGTATGGAAGAAAGTATTTCTTTTCGTGTCTTTCTCTAAGTGCATCGGATCTGACCGATTCCAGAGACCGTGTTATATCTTCATCTATCTTATTATTTAAATGTTCTGTTAATTCATCAATTATATTACCCCTTTGATCAGTTCCGAATAATAGTTTACTAGGTGTATGCCTTGTTGTGCTCTGAACGGTATTATTTAACGCGCACTCTACCTGAGACAGTTTTAATGACCAGTCAGCGTGCTGCAAAGGCTCACTTAACTTACTCAACATTGCTCGAAGTACCCGATTCACACGCTCAGCTTGTCCATTCGCTTGACATGGCTAATATTATTTTTTAGCACATAGTTGCTAAATCGCAGATGACGTTAAATTATTTCTAAAAATTTCTGATTCTTCGGATTGCTTCTCGTTACAGAATGACATAAGTACCTTGAGTAATTGGTGTTCGATAAATAATTTAAATTTAAACATAAACAAATGTTGTATAGTTTCATATTCGAAGTGTAATAACCAAATTCTTTTTGATTATTCTATTGATAATTGTAATCTAGTCCGTAGACATGAGTATAAAGACTTAGGTGTGATTTTTGACTCTAACTTTGCATTATGAATATGTTATTTCTAAATCATATTCTATGATGGGTTTTATAAAGAGAAATTCCCAAAGTTTTAAAGATCCATTGACAGTTAAAGCTCTCTATGTGTCTTTAGTTCGAAGTATATTGGATTATTGTTCGACTATCTGGGACCCATTTTATGCTGAATACTCTAATCGCATAGAAAAAATTCAAAACATTTTACAAAATATGCGCTTCATAAAATGCGGTGGCCTGATGGTCTCCCATCTTATGAAACTAGACGTTAACTTCTTGGGTTGCAGTCTTTAAGTGATAGACGATCATATTGTTCCCTTTTGTTTGTCTACAATGTTCTATCTGGTAAAATTAACTGTAATGATATTCGTAGTAGGTTTGTTTTACATATTTCAACAAGATCTCTAATAAATCATCGTATTTTTAATGATAGAATCCATAGAACCAATTATTCCTTGAATGAACCGATTGCAAGAAGCATTCGTTTGTGTAATAATTTTTCTCATTTTCTCAAATTCAATGTTACTTTAAGTGACTTTCGATTACAATTATTCATTATTTTCAATTAGGTTAAGATTTGTAATTAATCTAATGTATTAATATTTTTAATTAATAGTCTGTAAGATTGTATAATCGGTAGACCGTAATAAATAAATAAATAAATAAATAAATAAATAAATTCATTCGAAGTGAAGCAAGTACCTCGATCAGAAATAATCCGCCTAGGCCGACTGTAGTAGCTGAAATATTTATCTTATGCACAACACACTTCTTTCGTGCTAGTTGAATTGACCGGATACAACCTAACGAATTTTGTGAATGCGTCAATAACAACCAAAATATGCTTACGCTTTGAAGTTATAGAAGGTACCGGTCTGAAGTGGTCTACATGTATTGTGTCAAACAGGACAGGTTTCTTTGGAATATTAAATAGATTATGCTCATTAGAACGTGATTGCGATGAGTTCATAATACACTTAATACAATTTGCAATGAATTGACCTATTATATCTTCCATATTTGCAAACCAGTAGTTTTCCATATTTGGTCATAACATTTATCTATTCCAAGATGACCTATTTTCTCATGTATCATTCGAATAACATTATTTTCCATTTCTTTTGGCATACACAGAAGTAACCGATTTGAATCAATTTTACGGAAAACTAAACCATCCACTAACAACACCCTTTTCTAAATCACCTTGCAATTCCTGAATCTTTTGATCAAGATTTTGTGCTACTTGAATATAAAAATCCAATTCGTCATCCTCTACCGCGGCACTCGTTTGACATTTATTATCTACGTCAAAGTGCTTTATATACCCGTTTTGCAATGACTGCTTATAGTGACATCGACTTAAGGCGTCCACATGACCCATTGAAGTACCATTTCTATGCTGAATCAAATAGTTATAATTTTCTAACTCCAATGTCCATCGAGCAATTCTTGGATTAACATGTTTTTTGCTAAGTGTCATTGTGAGTGAATTGCAGTCAGTGACGATCTTGAAAGGAATTCCTTCTAAATAGACACGGAACCGCCTAAGTGCACAAATAATTGAGAGAGTTTCTAGCTCAAAGCTATGGTATTTTGATTCAGCATCAGATGTGGATTTTGAAAAGTAAGCTACATGGTGGAAAAGTCCATCGTTTTGTCGTTGCATTAGTACTGAACCAAAACCATAACTACTGGCATCACAATGAAGTTCGGTTTCACGTCTTGGGCTGTATATTGCCAGCACTGGTGCAGCAGTAAGACAATCTCGCAAATTATAAAATGCATTAATACAAACATCAGAAAAATTTAAATAATTTTCTTTACGTAATAAGTTTAACATTGGCCTTGCGATTTTAGAAAATGATGGAACAAACCGCCTGAAATATGAGAATAAACCAATACACTTCTGCAGCTCTTTTTGATTTGACGGTATTGGGTAACTTTTTATTGCACGGACATGGGAGTCACTAGGCCTAATTCTAAATGAATTCACTAAATACCCTAAATATTCTATCTCATTAAATCCAAATTTTAATTTCTTAAGCTTGATTTCCAGGCCATTTTCATAAATTCGCTCAAGAACTTTTACTATTTCTACATGAGATTCAAAATCAACAGAGGCAATTAAAATATCGTCTATATAAACTATTACTTTGTGTTCATCAATTAAATCTCTAAAAACATTGTAGACAAAACGCTGAAAATTGGCTGGCGCGTTTTTTAATCCGAATGGCATTTTTAGATACTCAAACTGCCCATGAGGTGTGACAAATGAGGTTAAAGGAATCGAATCAGTGTCCATAGTTAGTTGATTGAATCCATCTTTTAAGTCCAGAAGAGTATACCATCGTTTATCTGCCATATACTCGACACAATCCTCTATAAGAGGCAATGGAAAATTATCGCGGATTGTCTTTTTGTTCAATGCACGATAGTCAATGCACATTCGTGTCGCACATTGTCGTGGTGCACAATGAAATGGAGTGTCATCGGTCAAAACAATTTTAATTTTATAATCGTATAACTTCCGAGTTAAATGTTGAGGTTGCAAATATGAATTTACAATTACTTCACGTAATACATTAAACTGAGGTTTACTTAACCCAGAAAAAATATTTATTTCTGGATCCGAATTTTCAATGTCGATAGCACCAAGTTTTGAAATAACTTCATCAGCACAACTAGGCGACCCATCTCTAGCCGATTCTATTTTAACATTAAATTTATTCACGTCAATAACTTCACGTAATACATTAGACTGATATTTACTTAACCGAGAAAAACTTTTTATTTCTGAATTCGAATTTTCTATTTCGATAGCACGAAGTTTAGAAATAAATTCATCAGCACAACTAGGCGACCCATCTATTGTCGAATCTATTTTAACATTAGATTTGTTCACTACATCATTTGCTACACTACTTTCCTTTTTTACTTCAAACGAAAACCCTTGTTTACTACAGTTCATTTTTTCCAAATAAAATCAGATGCACGAACACATGAATTTTCTGTATTTTTATTTTTGTCAACTTTATTTACTCCAACGTTAACAGTTTTTTCTTTTTGAGTTAAATATATATTAAATTTTTGCGTGAAATCTCGTCCAAGAATCACCGACATCACCATTGTGTCATTTGGAGTAACAACAAAAGATATATTTTGAGTTTCCATTCGAAATTGTATTTGGCAAGTTATTACGCCATATGAATTAATTTTTTGTCCACCCAAGCCAAGATAACTAGTTGGCAATAAAATATTCGGTATTCTGACTGATGCTGGGACACTTGAACGTTGGATAAGGCTAATTGGACTATCGAAGTCAATGAGAGAAAAAAATTCATGAATTCAGTGCATACCCCCAAACTACAAATATCAAATGCCACCCTTACCGTTTGCATAACACGAATAACATCAGCAGCCTCGTTGACACAAACATCATCAGTTACAGCAGCCACAGTAAGCGACTTGTTTCTCTTCAACTTTGGGCAATCGTTGTGCAGATGACCCATTTGATGGTACGAAAAGCATGATCCTGGTGGCCGCAGTGGTTTTGGACAAGCGCTTTGAAAATGCCCGAACTGCGAGCAATTAAAACAGCGAACCTCAGCAGTGGTGGTGACAGCACTAGACCTCGGTTTTTGAAGGACGTGTGGAGCCGTTGGCTTAAGAATGTTTGCTTTTAAGCGCCGATGTTCATACCGATCCATTCTGAATATTAGATCATCCAACGTATTGGCACCAAAAAGATAAGCAATATGAAGGCTACTATCTGGTATTCCGTCAACGATGATCTCGATAAGTTCTTGTTCTGCAATGTCAGAATTTTAAGCAATAGACTGCATGGCGACTACGTAGCTTATGCACGATTCCTGTGGTCTCAACTTGCGTGCACGCAGCTGACGGTAAACTTCTTTTCGAGTTATAGTGCGGCTAAACATTTTGAAAAGACGAGCCTTCATTTCAGGATAGGCAATCAAGCCGAGATTGTGAACATATTCTCTAGCTGTACCATCAAACCGACGTCTCACACCCAAGCACTGCTCTCTTTCATTGTATCCGCACATATTGGTGTAATCTTCAAATTGTAAAAACCACTTGCCAATATCATAGTTGTCGTCGCCACTGAACTTAGGTACAGCAGAGTCCAGGTCCTCGAAAATTATACGTCTGACAGCGGGTAATTCATGTTCGCCTCTTTCCATTTTTTGAATATGTTGCTTCAGCTCTAATATTTCTCTGCATTCTCAAAGCATTTAGTTGTTCCGTAAGTGAACACAAGTGTTCATTTGCCGGTATTTCATCATTAGAAGCAGCTCGTGAGGCAGCACAGTGTTCTAAGGCAGCAGATAAGTTAGCATTGTATTTTGCAGCAGAACTTTCAGTGGCAATGGATTTGGTAGCAGCAGTAGTAAGTTTGGCAAATGGAGCAGCGGTAACATAGGAGTCAAGTGCAGCAGTGATTGATACAGCAGTGTGTACAGCAGTGGATACAGCAGTGGATACAGCAGTGGACGTAGCAGTGGTCACGTCGGTTCTTTCAGCAGTTGTTTTAACAGCAGTAGTTTTAGCAGTAGTGGCAGATGCTTGATTTGCAGCAGTTATTTTATTCGCGGAGATGGCGTACGCTCCATTCGCGGAGATTTCTTGCAACTCATTCGCAGGAACGGAGTGTGCTTCATTAGGAGAAGTGGCGCTTGTTCCACCTGCAGAAATAGCAGATACTTTGTTTCCAGGGATAGAAGGTAGCACATCTGTAGGGCCAGCAGCTGCTCCAGAGGCAGAGGCAGAAGTTCCTTGTCGAGTTGGTCGTCGACTCATTGTTATTTTCAATAAATTATAGTTATTCTTTATGATTTGAGCGTAGTGGTGATAGCCCCACAACTGAAGATATAATCCTATCTTTGATGGTTGGAATTTGTTCCGATTAAGAATATTTAAATTAAATTGAACCACGAGTTTATTTCAAGTCAAAAATCAGAATGACCAACCTTTCTTCAGGGTTGCCATATCTTTCTTTTCATTTATTTGTTTTCGGAGTTACCAACTATGATTAAAAACAATGCTTAAGGCATATGCACAATTGTTAATGCAACTTACAATATAATTAGGGTATTAATAACAATTTAATATACTTATACAGTTTATATATTACAGAAGAAAGTATATCTTCTCGTGTCTTTCTCATTGTGGGTGTGCTTCATCGTGATAGAGAATTATGCAGTTATTCCGCATAAGAAAGTCTTTGGTTGCCCCCTTAAAATCGGGTGGAAGAATTATTGTCTTTAGTTTTATGACTGATTTAAATAAAAAGCTTGTTGGTTTTTGTAACTGAATCTAAACAAAATTAACATCATATTGCAAAGTGACAGTGATACCACTTTACCCCTTTGCACAGTTGTGTAACAGAGCTGCAACTCACTGAATAAGTTTCTTAAGAACAAATTCATGATTTAGTTACATCAAATAAAGAATTTTCGAAAAGCAGCCATAAAATAAAAATAACTAGTTTGATACAAAAACACATAATAAATAGAGAAAACCACTAGTGGTATACATGTTACGCACGTTATGAAGGATCGCCATGTTATGTTTAATCCTTATATAATTATCAGCGCTAAAATTTCGATGACATGTCATCTTTTTCTGCTGCTTCTAATGCTTGGTTTTCACTATGTCATTTTTATGACAACACAAAAGTTTTCGCCTGAAATATCACCTTAATAAAAATCAAGAATATTTTCTGCATAGCTCCATTTAATAATTTAATTGTTTCTAATTTTCCAAGATTTCCAAAGTTAGAAAAAATGTCTACATGTTGTTGTTTAAATTTGATTGACAACAACTGACCACTAAAAATGAGATAGTAAAACCAAGCAAAAGACATTTCCTGGTTACTTAGAACGTCCATTTATGTTTCCAAAATTTCAAATGAAAAGTTTTTAGGTAATTTTTTCGTAATTTTTTATCATTTCAGGTCATTTGCACTAGATTTAGGGCATTTTTCGTCATTATTAGCGATTTTTAAGTTATTTTAATACCATTTTAGGACATTTTTAATTTTTTGAGCATTTTGCATTTACATTTTGCAAAAATGCTAATTTTTAAACAAATTCTTTTACCAATAGTGTCCCTTACATTAAAAACATTACCTCTCGAAAAAGGAGTAGCTTTTTTTATAGACCTCGATGAAAAAAAGCTCTGTGCGTTGTGAAACTGATGAAAGGGTATGTAGAAGAATGAAACAAGTGTTAAATAAAAACTCGGGATATGCTAGTTTTTAGTAACTCTATTTTAATGCTATATTGCTGAAATATTAGGGGGTAAAAATTTTAATACTATGAAATTATGAGAGGAACTTACATCCGATGAAATATCGTCTTTTAAATATGTTTCTCTCATCAGTGCAGAAGAAGAAAGAAGTTTTTCTGTTTACAAAAACATTTTGCCAGACAACTGACATTCCATAAATTTTAATAACTTTAAAATGTACCTTGTAATAAACTGTAACCAATGTAATATTCTGTAACGCTGTGTAGAAAAATTATATAAAATAAGTTTAAAGTTAAGTATTGTGTTATTTTTAAAGGTTTATTTTTTGTTTATTTTTTTATGTATTTATTTGCGTTTTTTAGGGTAATTTTCTGAAGTTTTTAGGTAATTTTTGTAATTTTTTAAGGTAATTTTTGCAGTTTTTTAGGTCATCCAAATCCGAGCCCTGATAATTATATAGTTACAGTATTATTCTAAACGAACCTCATAGCCACGCTATATATGAAGACCGATTTAAAGCTGTGTGAAAAATAAAAGTAATGCTCTTATATTCAGGTATGTTTGGATAAATAATATTAGTCTACAAATTTCGGATCCGGTAAACCCATCATCATTCCTATATTTACTTTAAGCACTGGTTCCAAATCTGTACTCAGTTTCTCCCTATACCGTAAAATTTTTAAGATACAGGGTGTTTTTCGCTTTTGGTACGAGCCTACTGTTACTGATATAGAATCTGAACTACTCACCATAAAATAAAAAATAATATTATGTATTTAAGAATAAGTATCAACTTTTCCATCACCAACCACTGCCGTGTCATGTGCTGAAGCGGAGCTAAAATTTTCAGATTATCCAACGAAATATCAATAAATTTTGTATCTGTTCTTTTAGCGGAGCTGTAATCGTCCAAATTTAAAACGTCCGTTTTTCATATTAAAATACACTCAATAAACAGTTTTTTTTTTATTTTAACTTTGGATGATTACAGCTTCGCTAAAATAAAAGATACAAAATTTGTTGATATTTCGTTGGATAATCTAAAAATTTTAGCTCTGCTGCAGCACATGACACGACAGTGGTTACGTGGATGAGGTTATCATTGCGTCAGACACGATCAAGGAAGGACTCCACAATATTGCGTAATTTCTATGTATTATCCAGAAAGAAGACTTTTCTGGGGCATGAGCTGAATGAAAGTGGGTTGAAGCCGAGTCGAATTAAAGCAATTGCTATTAAAGAATTTCCGCTTCCTGTTACTGCAACTGAAATCAGGCGCTTCCTAGGTCTTACTGGGTTTTTTCGAAAATTTATAGTGAACTGTGCTCATATTGCCGCTCCTTTAACCCGACTAACAAAAAAGATGCCGCTTTTAAGTGCACTGCAGAATGTGACAGTAGTGTCGGTATTGCAGGAATGTTGTTGCAATGCGAGGAGAACGATGCAGTGAAGCCTATTACATACTTTGGTTGCATTCGCAACACCGTAGAGCAAAAGTATCATGGATACGAATTGGAGGTACTGGACGTAGTTGAGTCTTGTCGACGCTTTAGGATGTACTTGTTGGGAAAACAGTTCACCATCATCACCGGCTGGTCAGCTATCTCCAGCTTAAAATCATGAAAGCCATTGATACCACGTATAGCACATTGGTTTTTGCGATTATTCGAGTATGACTATAAAGTACAGCACCGAACAGGAACAGCAATGAATCATGTCGATGCGATGAGCCGCGCTCCTGTCGGGAATCCTTTAGATCCGGAAGACATAGGTTCGTGCGTTCTCTCCATTTCTGTTCCAATCGATGATTGGTTAGTGACTATGCAGAAAAATGATTCGAAACTGCAAGATATAATGGATATATTAACTGATAAGACGATGACAATTCAGTCCAAAAAGTAAAAGAATAAGTTTTTGTTGTAGAAGAACAGGCTTTATAAAAGTGACGACACCCGAAAGTTGATGTTGGTCACGAAGAGGCAGGTCACCCAGCAGTGGACGAGACAATCTAAACAGATTCAGCAGCACTTTTAGTTTCATAGATGCCGAAACTTTGGGTTTCATAAGATCATGTATCGAATGCAGTTTTGTCGTGAGCCAATGCTTAAGGAATGGCAATTGTACGTGATGGAGATACTCAAGGTGTCATCTGAAGTATTACATATGGGCCATCTGGGTCTATTCATCAGAAGTCGTCGAGGGACTGAGCATATTCTAGTGATTGTCGATGCCTTGACAAGGTACACACACTGTTAGAAATCTTGGAATAACTTTTAATTGAAGCAAAATATTACAAAGATATTTAATTCAAAAAGTATTAAATTTAAAAGTCCCCAAGTGATTACAAAATTTTTAATATATTTTGTTTTACATTTTGTCGGAAGTATTTGCAACACTATTAATTTGAATTTCATTTGGCATAACTCTTTTCTCTACACGTTTTTCTATTTTGCTTTTTTCTTATTTTGGCATTCGAAATTTTGATCTTGTAAGCATAATTACATCTCATTTTTATATTCTCAATCATTCGTTTTCTAATAAAGAATCAAACTGGTTATTGGCCCAGGTTGTGCGACGGTCTGTTGAAACAATTTATTTCTTTGTGTTATTTGCAAATTGATAAGTTCGGTTTCGCGGCGTACTTCGTTTGTCGGAGTTTTAATAAAACAAAAATGAAAATGGGTGCGTTTTTTAATATAGTAAAGTTGGATGACTCCAACTACGAGCGTGGTCAGTGCACATGAAAAGCGTGCTGATGCACTTCGATTTGTGGGAAGTTGTTTGTGGCCGGCACATAAAAACAGAAAAATCACCGGCAACTGAAGTGGCAGCTTTTGATAAAAAAGACGAAAAAGCCCAAATTTTATTGTGCGTCACAAATTAATAATATTAAAAATTGTGAAACGTTGATGCTCGTGTAGAATAAACTTCGTAAAAATCACCAGTCAAAAGGGCTGGCACGGAAAGTGTTTTTATTTCGAAAACTGTTGTATTAAAAATGTCTGAAGGTTCTAGCGCTCAAAATCATTTGCATGAATTTTGCAAAATTGTGGAAAACACAACCGGAATTGAGGTTACGTTGACTGACGAAATGCTCGTCATTATATTTTATTATCAAGTTTGCTTAAGCAGTTCGAACATTTTGTAGTTTCGGTGGAAACACGTGATGCGTTACCACAATTAAACATTTTGAAAGTAAAGTTGCTGGAAGAGGGTGCCCGGCAACAGGCAAGTGAAGCGAAGGTCAAGAACGCGCAAGAAACTCTAATGCGGGCGCGTGCGGGAATTGGTGGAAATTTTCATAAAAGAGCAACCGTTGCAAATAGTGCGAGTAACAAAAACAACAAAAACGTCAAGTGCCTTAATTGCGGTCATTTCGCCGCAAAGTGTACAGAACCGAAAAAGAATGAAAGCAATAACAACAAACATTACGAACGTTCGTGCTTTATGACTCTCGCTGCAAACCATTGAATTATCTAATCGCATTTGGTGTGTAGATAGCGGCACAACTTCACACTTGTGTTGCGACAAATTTTCACGAAACAAAAGAAAAAATATTTGCTAGCTGGTAACGAGTGCATAAATTCAACAAGTCGCGGCGACGTCTATATTGGTGGCACAGTGGTCACATTAAAGAATACACTATATACGCCAGAGTTAAAGACAAATTTCATATCTGTTAGTAAAGCGATAGAAGCTGGAAATTCTGTAGGTTTTGCGAATGACTGTGTTGAAATAAAAAATAATGAAAATTGCGTTGTGCTACGCCCAACAATAATTTGTTTTTATATGAAAGCATTAGAGACAAATGTCTTAATGTGTCAGTGCAGAAAAATGATATCGATAACGCGATAAATTGGCACAATCGCTATGACCATGTAAATTTAAAATTTACTTAAAGGAAATGTCAATAAAATAATCGGTAAAATAAATGTCAGTAAAATACTGAACGAAATTTTGTGTAAAACGTGCGCAAATAGTAAAATAAGTGTTAAACCATTTCCACATGCATCTGAAACTAGATCATAAGACATTCTCGTTTTAATGCATAGCGACGTTTGTGGTCCGATAAATAAGAACTCAATCGGTGGTTCGCGTTATTCTGCTACGTTTATAGACAATAAATCTCGATATATGACAGTGTACTTTCTAAAAACAAAATATGCTGTGTTTGATGCATTCAAAGACTACAAAGCCATGGCTGAAAAGCAAATCGGTCGTAAAATAAAAATTTCGAGAAGTACGAATATGTCGGAGGAGTTTTTGAAAATTTGTTAACGCAAATAAGATCAAAAGACAGCTGACAGTGCCATACACGCCGCAGCAAAATGGCATAGCGGAACGAGCCAACAGGGCGCTGGTAGAGATGCTCGTTCATGCGGAGATCGACGAATTTTTTTGGGCGGAGGCTGTGAAGACTGCTGCATACTTGCGAAATAAAACAACAACAAAAATTTTCGTTGATAAAACACCGCATGAACTCTGGTTTGGTTCAAAGCCATGAGTTGGTCATATCAAGGTTTTTGGTTCAACTGCAATTGTGCTTGACAAGACGCATTCAAATAAATTTCGTTCGAAGGCAAAGGAATGCATAATGATCGGATATTCTGAGGTGGCAAAAGCTTATCGTCTCTTCAATCCATCAAGTCGAAAAATTATCGTTAGTCGCGACGTAATATTTGTAGAAAAAGCTAATGGTTGTCAGGAGTGTGATAAAGTATGTTAGTTAATGACCTGGAATGTGCATTTTGGCCTGCAAGTCCAACTGAGGCAGATTGCGATGCTGCTGTTGATGCGGAAGGTGGTCCGGCGAGTGTTGATATTGCTGTAAGGGTTGGAAACAGCGGCAATGATGGCAATGGTGGCAACGATGGCAATTATGGCGACGGTGATGGCAATGGCAAAAAAAAATGCAGCAACAGGCTCTGGACGTTCAAGACTTTTACGTTCTGGAAAGCAGTACAATGTACTTAATACGATGAGCGTGGATACAATGGATGCACCAAATAGTGTTGGTGAAGCGCTTAGTGGTGCGAATACCATTGAATGGAAAGCTTCATTAGAGAAGGAGTATGCAACCCTTGTTAAAAATAAAACGTGGAGCTTGGTTGATTTGCCGCATGAGGATAAAGCTGTTGGCTGCAAGTGGGTTGGTTGCGATTAAAGTCACGGTTGGTTGCCAAAGGCTGCAGTCAACGTTATAGCGTGAATTACTTGAAGACTTTCTCACCAGTGGTGAGGTACGCAACGATACGTATGGTGGTCGCATTGGCTGTGGAACATCGGCTCTAAGTGCATCAGATGGATGTCTCATCAGCTATTCTCAACAGTGATCTTCACGACGAAGTATATATGCAGCAGATAGTGTTCTGAAGCTTAATAAGTCTCTCTACGGGCTGAAGCAAAGCGGTCGTGAGTGGAACGCAAAGTTAGATGCAGTTCTCAGAAGTCTTGGTTTTCATCATGTCCCAGCGAGCCGTGTGTCTATATCAACAATCATGATAATGTGTTCAACATAATAGCTGTATACTTCGATGATCTGATTGTGGCAAGCTCAAGTAAGTCAGAGTTGGTGCAAATAAAGTATAAAATTGAAAAAGAGTGAAGTGGTTGATGGTGGTCACCTAACACATTTTCTTGGCATGGAGTTTGAACGCGTTGGTGAAACTGGTGAAGTAACTATATGCCAGAAGCAGTATATTCTAAAGTTACTTCATGAATATGGAATGGAGAGTTGCAGAGAAGTCTTAACACCATTAGATGGTAGTTTTGTCGTGAACTGCAAAAGTCAAAACTGCAAGAAGGTTGACAAAACAGCATATCAACCTATCGTTGGAGCCTTAATGTATTTGGCCATTTCGATACGTCCCGAAATATTGCATCCAATTTCAGATCCGCATGCAGAGCACGAGGCGGGCGTTAAACATGTACTCCGTTATTTAAAGAAGACGTCTGATTATAAATTACATTATCAACAGACTGGTAAGTCCATTGAATGGTTCGTCGATGACGACTGGGGTGGTGACGCCAGCGTCCGATAATCATACTCAGAATTCGTATTCGCAGCGGCAGGGGCTGGTTTCTCTTGGGAATCCAAGAAACAGAGCATGGTCGCTCTCAGCAGTTCTGAAGCAGAGTACATCGCTCTATCGACAGCAGCAACAGAAGCTGTCTATATCAACAAGCTGTTGGTGAAGATGGATTTTGCACAAACCAACCCGACGATGCTTAATAACGACAACCCTAGCGCACAGTGTTTGGTCAGAAATCCGACGTACCTTGCTGCGCGTAAGGTATGTTGACATACGATGTCATCATATTCGGCAGTTGTATTTAAATAATGAAATTAATTTGATTTATGTAAACTAAAAATTAACAAAGAGTTAAACATGTTAATTTTTCAAATCAAATGGGTTTATTTTAAAGATAAAAATGTAAGTGTTGAGAAGGAGTGTCAGAAATATTTGCAAAACTATTAATTTCATTTGTCAACACTCTTTTCTCTACACGTTTTTCTATTTTAATTTTTTCTTACAGTATCAAACTGAGACCATGGTGCGAGCTGTACCCGGAAATCGACGACGACGACGTCTACGATGCTGAGGGATAAATAGCAGGCGATCCTATAGATGAATAAGCCCAGCTCTAACTCGACGTTTTCTGATCAGAAAGGGTCTAGCTGTCGTCGTGTATCTTTATTTTAGTTAACACTCAATCTATTATTTTTCGTATGTTGCTACGCCTTGATATATCTTTGATCTCTTTTATCATTCATTCGCTTAATGAAATGTCGTTATTATTTTACTTACCTCTATTTATTTGGGGATTCTGTTCATGTCTTTAAAAGAATACACATGTGCTGCTGCACATTAAAATAAATATCAAAACTTAAAAACTATAATGTCTTAGTATATTTTGCACATCTTATCAACTTCTAAAATTCTCTCTTACATCATGTTCTTCCATCTCTTACAGTTTAGCTCTTATTCAAAAAATGCAATTTTACGCTCACATTTCAGGTCAAAGGTCAACAATCTAAATGCAATCATATTGTGCAAGCCTCCTCATCCAGACCTTTCATCTGATACCTCATTCACCACTATACCTCTTCCTAGCCCTGAAATCCCTTACTAAAATGCATATAAACTTTCAACGCTCATATCTCGAGTCATAGATCACCAATTTAAAATTGAATATGTTGCGGCACATCTATGGTGCAGTACCTTTCGAATGATTTACGTTTCATTACCATTCTTCTAAAATAAATATTAAAAAAAAGTATTAATACACGGTTAGAAATCTTGTACTAAAATTTAATCTTTTCTGTACTACATATAAGTCAAGACCAGTTTTGGTTTCAAATCTAGTATTTGCAAAATACTAAAATATGATTTAAATACATTTTTTGATTTACAGCCTGTAATAGTTTCGATTAAAATATTATTAAAAAAAAAATTAAAAATATCAAACTCCGTGAGATTCGAACCCACAACATCCAGTTCGTAAGTTCACTAGCCTAAAAGATCTAGGCTATTACGCTATATGTAACAAATAGCAATTGGTGAGGAACCAAAGCTTTTTTGGCTTCCTTTTATGTTGACTATTTAAATTAAAAATATACAAAAGGATAGTTTAGAATTATAGGTTTTTATTTATTAGTATTCAATATGCAAACAATTTAAACTCAGAAGCTAATTGAAAAGGCAAGTGTTGCGCGCACCGATGTCGAAGAAGTTCTGCTTAAAAAAAAACAAGATAATTTGCCTGCGACCTAAGTTAGAATTTTGTTGTAGAAAGTCGCGCCTCAGATTTCGTTTTTTATGCACGCACTTTCCTATGCTTAGTCGTTTAGCGGTTGGGGTGATTGTTGTTGTTTTGAGTGCATTGCGGGCGAAACTAAGACATTTGTTGTTGTCGTTCTTGTTGTTGACAGTATAGCGAGGACAATGAGTAGGTGGGTGGTGGCGATGATGGTATTGTTGTTGTTGGTATGAAATTGTTTTATCCATGCATGGAATCGACGATGATGAGTTGAATGGTGGTGGTGGTGTCAAAGAGTGTTATGCATAAATCGAAGATGCTGTAAAGTGGCGTGGTTTAATTTGTTGGTAGAAAATATGTGCACATTTGAAGGCCACGATGAGGTGATTGAAGAATGATTGCAACTGCAGCTAGGTATGAAAACAAAATATAATATAAATAAGAGCTGACAACAACAACAATTGTTATGCCAAATAAGTAATTGAGCTCGATTTACTCCCCACGAAAAATAAAGGTCAACTTATATTAAAGAATTTTTGCAATCTTCAACATCCTCTTTTTGCAATCTTCAACATCCTCTTTTTGCAATCTGCAACATCCTTCTCTCTTGGGAGCGATGCTTCCAAATATTAATCTTTTTGGTATGCAGCTTCAATTGGCAACTTACATATTTTGGCTACTGCGCGTGTGAGTGTTCCGGTTGCAGTTTTAATAACGACGACTCTAATTTTACCGTCTGAACCTTGAACAGCTTCTACTATTCCACCCATGGGCCATTTTAGTGGTGGTGTCCTTTCTTCTTTCAGCAGTACCAGATCGTTTTTCTGAAGATTTCCCCTTACAGTTCTCCATTTGGGTTTGATTTGAAGTTCCTTAAGGTACTCTGTGCTCCATCGCTCCCAAAATTGTTTCTGGATACTCTGGACAATCTGGTATCTTTTGAGTAGGCCGATGTTCAGATGCGATAAGTTTGGTTCTGGAAATGTGGTGAGGTTGCGACCAACGAGAAAGTGTGCCGATGTCAGCGAACGAAGATCGTCTGGGTCATTAGACATGGGAGTCAGTGGTCGACTATTTACCATGGCTTCAGCTTGGCAGCAAACAGTGTGAAGTTCATCCTGCGACAAAATATGAGAACCAACTGTAGTACGACAGAGATAGTATTTTGCCTGCTTAACTGCACTTTCCCAAAGGACCCCGAAATGTGGTGATCTTGGAGGTATAAAGCTCCACTCGATGCCCAATTCGCTGCAGCTTTCTTGAACAGCTGATGTGTGTTGTTGTGATGTAAAATCTTTCAGTAGTTCGTGCAGCTCTCTGTTTGCTCCAACAAAATTAGTCGCGTTGTCGGAATAGATTTTGCGACATTTTCCTCGACGTGCGATAAAGCGTTTAAGAGCCGAGATGAAAGAAGAAGTTGTTAAGTCGGGCACCAACTCAAGATGCACTGCTTTTGTAGTGAAGCAGATGAACATCGAAATGTAGATCTTGACTGGACCTTTTCCTCGAATTTTTTGAGTCATTAACAGGGGGCCTGGAGTCAATAATCAACTCCGGTAACTTCGAATGGAAATGATGGCTCCACACGGTCTTTTCGCAATGATCCCATGACTTGTTCAGCTATAATTGGACGACAACGATAACATAGAATGCATTCATGTAGTACCTTTTTAATTGAGTTGCGAGCGTTGATAATCCAGAAATGGTCTCGAAGAATACTTAAAAGAGTTTGGCTGCCAGCGTGAAGATGTGTGTGAACGGATGTGATTTTGGTAACAAGATTGGGTGCTTAGCGTCAAACGATAGATATGAATTTTTAATGCGTCCTCCGACTCGTAGTATTCCATCGCTCAAAAATGGTGAAAGCTGTGACAGTGACGATCGACGACTAACTGGAACATTCGCGTGTAAATTTTTCCATTCTTCTGCAAAGGAATGCTGTTGGACTATGCGACAAATAGTATGAAGTTATGCATTCATTTCTTCTGCTGTTATAGGCCCAACTTGAAAATTGTTGGCGTTTTTTCGACACGATGTTATAAAACGTAATTCTAATTATAATTCTTGATGAATTTGTGCTGTGCGACGAAGTCTGTAGTTTTATCAGTTACAAGAACAAGATGCTGTCGCCGTTGTTCTGGTAGCTCTGAGATAATATCATCTGTGTTGTGTGGCCAGCTGGATCTTGGTTGTAGTAAAAACTTTGGGTCATTGAACCAAAGTTTGTTATCGATGAGATTGTGAACGGTTGAACCTCTGGACACGATATCTGCTGGGTTTAACAATGTTGGAACGTGATGCCATTTGTATTCGGACGTCAGCTGCTGAATTTTGGTGACCCGGTTTGCCACAAATGGTGTCCATCTTGAAGATTCGCCATTGATCCAAGCAAGCGTGATGGTAGAGTCGGACCAGCAGTGAACATTTTGGGAACTAGGTGCTATGATTTGTGCAACAGTCTCAAGCAGTTCGGCCAGTACTAATGCTGCGCAAAGCTCAAGCCGAGGTAGACTGACTTTTTTGGTTGGTGCGACTCGGGACTTCGCACAGATGAGTGATGATCGCTTAGCACCTCCAAACTCTGTTACTGCGTATATGCATACACCGTATGCCTTAGTATTAGCATCTGCAAAAGCGTGAAGATTAGAATCGCAATAAAACGGAACAAAACTGGGAATTCGGATTTTGTCAATTTCTGAAAACTGGTAGCAAAGCATCTCCCATTGACGATGAGCATCTGGTGGTACATTTTCATCCCAGTCTATATGTAGCTTATATAACTGCTGCAGTAGAATTTTGCAAGTGACCATGATGGGGTTAAGAACTCCGATAGGGTCGAAAAAACTTGCGATGTTAGACAAAATAGTTCTTTTGCTCACTTTCGATGATGAAGATTGAAGAGTGTAAGTGAATAAGAAAGTATCGTCACCAGGTGACCATTTTAAGCTTAACGTCTTGATGTACTCAACATCATTTAAATTGACAATTTCTTCTTTATCCGATGGTGAAATGTCTTTTGATAATTTGTTAGTTGTTGGATGCAAATTATAGTAAAGGGAAACCAAAAAAATTTAGCAATCCAATTACTTGTTTCTTTATTTCAAAAACTTCTTGAATAGTGGATCCGCCTGTCATTAAATTGTCGAAGTAAAAGTCTCTGAGGGTCACCTCTGCGCCAATTGGAAACAATGAAGAGTTGTCGTAAGCAATCTACTGAAGGCATTTTGTGGCCAAGAAAGGCGCGCAGCTGGTACCATATGTGATCGTTTGCAACTGATATACACTAATGGGTTCCCTTGGTGAATCTCGCCATAAAATGCACTGCCACTTTTCATCCTCTTGATCGACGATAACTTGGCGATACATTTTTGTTATGTCTGTCATCAATACAAATGGGTGGGTTCTGAATCTGGTTAAAAATGTAAAAATGTCGTCCTGGATTGTCGGGCCCACACGAAGAAGATTGTTAAGAGATTTTCCATTGGAAGTTCGACACGAGGCGTCAAACACGACACGAAGTCTTGTTGTTGAGCTGTCGGTTTTTGTGACGCAGTGATGTGGAATTAAATTCAGGGCTTTTTTCGATACTTCTTCAGGAGGAACTAGAACCATATGTTTTAAGGCAATATACTCAACCATGAAACCGCCATAATCTTTGTGCAATTCACTATTTTGTTGCATTTTGTTTTCTATTGAAAACAAACGTTTGCGTGCGATTTTATAGGATTGCCCAAGACCGCTGGGATTCTCCTTGAAGGGCAGACGAACGATGAATTTGTTGGTAATAGGGCACCTGCGTGTTGTTTGCTCAAAATACCTTTGACATTCTTCCTCATTTGGTGTGAGTTGCAACGAAGGTTGGTGTTAATTGGTTTCAAGTTTCCAAAACCTTTCAAGAAGACTATCGATGATCGGCATATCGTTTGAAACAAATGGTATCGAAGGCGAAGATAGTAATGAGCATTTGGTTTGGTGCGATGGTGATTTTGATGGTGACAGCGACGACGAAGACGGTGATGTATTTTTGGTGACAGGTCCAGCGACGATCCAGCCACCACGGTTTTTTTGTAGCACGGGCAAGCTCTCTTGTAAAATGATTTGGCCTACAAGTAGTAGCTCGTAAAACATGCCAGCACCTAGCAGCAGGTCTATTGGTCCGGGCTTGTTAAAATTTGAGTCCGCTAGATTTATATTTTGTGGGATCTTCCATTCCTGAATATCTAACTGACGTTGTGGTCGACATTAAGTGATTGTTGGCATGATGACTGCCTCAATTGTTGAAGAAAAGGTGTAGTGAAAGGATCTGACTCCAACATTACATACCTGTTGCGCATTTGTTGCACATGCGCCAATGCCATTGATTTCCATTTGAACCTTTTTACGCGAAATTCGAAGAAGTTGAGCTGTGCGCTCAGTCATAATGTGGAGTTGTGATGCTGAATCCAACAAGGCACGTGCAACGATTGAAATGCCCGATGGGTTGAACAACTGAACTAGTGCAGTTGCAAGAACAACCTCACTTTGGTTTTGTTGTACTTGAAGAACTGACGATGTCATTGGTTGCTTGTTGATATTCGATGAATCTGATGATTGTTGCCCTCTATGCAATAGGGTGTGATGGCTTACACGGCAATGCTGGCACCTGTTGGTAGACGGGCATGAACTAGACGAATGATTTGTGCATAGGCAGTTTAAACACAAGCCCTTGCGTTTGACTAAATTGTACGTCTCCATTGGATTTAGTTTCATAAACGTAGAACATTTGAAAGCATTATGCGAAGTGAGATCGTCACACAAATTGCAATGTGACTGATTTGTGGTAACGAAGGACGATTTGCTTTGGATGATACGCCCCTTAGATGACGACGATGATGGATGCGAGATGCTTGATTGTTGTGATTTATTATATTTTCTATTGGCCTCAATCATATCAATGGTCTTGCAACGACGTTCGAGAAAAATTGATAAGTCCTCCCATGAAGGTAGCGCCAGTGCAGTCGATGACGAATTTCGGTCCCAGTTTGACGATATTTCTTTCTCCCATTTCGACTTGGTATCAGGATCAAGCTTGGACACGACCAAGTGAATAACGATGCCGTCAGCTATCTGAGTTTTTGATGCCAAGGATTGCATTGCACGCATGTTGGCATTTACAGTGTCGATAAAATCACGCAGCGATGAGACATTTGCGTTAGTGAGCCCTTGTGTATCAAAAATATGTTGCAAATGTGACTGGAAAATATATCGCTTGTTATCGTACCGCGCCACTAGAAAATCTATAGCTTTGTTGTAATTGGAGTCTGTTACCTCCAGAGATTGAATAAGCCTGGCTGCGTTTCCGGTCAAACTTGAGCGAAGGTATTGAAATCTTTCAATATTGGTCAAATCAGAATTTCTGTGAACCAATACTAAAAACATATTGTAAAAATCAAGCCATTCTCTATGAAGTCCAGTGAATGTGCTGAGTTGCAGTTTTGGCAAATTGACTCGCGGACGTCTTTGCGAAATTTGTTGTTGCTGTACTTGTGTGCTGCTAAAGTTGTCTTCAAAATCAAATTTGTCCGAAGTTGTACTAATTTATCAACCATTAATGATTTTACAGCACAATAAGTTTCATCGAACCCATTGCGATGATCTACCTATAACTGCGTTTCGTCTAAAAATTCTAGTTGCGTCTGCAGCTGCTCAAAGGACTGGTAATGATGCTCCAATAGCGTCAGCTTTATTTCCAATGAAGTGGCTGATAGTGAATTGAGCTGCGAAGGATCGAGCAACTGTGCCTTAAGGCGACAAAATAATTTAATACGAACGTCGCGTTCAACTTCGTCGCGGTGTGAAGGAATTTGCACCTCCACATCTTCACTAACTTCACGATCTGAGCAAGACATCGCAAAAACTTAATTGTGATTTGATATAGGTTTAATCGAAAATGTTTGCGAAAATTGACCGAAAATAAAGATTTGTTTGATATTAAAATTGAACTAAAATCTCGAAATTAAACCATCCGGCTCGAAGGACCAAAATGGTGAGGAACCAAAGCTTTTCTTGGCTTCCTTTTATGTCGACTATTTAAATTAAAAGTATACAAAGGATGGTTTAGAATTATAAGTTTTTATTTATTAGTATTCAATATGCAAACAATTTAAACTCAGAAGCTAATTGAAAAGGCAAGTGTTGCGCGCACCGATGTCGAAGAAGTTCTGCTTAAAAAAACAAGATAATTTGCCTGCGACCTAATTTAGAATTTTGTTGTAGAAAGTCGCGCCTTAGATTACGTTTTTATGCACGCACTTTCCTATGCTTTGTCGTTTAGCGGTTGGGGTGATTGTTTTTGTTGTTATTTTGAGTGCATTGCGGGCGAAACTAAGACATTTGTTGTTGTCGTTCTTGTTGTTGACAGTATAGCGATGACAATGATTAGGTGGGTGGTGGCGATGATGGTATTGTTGTTGTTGGTATGAAATTGTTTTATCCATGCATGGAATCGACGATGATGAGTTAAATGGTGGTGGTGGTGGTGGTGGTGGTGGTGTCAAAGAGTGTTATGCATAAATCGAAGATGCTGTAAAGTGGCGTGATTTAATTTGTTGATAGAAAATATGTGCACATTTGAAGGCCACGATTTTTCTTGCAATAACAATAGAGTTCAGCTACTACAGCTTTTTCGCACTTTCTCCGCATTAGATCATCTTAAGAACCAGCCCAAATAACATTAAAACATCTCAATAAGGCCATTCACAGTTCGAATACGCTGGTCCGCCATTTGTACGATCTGCTATTTGTACGCCATTTTACGAAAGCGCATTTTGCCTTGTTGTTGTTTAGGAGATTAGACACAGTGGATCTGCCAGTAACAAATCCATGCTGACGAGTTGTTATGACCTTTCCACAGCGAATTTTCACACTATCATACACGAGAGTCGCTCAAAAAGTTTTGGAATCGACGAGAGTTTCGCGATAGGCCTGTAGTTGTTTATATTGGTCTCACAACCTTTTTTATAAATAGGACTTATAAAAGATTTTTTCCAAAAAAGTGGAAAAATACTTTCGCTAATTGATTTATTGAATAATATGGACAGCGGTTGACTTAGAACGGAACCAAATCGTGTTAACACTGCGGCAGGTATTCCGTCAGGTCCAGCATTAAAATCCTCATCGATCAATCCAATATACTTTAAAATATCCTCTGAAGTAAAGGATATAGAATCCTACGAAACCCTGGGTGTAGAGTTCATATATTCAAAGTACTCTTCATCAGGATTGAAAGAGTCTGAACAAAAGGACTCTTTAAAGAGATTGGCAAATAGACCACAAATTACGACAGAATCGTCAGTAAATCCGTCAGAGGTTTTAAATGATGAAGGGAATCCATCAGATTTTTTTTTGGTGTTTATGAAACCCCAGAATTTCTTCGGATCGGACAATATTTTCAGCTTAATACTGTCTAAATAATTTTGATATAAGGTAGCTGAGCAATTTTCAAAATCCGGAAACAAACGCTTGTAGATTTCTAGGTCGTTCAAGTCTAAGCTACAGACATATTTTTTCCATGCCCTTTTCCTGCTGTTGCGAAGAATCTTTAACTCCTTTGTGTACCAGGGGTAAGCACAATTTTTCGTAAATTTGAGACTATATGGCACGGACAGAGAAAACACAGCAAAGATTTCCATATAAAAAAAATTAATTGAATCATCAAGAGTGTTATTATTAACATATTCTAAAATAGCATGAAGTTTACTTTGAAGTAAATGATTCAACTTCAAAAAGTCAGCTTTTTTAAAATTGAATTCATAAACTTTAACTATTGAGTTAGACTTTACTATATTATCCCTGTCTGATTTGTACCATATGCTCAATGGTGGATGGTTTTCATCAACAGCAGTCAAAGCATGAGGGGCCCTCTCAACAAACGATGAGGTGATTGAAGAATAATTGCAGCTGCAGCTAGGTACGAAAACAAAATATAATATAAATAAGAGCCGACAACAATAACAATTGTTATGCCAAATTAGTAATTGAGCTCGACTTACTCCCAAAGAAAAATAAAGGTCAACTTATATTAACGAATTTTTGCAATCTTCAACATCCTCTTTTTACAATCTTCAACAGCAATAAACAAACATGAATGAGCTGCGCCCTGCGTGAGCGCATTCATTTTTTCTACTCACTGTAGGATTTGCTGCAGTGTTCTCGGTTTGCTCTCATTCATAACAGTGAAGGAGTTATTGCTGGACAAAAAAAGCCATATCTCCTAAAGTTTTTCGAATTTCAAAAACCCTTTTAGGACGATATTCTCAAATATCCAAGCTATAAAAATATGCAAAAAAAAAAATCGAAAAAAATTTTTGCCAACCAGGAATACTCCCTTAATATCGCATGTAAGGTCCTGTCGAGCGTTTTATGTGAAAGATTCACATTCAACTGATTGGACCTTATCAGTGTGGCTTCTGACCTGGAAAGTCCACCATCGACCAGATTTTCACGCTACGACAAGTCTTGGAGAAGACTCAAGAAAAACAAGTCGACACCCACCATCTTTTTGTCGACTACAAAGCCGCCTTCGACAGCCCAATAAGGAAGCACCTGTACTCCACCATGTCTGAATTTGGTATTCCTGCAAAACTAATACGACTCTGCAGGATGACACTGAGCAACACCAGCAGCGCAGTTAAAATCGGGAAGGACCTCTCCCCATCATTTATTACCAAACGAGGTTTCAGACAAGGTGATTCCTTATCGTGCGACTTTTCCAACATAATGATGGAAAAGATCATCCGAGCTGCTGATCTGAGACGTAGTGGCACAATATTCTACAAGAGTGTTATGCTGCTTGCGTATGCTGATGACATAGATATCATTGGCCATAATACGCGCGAAGTCAGTGCAGCATTTTCCAGATTAGAAAGAGAGTCAAGTCGAATGGGTCTGGCAGTGAATGCAGATAAGACGAAATTCTTAGCGTCAACAAACAAACAGTCCCAGCGTCTTGGAACCCACGTTACCGTTGACAATACCTCCTTCGAGGTTGTGAAGAACTTCGTTTATCTGGGATCCAGCATTAACTCAACCAACGACATCAGCATTGAGATCAAGCGAAGAATAACTCTTGCCAACAGGTGTTACTTTGGACTCAGTAGGCAATTGAGAAGCAGAGCCCTCTCTCGACGAACGAAAATCACGCTCTATAAATCGCTCATCATGCCCGTCCTACTTTACGCATCACAATCCTGGACGCTGAGCAGTTCAGATGAAAAGACTTTAGGAGCATTCGAGAGAAAGATTCTTCGTAAGATCTGCGGACCAATCTGCGTCAATGGCGAGTACCGAATACGGTGGAATGATAAACTGTACGCTGACATTAAGCGCATTAAAATCGAGGGGCTTCGCTGGCTACGTCTTGTTCAGCGCATGAAAGACGATGCTCCAGTGAAAAAATATTCGATTCGGTACACAGCAGCGGTCAACGCAGAAGAGGACGACCGCATCTTCGTTGGAAAGACCAAGTAGAGGACAACCTGACGAAGCTTGGAATTTAAAACTGGCGCCAGCAAGCGAGAGACAGAAATGACTGGCGCAAATTCTTAGATGAGGCCAAGACTGACATACGGTTGTAGCGCCAACTAAGTAAGTATTTTCTAATGTGTGCGTGATTTTTGAGTATTATTTATGTGTGTGAGATATGTGGTGTTAAGGCACCGCAGATATATGTATGTAAGTATTTTTGTAATATTGAAATGAAATGTAGAATCGGGGACTTTACCATAAATACCCCCGATTTCTAAAACAAAGTTAAGAATTTGAACGCCAAACTAATCGGAAAGTTTAACTTATCATTTAAAAGACCAATGGAATAGTCTGTCGATCAAATCTAACAAATTCCATTTTATTAAAGAAATATAGGTTTCTTAAAATCTATGTTTTTTCTACAACATAACTTATTTCAATTCTTATTTTGCAATTCACAATTAGAATGTCCAATTTATTTAATTTGATTAATAACAAAATAACTTAAATCATCTAAACTTAAATCGCTGGACAATCTATACACAATAAATGATTTATTGCACGGAGTCAATTTAGTGTTTCTTTATATTTCTTATGACACTGATTTTTTTGCATTGCTTTAAGTGTTTACGAACGAAAGCACGACATGCATTGATTGCATAGACAAAAATGTTATTATTGACTGTTGTAACTTTTTCTTATCATTATCTTTATCACCTGGTCTGAAACCGTTCGTTTGGTAACAATTGGTAGGAATAGGTCCTTCCCGATTTTATCTGTGCTTCTGGTGTTGCTCAGTGTCATCCTACAAGGTCGTATTAGTTTTGCAGGAATACCAAAATCAGACATGGTGGAGTACAGGTGCTTTCTTATTGAGCTGTCGAAGGCGGCTTTGTAGTCTAGAAAAAGATAGTGAGTGTCGACTTGTTTTTCTTGAGTCTTCTCCAAGATTTGTCGTAGCGTGAAAATCTGGTCGATGGAGGACTTTCCAGGTCAGAAGCCACACTGATAAGGTCCAATCAGTTGAATGTGAATCTTTCACATAAAACACTCCACAGGACCTTACATGCGATATTAAGGGAGTATTCCTGGTTGGCAAAACTTTTTTTCGATTTTTTTTTTTTGCATATTTTTATAGCTTGGATATTTGAGAATATCGTCCTAAAAGGGTTTTTGAAATTCGAAAAACTTTAGGAGATATGGCTTTTTTTGTCCAGCAATGTTTTCGCCAAAATGCGATTTGCTTAATTTGGCTACGTTTTGAATGTTTGAAGCAACCACCGAATTTCGTTCAACGCGCTCTTTAGTAAGTAATAACTTGTTTGTATACGCATTTTAAAAATAAATGAATACACATTTTAGAGCTTACGTATTCGAATGTTGGCAGCGTTTAGTTCACTTTGAATTGAGTTATAAACCGGACGCGCGCGCATTTTCAGTTTTTAAAAGTTCAATTTTGATAAAAATTTTTGTTTGTGCTAAAGACAAAGGATAGAAAAAGTAATAGAAATAAAAATAAAAGAAACACCGGTAGCAATCGAAAAACTCGTCCCTTGAAACGCCAGTTTCGTGGTAACCAACACGAAAGATATGATTACACCGAATTCACAAGTACATCGGTAAAGACATAAGCATGTCTTTACCGATCGGAAGACATAAGTATTGAAAACAAAACGGAAAATTGCATTTTGTAGTTTTATACAGTTTTCTCGGCGATTGCTAATCTGGTGATATGTGCCAAATGTGAATAAAAAATCGAATTTAAAAAGCATCGCCGTATGGAATTGGCTTCAAAATTGGTGTTCACTGCGCTCTGTGTTCACTAGATACATTTTTTCCTCGTCTTTGGTTGGGAAATCATATTTGATGAACCGGCGCTTGGATTTTTGCCATGAGTCTTTAAGGCATTGGGCCAAACGGCATTAACACGTGGCTTTTTTCACTTTACGGCGCTACAACGTTGATCGGCAAATACAGTAAAAAATAGTCGACTCTGCTGTAAAGTCCAGCGTATGCAACAGTTGCAAGTATTGGGAAGCTTAGAAAAAAAAGACCCACTGGCATATGAAATTTGGATTGAAGACCACGAAGAGGAATGCAGTGCCAACTGTTGTGACTCACAACGAGGTATTCCCCAAAATATTGTCTTTCTGCTAGTGGCTAAGTGCTGGCAATGAAAGTTGATCCACCGCAACAACTAAGCGAGCGATCAACATTCATTGCATTGCGGCACTTTTATATGAATTCAATGCCAAGGCCAGTCAATTAAAACAAAAATAAGACAATAAAATGAACACTGATCTAAAATAAAGACAATAAAATAAAGCCAACAATTTACTTCTGTGCGGCCAGCGTCAAATGCTGACAAAGCCAAAAACCAGAGGTAAACTGATTTTAATACTTTATTGTTGTATTTAGCATACACATATTTTGGCTAAGCAAGAATAATTTAAATAATAATTTATCATTGGGCAATATGACCTCATTACACATGTTATATATGTTTGTTCGGCCCAAGTTGGCATCATTAAATAAGTATGTATGAGTATGTTTTAAAATAAGAATTAATTGTAAACAAACAAAACAAAACTAGATTAAGAACTTAATAATGAAGTTAATTTAAGCCAAATTATTGTGCAAAAGGCGGAAGGCAAAATTACGCAACCGCTGATTTATCAATAAGTAGAATTAAGTATGTAATAAGTATGTAAAACTTAAGAAGAAGAAGCGCGGCCAGATATGATATAAATATCTGGTCCCCGCTAAAATAAAGAGATTATTGAATGATCAGTTTCAATAAAAGAAGTTACCGTCTATTAACTAAGCCTAGGCAAGACCAGTACGGAGATAACTTGGAGCATAAAAGTACCAGTGAGTATAACAATTCTCAACGCATGAATGCACTTAAGGGTGACGGCGAAGGAGATATTTTTTTTGAGTAGATGCCAGTGGCGCTCTTAAGCGCCGGCAGCAAACATTAGGTAGGACGTCGCTCGGCGTTTGTAGGATCTACGGGTATCCTCGCAGAGAGGATACAACAAATGGCGCAGCCGATAGGATCCTTCTGTCCACGGGGACAGCAATGATGTTAGGATCCTTATTGTTAAAGGAACAATAAGGACAACTTTGTTTGTTTAATTTAAAAAAAAAAATTTTAGAAGCACAATTTTTGGTAGGATCCTTCTGTTCGCAAGGACATCAAGGATGTTAGGATCTTTATTGTCACAGGAACAATAAGTACAATTTTGTTTGTTTCATTTTATAAAGTTTTAAATTTTTGTTAGATCCGTCTGTTACAGGTACAGCAAGGATGTTAGGATCTTTATTGTTACAGGAACAATAAGGACAATTTTGTTGGTTTCATTTTATAAAGTTTTAAATTTTTGTTAGATCCGTCTGTTACAGGTACAGCAGGGATGTTAGGATCTTTATTGTTACAGGAACAATAAGGACAATTTTTTTTTTTCATTTTATAAAGTTTTAGGGAAGGAAAATTTTTGGTAGGATCCACATCAATGCGATGCTGGAATTTAACGGAGCAGGTGCAGATGGTCAACAATGAAAAAAAAGAAAAGCGGATAAGCCGCCAGATTTCCATACCGCTGGGTGCGTTTGGATGGAAATAGCCGAGCTGGAAGAGCAGCTTAAGGAGAGGAAGAAGCAGCCAAAACAAGAACAACAATAAACTTATTTTTTTCTTTCTTATTATTTATTATTATTTATTTTTTATTTTGTATTAAAACAAAAATTAGGAAAGCTAATCACTGAAAAGGAAGAGAATAAAGATATTTATTAATAAATCAAATAGCATGTGTTTTATTGGAATCGATATTTTCACATGGCGCAAGCAGAATTTGACAGTTTTATAGAACAATTGTGGAGTGAAATAGAACATTTTTGCAATTCGAGAAAAGATTTTGAAGCAGTGAAAAAGGGGGATTATGATTCAAAAGAATTAGGTAAATCAGAGGAGGCAGAGGTTGTCCTGCAAATTTTTACACAGCTGGTGCATAGTGAGTCGAGGGCATCTATTGAGGAAAAGGAGGATCTGAACGAGCGATTCAGGGATATTGAAAAGAAATATCTTGCAATAAGGGTACAACTTGAAGAAACAGAAGAAGGGATAAAGGAAATTGAGGAAGAGAACTTAAAGTTGAGGCAAATAGTGGGAAATAAGAATATCTCCGAGGAGTTAGTAAAGCAATTAGTTGGGACCGAGCACACAGAGTGTGAAAAGAAATTGCAGGAAGCACAAAGAAAAATATAAAATTTAAAGTTGGTCAGGAGAGACCGGGAAACAATAGTAGTACCAGCAACGGTAAAAATGAATATAAGTGAGATAGCCAAAACGGTGAGTAGCTTAGTACCGCTATTTTCAGGTACTGAGTCACCGGCGGAAGTTTATAGATTTATACAAGAATGTGAGTTGGCATTCAAGGCAGTGAAACCAGTAGATGCACAGGACTTCACAGATTGTGTGAAACTAAGGCTACATGGGGAAGCGTTTGAGTTTTGCAGGAGTAAGAGATTCGGTAAGGTTGAGGATCTCTATGGGACAATCAAAGCGAAGTATCTTAAGGAGACAACGTATAATACGTTGCTAATGGAACTATCGCATTGCGTCCAAAGGCCGAGGGAGAGGTTAAGTTCGTTCGCTAACAGAATAAGCGACATAGAGTCTCGGGGTAGAGATCTAGTAGGTGATGACGGTATCATGTGGGAACAGCTCAGTAGTTCGGTCGTTAGTGCGTTTAAGGTGGGAGTTTCCGACCCTAACCTCAGAACGATTTTATTAACGACAACCGGTTTGGGTCTCGCAGCGTTAGAGAAAAGGGCATTAGATATGGAGGACATGTTAAAAGGAGGCGAGCTGGGGAGAACTGCACAAGGCCATAATAACTATGGGCAAGAGTTCCAGGGCAAACAGGGAAATAGGTTTCCCAGGGAAAGAGGTCAGGAACAAAGAGGACAATATAACATACAGGAGAAGGATAGAAAACAATTGACGAATAGCAGATTAGCTATAAAGTGCTCATTTTGCCAGGAGAGAGGGCACACCAGGGACGTGTGTGCCCTCTCCCACCAGGGACACGCCATATTGCGAAAAATGCCAGGAATATGGGCACGAAAAGGGGTTTAGGTGTACCCAAGAATTTTGGCCCAGAAATGACAAAATGGCTGGAAATGGCTATGAGGGCAATTTTAACTCAAAAATTCATTCAGAGATAGTGAGGACAAGAGACAAAAACAGGGACCAAATAAAGCGATTGAATGTAGATGGTGTAACAAGTTAGGCCACATGGAGAAGACTTACGCCAAGGTTTGTAAATTTCTGTACACCTCATTCAGGAAGGAATGTAGAAAACATAAGCCCAGAATCGATGGTAACTGTTGAGTCGTTGCAGGCGACATCAAAAAAGGTTATAGAAACACTCGGGGAAATAAAAGAAAAATTCGATGTGGTATTCGAAAAATTAAATGGAAATATGAGAAAATAAAAATTCAAGGTGGTAGCAGGAAAGTTAAATGAAAATGTAAGAAAGGAAAAAGTCAATGAGGTAGCAGGAAAATTAAATGGAAATATGATAAAAGAAAAATCAGATGTGGTACTTGAGAAATTAAACGAAAATATGATAGAAGAAAAATTCAATGTGGTAGTGGGAAGATTAAATGAAAAAGTAACACAAGAGAAATGCAATGTGGAATTAGAAAATGTAAATGAAAATATATTAAATGATGGTTTGCACAAAAATCTGACGGTGCTGGAGAAGAAAAAGGGTGAATGTTTTGGAATCTCGGAAGTTAATGATGTGTTTATAGAAGTTCCTTGCAAGAATGCTACAAATGAATAACTCATCCTACTTGTAGATTCCGGAGCGGACACGAGTTTAGCTAAACAAAACACCTTAAGGAGTTGTTTGAAACGGAGAAATGATTTAAGTTCAACTAATTATAGTACAGAAGTCGAAATAAATGCTACAAAAATCCCCAAGTTAGTGGATCATAAGCAAGAGATTGCACAAAGAGGTTATTTAGGTGAAAATTTGATAGACGTCACAGATGTTTACAGAGTATATAAAACGAAAAGAAAAAAATTATTAGGGAAAAACTAGAAATATAAAATAAAAAATGTACGGGAGTGGGAAAAATAGAATAAAATACATATTAGGAGAACTAAAATTATGAGAAAAAAATATATATATTAAAAAGAAATTTAGTAAAGTTGTAAAGAAAAAGGTTACTATAAAACAGAATTTTTTTTAAAAAAAAAAAAGTTATATATAAAGAAAATTAGGAAAGTAGTGAATGTAAAAGCATATTTGTGGCCAGAATACGGCGATGTAAAATAAATGAAGTAGAGGAAAATACTTACTGGAAGAAGCAGTTGAGAGGGAGATGGAAAAAAGGCAGTAGAAATTAATAAATGTCAGCCAATGGAAGAGATTAGTGAGTATATAATAAAAGGAAGCTATAGATAGAATGATTATAAAAGAAGAAAAAAATATTGAATAAATTAAATGAAACAGTTGAGAGCCAAAAATATGGCAGAAGAAAAAATAAGAAATGGAGAAAATCTAAAGTAAAAGGCAATTGTGTTGGCATCTTCAAAGTGAATGATGTTGTTACAGAAATACCTCGCAAGGATTAAATTCTAGTACAACGCATTCCACTTGTAGATCCCAAAATAGCGCCACTTTATTTTAATTCTGTAAGTTTTGTTTTGGGTTGAAACATAAAAATATAAAAAGATTTAGTTGAAATAAAAAAAAAAAAAGTAATAATGGAAAATAAAGAAATTTTAAAACGTCAAATGAAGACGCAGTAAAATATAATATATAATATGATAGAGAAAGTAAAGGGAAAAATAATGAAAAAGACATATAATTTTTATGTAAAGAAAAATATTATTTTACAAATTAAAAGAAAATTGAAAATCACGAAGTTAAAAATTGAAGAAATTGAAATATATATATTGAAAAAAAAAAGTTAAAATAAATAAATAATATTAACTTAAAAGAAACTAAAAATCTCACTTCGGAAAAATATTAAGTAAAGTTATAAATTAAACATATTGAAAAGGAGAAATCGAATTAAAGTAAAAAAGTAAGGTTTAAATTAACAAAGCATACGAAAAGCATATATATAATTTTTTTTTTAAATAAATAAAATGTACTTATAAGGAATTTTTTTTTTAAAAGTCAGATAAAAGAAAATATAAAATAAAGTGCGAGTTCGCATAAAAATATTGAAGAAATAATATAGAAATATTAAAATATGTAAATGTTATGAAAATGTGAAATACAATGGATTCATTAAAAGCATGTATGTTTAACAATTGTGTAAATTAAAAGAAAAGTAAAAATCAATTTTAAAATAACTAACGAAGTAGGAAAAATTAAAGAAGTATAAATATAAATAAAATATGTTTAAAATAGATTAGGGAACATCGTATATTGTTGAGATTGGGGGTGCAACCATAGATGACGCCGATGGACCCGAAATAAGCGTTATCAGAGAAAAAAGCAGTGAGCAGAAACAACATTTAAAAGGAATAGAGCAAGTCGGGAAATAAACAATTGATCTAGATTTGGCAAAAAAATGCTAGAAAACAACCTTCACAAAACAACATTTTTGACAACATAATATTCTAAAACAACATAAGGTACGAAAACCTTCGTAAAACAACATTTTTGATAATATAATATTTTAAAACAACAAAAGATATAAAAATCTTTCTAAAATCAGAGAAATAATACAACAAAAGGTATAAAACCTTTCTAAATTTTTCTAAGCTCAGAAAATTAATACAACAAAAGGTATAAAAACCTTTATAAAGCAACAAAAAGCAATAATTTAATTTTAAAAGTCATAAAAACCATTTTAATAGTAATGAAAAATAATTAAGAAGTTAAAACAACAAAAGGTATAAAAACCTTTCTAAAGCAGAAAAATATAACACCAAAATGCATAATAACCTTATAACAGCCTGAAAAATTGAAATAATAAAAAATAAACCAGTTTAACCAGAAAAGACGGGAAGTCCATCTTTAAACGAAGACCAGGTTAACCAGCTATAGGGCTTAAAGCCTCCTGGCAAACAAAAACAATATCACCAGCACACACACTTCAACAGTATCTGCATCGAAAACTATAACCGAAAATAAATTAAACGCCGTGACAGTTTTTCCGGCGCACCGATGGACAACGCTGAAAAGAAAACACAAGAAAACAACAATAACCCCTAACAAGTGCCAGGAAGTTAGGGACTTATAAATTAATAATAAATAGATAAGTAAAATTGTAGAAATAATAAATTAAAACTAAATACAGAAACAATGTAAGCATAATTCAAATAAGAAATATGAACACGCACAGTAAGTCAGATGTAAAAACAAAAATTTATTAACAAACAACTTGTTGACGCAATATTAAAGCGGCAATTTTTGAATAGAAATAAAGTAAGGAAAATAATATAGCTTTAATGAACAAGCATACAAACAAAAGTAACAAAGAATTAATTGACGAAAATTTTAAACTTTTCAAGGAGAAAATTTTCTTTGAGTAAGGGGGGAGGAATGTTGTGACTCACAACGAGGCATTCCCCAAAATATTGTCTTTCAACTAGTGGCCAAGTGCTGGCAATGAAAGTTGATCCACCGCAACAACTAAGCGAGCGATCAACATTCATTGCATTGCGGCACTTTTATATGAATTCAATGCCAAGGCCAGTCAATTAAAACAAAAATAAGACAATAAAATGAACACTGATCTAAAATAAAGACAATAAAATAAAGCCAACAATTTACTTCTGTGCGGCCAGCGTCAAATGCTGACAAAGCCAAAAACCAGAGGTAAATTGATTTTAATATTTTATTGTTGTATTTAGCATACACATATTTTCGCTAAGCAAGAATAATTTAAATAATAATTTATCGTTGGGCAATATGACCTCATTACACATGTTATACATGTTTGTATGTTTGTTCGGCCCAAGTTGGCATCATTAAATAAGTATGTATGAGTATGTTTTAAAATAAGAATTAATTGTAAACAAACAATACAAAACTAGATTAAGAACTTAATAATGAAGTTAATTTAAGACAAATTATTGTGCAAAAGGCGGAAGGCAAAATTACGCAACCGCTGATTTATCAATAAGTAGAATTAAGTATGTAAACCATCAAGGAAGCTCTGGGAAAATGGAGGTGGATGCGATAAAGGAAATGTTCGCCATATCAGTCCAAAAGCGTGGCGTAAAATACTGCAAGTATATCAGCGATGGCGACTCAAAAACATTCAAAGCTTTTATAGACGACGATCCGTACGATGGCGACCCAATCGTCGAAAAAAAAGAATGTATATCGCACGTGCAAAAAGGAATGTGCACCAGACTCCGCAAGGCCAAAAAAGAGAACTGGCGGTAAGGGTGCAGGCAAACTCACAGATAAAGTCATCTCTGAACTAACAACATATTATGGCCTCGCCATCGTCATCCAGAGTCGGTTGCTGACATGAAGAAGGCTGTTTGGGCAACGGTTTTGCACAAAATCTCGACTGATGAAGCTGCACAGCACCAAAACTGTCCGACCAGTGCGTCGAGCTGGTGCGCCTGGCAAAAAGCGGTAGCAGAAGGGACAATCGACAGCTTCAAGCATTACTAAATCAGACAGCTTCAAGCATTACTAAATCAGCACCACTAAATCAGAGAGTCCAGGAAGCAATCAAACCTATGTACAGTGCTGTGGTCATTCGCACAGAAGCATATGCGAACCGGCGCACCGGCGCACGCACTATTGAGATTGCCAATTATATTGCAACTGTCATATTGAACGAAGGTTTTTTGCCAATATTTCAAATAATGAACCTAATGGGCATCCCGATTGGCAACGTCACATATGATTTCGCCATGTCTCGGAACAAAGAACGTTTGAAAAGGTCCGAAGCCAGAGCTCTGGCCGCATCAAAAGAAGATAGAACTGCCCAAAGAGCCGCTGAGTCCTCTTTTTTTAAAGAAGAGGAAGGAGTTCTTTATGGGGCTGGCATTGCAGATTGATATATGTAAGTATTTCACAAAAAAAAAAATGTTTTATTGCCTAAAATTTTCTTTGAGTTTTTTCAAAAGCACGTTTTTGAACTTCGAAGTCACTTTTCTCCGGTTTTACTGAACTGATTTTGATGAAACTAAGTGCAATCAACGCAGAATTGTCATTTTGAATTTCAATTTTTTTTTTTTTAAATAACTTCAAACTTAAACGCGTTTATCTCGAAACCACGTTTTTCGAGCTTGCGGCCCAGATTGCGCAAGTAGTTCTGAATCGATTTTGGTGAAACAGAGTGCAATCGACGCAGAATTGTCATCGTTCTGGTCCTTACCACAATCATAACTTTAAACTATTTTTTTACTATTTTTTTTTACACTAAAATAAAAAAAAAGACCCAAAATAGGTTTTTCATTTTTCAATGACCGCCATTTTGTAAAACATAATTGCAAAATTATGATTGAGGTAGGGACCAGAATTACATCTGTACTGCATCTAACGCCGTTTACTTTTTCTATTTCAGCTGATCCAAAGTCGAGTTATCCGGGCCGCACGCAGCATACCTTTTTTTTGGACGCCCAACTTTGAAGGCCGACAACTTTTTGAACAGCCCTCGTACAAAGGAAAAATTTTTTTATATAATTTATTTATTTATTTATTTATTTATTTATTTATTTCACCAAGCAAGGCAATTTACTAATTCTATTTACATTTTTTACTTTTTTTTTTTTACTTACATATTATTTAAATTAATTTCAAAAGAATACTTAAACTACGCTAATATATCTTAAGTACTACTTTTAGGGGATGACGGAGGGGGACTAGACCAAGAAGCATAACTCTGTAGGGAGCAGTGCTTGAAAAGGACAAATTATTCCGAGTCAAAGAGAGACTTTGAGAGGGTTCGCTTAAATGTGGATTTTGGTATGGATGGTGAATAGTGCTCGCTAATATTATTAAAAATTCTACAGCACCTACTAATGGGTTCATTATTTGCGTAAATAGTGTGGTGAATATATTCATTTAGGAGCCGCGTATGCCTAGTACGTCTAATTGGGTCATTTAGTGTAATTTTGCTGGAGATATATTCGCTATCAATAGCTCCATTAATAACATCAAATGTGAAACATGAACTCAGTAAAGTTCTTCTTGATGATAGAGGCATCAGAGAGAGGAGCCTGAGTCTTTGTTCATACGGTGGCAAGTTGTTATAGTCACGGGGGTCAAAGATATCTCTTAACGCAAAAAGCAGGAATTGTTTTTGAATGGATTCAATTTTGTCGCTATGAGATTCAAAGGCTGGATTCCAAATGATGCAAGCATATTCAAGAAGTGGTCGCACTAAGGTACAGTATAACGTTTTGGTTACCCACACATTTTGGAATTCTTTAGCACGTCTTTTTATAAATCCTAGCTGTTTATTTGCCCTCGATAAGACTTTATCAAAATGTAGATTAAATCTCAGCTTATTATCTAGGACAACACCAAGGTCTACAATATGGTTGGTTCTGCTCAGAACAATATTATTAAGGAGGTAACTGCATTCTGGTATCAAGTTCTTACGGGAAAAACTTATCACGCAACATTTCTTAACATTTAAGTGAAGTTTGTTTTGATTACACCATTGCTCAAGGGACAGCAGTTTCGATTGTAGGAAAGTTACATAAACTTCTGATTTAATGATCTTATATATTTTAAGGTCATCTGCGTACATAAGATGGGGAATGTCACAAAGAGTAATAGATAAATCTGAAATGAAAATGTTGAAAAGTATTGGGCCAAGATGACTACCTTGTGGTACACCAGACGTGACCGGTATATCATTTGAAAAAATGCCTTGAAATTTAACAATCTGGGATCGTTCGCAGAGATAGGATTTGATCCAATTGAGTAATAAACCGGAAATGCCAAATTTTTCTAACTTCAAAATTAAGATATTATGGTCGACACGGTCAAATGCTTTACTGAAGTCTGTGTAAACTGCATCTACTTGGCGTCCTTTTTCCCATTTGATTTAACACATCGGAGACCATGATCATTAGGTTAGTGGTGGTCGATCGGCCTTTCCGAAACCCATGTTGCTGCTCGTTTAAGCGGGGATTAATGAGACTCGTCAGCTTATCACATATTATCTTTTCAAATCATTTTGGTATAGCTGACAAGATGGCAATGCCTCTGTAATTTTCAACAGACCTTTTATCGCCACTTTTATATATAGGTGTCAAATGGGAGATTTTCCAGTAGGATGGAAAAACACCTAAGGATAAGGATTTGTTGAAAAGTATAAATAAGGGAATGGCAAGATTGTTTATACATTGAACTAACAAACTTGGTGGTATGAGGTCTGGTCCAGGTCCTTTGTTTTAATCAAGTGCCATGATAGCAATAACAATTTCATCCAGCGTCAGACTGATATTGTTTATAATGTCTGTCGCATTAGGAGAGGGGGAGGAATAGAGAGTCTGGGTTGTGGGAGCACAGAAAACTTCTCTAAAGTGATTTGCAAAAAGATTACAGATCTCTTGGAGGTTGGAAGAAATTGTATTGCCTTTAAACATAGATGAGGGGTATCCAGCTTATTTACGTTTGACATTAACGAAATCAAAAAATTTTTTAGGATCTCTAAGAATTTTTTCTCCAATAAGGTTGGTATAAGTTCTATAAGCATCATTTGATTTTATAGAGAACTCATTGTAGAGCTCTTCGTATCTCATTTTGATTTCATCGCTTACATTTACGCCTTTCTTAATGAATTTGTATAGCTTGTTTCTTTGGTTTCTAATATGTCTGAGACTTTGGTCAAGCAATGGTTCTGAAAGTTTATTTTTTTTCTTTATCTTAGGCACAAATTTTTCAATACTTGTGAAAAGGCGTTGGTAGAAAAGTGAAATAGCACTATCTATTTCCAAATTTAATAGATCGTTCCAGTTATAGGCATTCAAATCAATTTTTATACTGTCATAATCGGCATTAAGAAAGTCGAACATAATTGTGTTATTAAATGAGGTGGTAAAAGACATGTTGTTACTAGGAAATTATACAGTTAAAGCAGTGTGGTGGAGTGTATCAGAAAATAAGTGTTCAGCCTGAGTAGTTGCAGTAATCTTTATTTCATCATACGAATTAGCAAAGACTAAATCCAACCAGTTGCCGTTCCGATTTGGGGTTGGATTAACTTGTTGTAGGTCATTGCTATAAAAGGTACTAAGTAAATTAAAGTCTATCGAGTTTGAAAGGTTAACCGGAAGAAGATAATTGTCATTTTCATCGACGATAAATGAGATATTTGGACGATTGAAGTCTCCAAAAATTATAACTTTATCTTCCTCATTTAAGGTTGCGGTTAACGATTGGACTGTTTCACATAAATCGTTGTATGTTGTTTCGATAGAACAGGGGGGAATGTAGAAGACAACAATGTAAATAAAAATATTGGTCCCTGAGCGAACTTTGATGATACGGTGTTCAAAGAGTGTGTGAGAGGTTGTTGCAACAAGCTCGCTTTCTAAAGAGTTATGAGTTGCAATCATAACACCACCTCCACGGGAGAAACCTGTGCGGCCAAAGTCCCGATCATTTCGATAAACTGTCCAATTGCAGTCAAGAATCTCTTCGTTTCTGAAAGTATCGTTTAACCATGTTTCGGTGAAAACTTGTACTTGGAAAAGGCAAGATTTTGCGTCAACAAAGATTTTATTAAGTTTTCCTCGCATACCGCCACAATTGTGGTAAAATATGCGAAGAGCAGTCGTTGACGGGGAATCACTAATTGGGCTGCGATTAGGGTTTTTAATATGTTCACTACGCTGGTTAGGAATAATATTGTTGTTGCTCTTTACGGGTCTTTTGAAGATAAGAGATATGTTTTGACCTTACATGAGCACCATATGTGTCAAGGTCTTCTTTGACTTGTTGACTTGTCAAGCCAAGTTGCGCGTGGAAACTGGTGAACAAATGGCGTAATTCATTGACATCGGTAGGTAAGCCTTCTTGCTGAATCAAGACTTTGAGGTTTGTCTTGGTTTTGCCTTCTATACAAGTAGAGACAGGTGCTTTATACATGTAAGCCAGGTAGAGGCGCACATTGTTGTAGACACTGTTCTCTCTAAGACGAGATAGGGCATATCTGCTCTCGGTGTCAACACAAGAGTTCGAAGTTAGTTTCACCTTTGGTGGTTGAAGAGGGTCGATGAAAGAAGTGGAACTACCAGGTTGATTAGGGGCTCCACTTGTGATTGGAACAGAAGGAGATGGGTTTAAAGTATGTGAATGTACAAAGTTAGGATATAGTGTCTGGAGCATATTACTCTCATTTTTGTTTGCTGGTGTGACCTGGTGTGAATTAGGATTAAGATTAAATGAGACCCGTTTTGGGTGAGAGTGCTGAAGTGTAGGATTCGCTTGATTCGAGTTAGAAGATTTTGTTTTTATGCTTTGAATGAGCTGCGGAGTGAAGATTGGAAAGATATTAGTTTTAAGTTTCCAATTGGGATCAGATTTAGAATGTGAATTGGGTAAATTTCTATTCGAGGGTGTGTAGTTTGGATCAGACGAGGTAGGATTTTGTTTATGTGGAGCTTTAATACAATGCGACTTATAATACAAGTTAGAGTTAGAATTATTAGCCTTATTTCTAGCAGTATGTATATGAGAATTAGACTTAGAGTTAAATCTAGAATTAAAATTAGTATTATAAGAAATAGAACTAGAGTTAGACTTAGTGTTAGAGGTTATAAGCAGCGTCCTAGGTTTATCACTCCATATTGAAACTTCAGCCTTGCCTCCATCTAGACTGGATGTGTGAGAAAATAGCCAGGCAAATTTTGTTGGAATGTTAATTTTGAAATTTCTGCATTTTTTTTGCGGTTTATGTAAGTTTTCTCGCAGTCATCATTTGGAATCACAATGCCGTACTTATTCTTGAATAGCTTGCAGACCCAGGATACACTTGTTCTTAAAGGCAGACCCTTAATGAATAGTGCTGTTTTATCAATAGCATTCCCACTGGCTAGCTTTTTTATTCTATTTTCCCAATCAGCTAGTGTCCATGTTGTTCCCAAGTGGTGAACCAATTTACGAGGTGCAGCAACTGGGCTTAGATCAGTTTGGTTCGTGATTGTTTTACAGGGAGATGTAGGCGATGAAGGAGAAGACAGGGCTGGTGAATGCAAGAGAGATGTAAAAGAACGGCAAGGATTTGTTGTGTCAGATGTTTCCAGTATTTCTTCTAGAATTGATTGCTGGTGAAAAGATGATTGTGATTGCTGCTGAATTTTTTCAGAAACGCATTCAATATTACATGAAGCGTGTTTCAGCAAATCGTTAACACCTTCAAGTTCTACGCGAGTTGCCGTGACTTCGTTGCTGACTTCAGTTATTTGTTCAAATATAATTGGGAGTAGCGGGTCCTGTTGTTGCACATATGGAATCGAGGAATTCGAGCTTTGCATCAATCCATCGATGTCGCTTCGCAGATAGTTGATGTTATCGCTAATTTGCTTACAGTCATTAGCAAGCGAGCAAGTTAGCGGCTTAATAATCGAAGTATCTTTTTTTAATTCATCCAGAGCGGTCTCGATGTCAGAGTATTTATTGTCACCAACCACTTCGATCAAACTTTTTATGTTTTTGGAGATAGTTGTTATACCCAATTGGGTGGTCTTCATTGAACTCTCCAAAGCCTTATTGGCATCTTCTGTTATTTGAGCAATATTGTTCAATTGCTTAGAAGTTTTAATAAAAAGTTTTTTGTTTTCCGATTGTTATGTGGCGAAGGACTCACTTAAACATTTAATCGCTAGCATTAAATGTGAGACAGATATTTGCCTGCATTCATCGCAGAAAAACAGGAAGTTGGTAGAGTATTCCTTTAAGTAGAGAAGGCTCCTCTTAGGCAAGCCAATGCAACCATCATGAAAAAATTTGTTGCAGATCCCATTGCAGGTAACTATTGGTTCACTTTTGTCATCAATTGTGCAATTATTATTTCCACACGACATTTTTATAATTGTTTGTATTTTAGTACAACGAACTATTGACACAGTTTAATTTATTTGCATGTGCACTGTTTATTGTTTTTTAATGCTAAATTGCAATATTCGCACTTTTTAAATGTTCAGTTATTTTCGACAAAGTGCAATGATCGCACTTTTACGCGGCACACTTATTATCACAGCAATATAGCAACGCGTTGATTGAGGTAGGGCAGGGTAGTTGGTTAAAGAACTTGCGGAGCTAATTAAAACACGTCCGATCGATTCGACTGTCGACTGCAATTCTAGTGCAATTTAATATGTGTCTAATTCAATAAAGAAACAGAATTTAAATTACTCTTTGCGTTTTCAAATGAGAAGTTTTTCAAAAAGGGTCCAAAAACCTTTTTTGGCTGAGCTATAGCTGTCAGAACTTCATCATAGTCGTGCAGCGGAACCTCGACGCTGTCATCCGTGATTGGGGTTTCCAGGATATCATCTCTATTGTCGTCAGCGTCGCCATTAAGAAGCTTAGAGAAGTGTTTCCTCCATAACATCAGTGTACTCTGGACATCTGTCACTAGATTCGTTTTCATCCTTGCAGGAAACGGACCCGCTTTTAAAACCATCGACAAGGCGTCTTATTTTTTCGAAAATTTGTCAGGCCTCATTCCTGTCACCATACATCTCAATCTTCTCCTGATCACACTTTTCTGTCTCTCTTTTTCCGCCTGAAAATACGGATCTCTTCCCTCCTCTTCTCTTTTTATCGCTCCTTAGCAGCGCGCGTTACAACCGACTGCAGGGTGGCTTTGTATGCGGTGTGTTTTTCTGCAGTGGCATCGTGACACTCCTGGTCGTACCACAGGTTTCGGCGAGGACCAATCACCTCTTCAGCAGCAGTACGCATGGAGTGTGAAATGTGTGTCCACTGCGCACATATATCATCAATTGGAGGAGTGCCTTGAAGCAGGAGTGAGGGTCGAGTGGCTAAAGCTTCGGCTGTCTGTTTCGATTGCAGCTTGTCGACGTCTAGCTTTCTCTGTGTAGGGTTACGTGCATTCTTAGCTGCGCACAGTCGTGTACGGATCTTGGCTGCGACAAGATAGTTATCTGAGTCAATGTTTGCACAATGTTTGTCAATGTTTATAAAATAAATTAAAAATTTATTTTCATTCTTGTCAATTTTTTATAATCAAAAAATTGTTCATAAAATTGCATTCAACATAATTTACTTACATTCAATTTATGTATTTCAATTTTCAAAAAAGTTTTCAATTAAAATCAGTTCATAATGTATACACGTTTTCAAATAAAATTGCTATCAAAATAAATAAGGACAATAAGCACCTCAACTGGCGATTCTGCCTGGTAAATAAGAACCACCATTTAACTAGTGTCCGACCGAATATTGCTTTTTGTCAGTTTTGGCCATATTGAGGCTGAATAGCCGAAACATTTGGTAAAAATTTCGTAGCATTTCAAGAATAGCGACAACTCTCATGTTTATTTTTTTTTTTGCAGATTATATGGATTTTGGCCTCCTAACTCCAAATCTGAAAAAATTGGCCTACAAATCTTGCTATTGTTTTATATTTTTTAACAAAACTATTCAACAAGGTACATATTGAAATTTTAAAAACCATGCATAACTTTTAAAGATGTAAACATTTTTAGTGTAGTGGTTTCGTAAAAGGTAAACCACCAGTTTTCCAGACAAAATATAAGTATAATAATAGATATATCTTAAAAAGTTATGAATAGATTTTCATGTTTGATACCTAGTTGAATAGGTACTCGTATTACCTTTCTTTTGAAAGGCATGACAGCAAGAGGCCTATAACTTCTAAACCAATTGCCAGTGGCCTGAAATTTTTCCAGATTTGGATTTAGGAGGTTAAAATCCGTATAATTCAACAAAAAATATTAAAAAAGAGAGTTATCGCTATTCTTGAATTATACCAAAATTTCCTGCATCAGTCATTTAATTCAAATATATAAGTTTGGTTTAATAAAAATATTTTCAACCCAAAACATTTTGGTTAATTTTATGCGTTCGATACTATCATTTTCGATTTTATAATCTCTTTTCCAAATAATATTAAAGTTTTATAGGTACTGAAGCTAAAAATTGATAATTAAACTTCCAAACGAATTCTATGTGTGTGGAATAAAGGACAAGAAAACGAAATATTTCTATTTATATAATACTAAGCCTTTAAAAAAAAACAGAAATACTTTGTTTTGTAGTTCTATAAAAGTGTACATTGTAGGTGCCAGAGTTGGGCGTAGTGCACTAAATGTTGAGTGCACCCAGCCTTTCACTAGCACTAAAATATATTGAAAGAAATTCTATTTTTCACTATTTTTTACCAGCTTATTGATAGTTAAGCATCTCTTCACTATCACTAGTGAAGAGATAGTGAAGCATCTCTTCACTATCACTAGGTATTTTAGTGTTAGTGTTATATTGTTGCAGTATAACTAAATTGAGTGGTAGTTACTAAATCTCCACTACACTCAAATAGTGCAAAATTTTAACAGCCACTAAATAAAAGCTGCAAATATGACTGGTTTTAAAACTATTTCAGTTAGACTCGAATTAAAAATAATCTATAATTAAGAAAAACTATTTTTCGAGCTTCCGGTCATATATGTTTACGAAGAAAACAACAACAACAGCTCTGAATGAGCATCACCAAGCTAGGATCAGATAGACAGTTTATATAAAATTGGTGTTATTTAAAATAATAGTTTCATGAAAGTGAAATTGCTTACAGCAAATAATTGTTTGCATAGCTTATTTTTCTTGTTTTACTTAATATTTTTATATTTTACTAAGAATAGCATAACCTCATAGCCTCCCGCTCTGCTCCGGTGGCAAAGGGGGCGTAAGAACCAGATTGAATACAACTAACTCAAAAACCGAAAACCAACCCACAGTGCTAGGGGATAGCACAGAAGATGAACTGCTTGCCTCCAGTCAGGAGACAATCGTTGAAGGCACAGAGAGTACCAGCCATAGTACTCCTGGGCCTTCTAGTCAAACACTAAATACCATACCCGAGACCACCAGCCACAGTGGCTCGACAAAACCATCCAAATCCTGCTCCAATGTGACCACCAGCCATAGTGGTCCGAAGAGCAGGAAATCCCACGTCGCGCTACTGATAGCGAAATATACCAAGGCTCTGTTCATTCTTGCCAATATAGACAAAAATGCGGAGCAGGCTACGGTTCAGGAGCGCGACGTGGAAGACAAACAAAAATTCGAGGCTACGATTGATGAGTACCTGAAGTACCAGGCTACTCAGCCTGCTGACGCAGCCAATTCAAAGCGAAATCGGTCGCAAGTTGCGATCGACAACGTTGCGAAGAGGGCAAAGGTCAGCGGCAAGTCAACCGTGGCTGAGCAACCGACAACCAGCCAGCGCGCCTTTAGTGAGGTGGCCAGGGATCACCTACAGGTGGCGCTGATTGACGCGAACTCAAACAGCCACAAGCGGATTTCGGAAGAGTGGGGCAACATCGAAGCCAAGTTGTCGGAGATGGTCATTGAGCATCTTCTCAAACACAAGAGTGGTGCGCTTCCATCTTTCGAATCTGCGAATGTAGTGCGAGGATTCCGGGTGATCAAATGCGAGGATCAGTTCTCCAAAGAATTCCTAAGCGAGTGCGTCTCTAAGATTAGAGACGCATGAGACGGCTTAAGCCTTAAGCTAATCCCGGCTAAGGATATTCCGAGGAGACCTCGTGCTCGCATTTGGTTGCCTAAGATGAAGCTTGAGAAAAACAAGCTTATCGAAATCCTCCAACTGCACAACCCAGACATTCCCATGAACGACTGGGCTGTCATCAAGACTGAGGACCCACAGCGTAACAGCATGACCTTCCTACTGCTTATCTCAGACGAGTGCCTGGGTGCTCTGGAGAAAGCGGGCAACACCCTTAGGTTTGGCATCCGTCGTGCCAAACTAAAGATCTTCAAAGACCCGTCTGCGGAAGAAGGCGTCAGCGTCGATGATATCCTCGATTCCCTTACAATCGAGGATCTGACGGTGCCTTCCACGCAGCAGCCACAACAACCACCTGCCACGTAATGCCACTATCGGTAATACAGGTTAACCTGCAGCACGCCAGATGTGCTGCTGATAATCTGGCCATCCTCATGATGGAGGATGGTATCGACGTGGGCATTATACAGGAGCCCTGGGTCAGAGACTCAGTAGTAAAAGGGTTCCAGAACAACCACTACAACATCTACTACAAGAGAACAGCAGGTAAACTAAGAACTTGCATTGTAGCCAAAAAGCACATATACTTATTTCTACTCCCTAACCTTAGCTCTTCAGACCTGACAGTTGTCAAACTGGAGGGCGCCAACAATCTTTTCATAGCCTCAGCCTATATGGGCCACGACAGGGAAGCTCCTCCAGACGAGGTGAAGCGATTAGTGGCTACGGCAATGCTGGACAATACCACCACAATTTTGGGCTGCGATGCCAATGCGAGACACACACTATGGGGCAGCTCTGAGATAAATACTAGAGGTGAGTTTTTATTCGACTTTATAATTAACTTTAATCTAAACATATGCAATAAAGGAAATACACCTACTTTCACCTTTCCAAGTACTGACAACTTCACAGACTGGAGTAAGGTCTTGGATATTACCCTTCTATCCAAAAACGGGTCTCTAACAGCCCTATTCTGGCAAATTAACAATTTGTTAACCAGTATTTTGAATTTTTATATGTGTTTGTTATAATTTTTTTATTTCAAAACAAAATTTGAAGCTAAAAAATAAAAAATTTTGATAAATTGTCAGTTATTGACAATTTCACTAACAAATTTTGTTTTTTGAGCTTTAAATTTTGTATTGAAAACAACAAACACAGAAATATTCAAAATACTGGTTAACAATTTGTTAATTTGCCAGAATAGGGCTGTAAAAGTAGCCGATTGGAGAGTTTCGAGCAAAAGTTCCTTCTCGGATCACAGCTTGATCCTCTTTGATTTGAATCTTGAAACAGGGGCCCCTCTTCCATTTCGTAACCCCAAACGTACTGACTGGGCCAAATTTGCCAAAGTGTCTCGCCCAAAAATCCGTTCTTTAGCCTACAAGCAAATCTCAACTGCGGAGGAGTTAGACTCTTCCGTGTAGGCCCTAGAGCAAACCATGCAGGTTGCCTTAAGAGTCTCATGTCCCATTAGCAGGGGCAAGAAGAAATCTCTTCCTCCGTGGTGGAGCAAAGATCTATCCGACCTTAATATAATAAGTTGGGGATTTGCCGAAGCAGACCACAGTGGGTCCCTTTTCGTCCCCCATTGGACAAAGGGTACTACTGCTCGGAGTACTCGTACGTGAGCATGCTCCTTGTGTAAGCATCCTTTGTCACCTTAAGCATAGCCTTATAGGTTATTTGACCAATCTCGGCTTCGCCAATAAATGGGCGTCCCAGAGTGGTCAATCTTATGCTTGCCAGCGCCGGACACTGGCACAGAATGTGTGCTGCTGTTTCCGGCTCCACTAGGCATAACCTACACGCATCGTCCTCGGTCAGAGTCATCTTCCCGAGATGGTACATGAAGGGACCGTGTCCTGTGACCAGTGCAGTAAGCCAGCTTAAAGTCCTTCGATTGTATCGGATAACTTTTGCTGACTCACTACGAGACCACTTCACGGCCGCCTTTGATTGCCTGCAATTAACAGCTTCTTCCCACCTTGTACTGTGTTCCGAGTCCGTCCATTGTTTAATAAGGCCTGCCACCATATTGTCGCCTATGGCGATACGTGGTTCCGGTCCACAGAATTCTTCTGCTGATCCTGCTCTTGCTAAAGAATCAGCTTTTTCATTCTGTTCTATGCCAGAGTGTCCTCTCACCCACATAAGTGTGATCTCATTCGTCTGGGCTCACCTTTTGAGTTTTGTAAGACATTCTATGGCCAACCTGGAAGTGATGTCTGTCCGTTGCATATACCTAATCACAGACTGATTGTCGAGAGCGATGACAATTTTCTTGCCACTGATCCGGCCATCTATCAGGTACGCCAAGCATTTCTGCCTGGTATACAGACACAAACCTCCCCAACCTCAGCACACAGGATAGGCTTAACTCTTTGGCCTCCCCCGGCCCGGCCATTTATCAGAGAGCCGTCTGTGAATATACTGATATCGCTACCAGCCATTTCTTCACAAACGGCTCCATCCGTTATAAGAGTTTTATAACATTTTTCTGTTATTTTTACTCTCTGCCTTCCATCCATAGGCATAAACGCCTCCCTGACATCTCTCTGTACAATATCAAGGATGAGAATATGACCATGCAGGGCCGTTGCCCCATGCCACGCAGCATTTCGCAACATCCTGAGGGCTGACAGCGCCGCTGTTTTCTTTATTTCTAAATCCAACGGCAGCATACCTAACAGAACCTCCATTGCGCTTGTTGAAGTGGTGCGTATTGCACCTGTTATTCCCACACATGCCAGCCGTTGGACTCTGTCCGGTCTCTTCTTAATGGTTTTCTGGCTGACTTTTGTCCACCAAATCACCGAAGCATACGTGATGACAGGTCTAACCATCATAGTGTAAACCCATTTCATTGCCTCTGGGTTTAGCCCCCATTTGAGACCACAAACGCGTCTGCACTGGAACAGAACCCTCTTGGCTCTTTGAATCCTATCTTCTACATGCTCGTTCCAGTTCAGTTTGCTATCAAGGGTTACCCCTAGATATTTAACTTTCGTGGACATGTTGATTTCAGCTCCAAAAAGTCTGAGTGGTTCTATCCTCAGGCCTACCCTCTTTCTAGTAAAGAGAATATTGTCTGACTTGCCTGCGTTTACGGTAAGGCCTTGTTCTCGACACCACTCCTCCACCATTCGGAGTGCTCCCTTCATGATGTCAGAGATGGTGTCAATGAACTTGCCGCGGACCAGCAACGCAATGTCATCTGCATACCCTATCGTGTGTATGCCCGATTCATCCTGTCTAACCAGTAGTGAGTCCATAGTTATGTTCCACAGGGTTGGCGATAACACCCCGCCCTGGGGACATCCTCTTCTTACTCTACCTCTAGTCTTTACTCTACCATTCTGCATGTTGACAGGCCTGTGTTTGAGCATATTGTCCACCCAATTTGCTATCATTGGGCTTACATTGCGTTCTGTCAGGGCTTGCCGCAGCCTTCCAAAGCATATTTTGTCGAAAGCACCCTCGATGTCCATAAATGTGGCCATCGCAATGCCTCCTGAAAATAACTCCTTTTCAGTCACTCTTACCAATTCGTGCAGAGCACTCTCCGTAGACCTACCTGCTCTATATACATGTTGGCATCTACTCAGAGGATTTTGCATCAGCGAGGTGCTCTCAAGACAGTCAACCATCACTCTTTCCATCGTTTTCAAGAGAAAAGATGTTAGGCTGATCGGTCTGAACGACTTCGCCTCCGCATAATCTTTTTTTCCGGGCTTCGGAAGAAAGACAACTTTCGCCTCTATCCAGACTCTCGGAACATACCCAGTCGCTAGGCAAGTAACGAATATACCCCACAGCCTAGGTGCAATGAGATCTTCCCCCCATTGCATCATAGCAGGGAATATACCGTCCATCCCTGATGTTTTGTACGGAGCAAATGATCGTATAGCACTCCTCACCCCGTCCATAGTGATCATCCTTTCGGCTTCCAGCCTGTCATCCCTGTACATTCCTTTCTTCAAGGGTGTCCACGGGTCATCAGACTTAAAACTTCCAGGAAAATGCACCTCCATCAGAACTTCCATGGACTCCTCTAGGTTCTCTGCCATGGTTCCATCCTTTTTCCGGATCAGTCCCACTTTGGAGAATGGGTCTTTTGAAACCATTTTCTGAAGCCTACATGCTTCTGATATAGTTTCCATCCCAGAACAGAAGTCTCTCCACGACTGCCTTTTCTGTTGTCGTATGAGGTACTTCAGTTCCCTATTCCGTGCCTTGTAATTTGCCCATGTTTCTGGGGTTCCCCCTCTCATGTGCCCCCTAACCTTCTTCTTCAGAGATTCGAGTTCCGTGCACCACCATGGCGTTGGATCACCATCGTCTACTGAAAGTATTGGGCATGCCACCTCGTAGGTTTCGACCATGACCGAGCTAAGGTGTTTGACATGACTTTCTACTTTCACCGTATTCCCTGGTACTTTTATCGCTTTTTGGGTCAGTGTTTTCCTCAACTTCGCCTTATATTTCACAGGATCTGTATTCTTGGGAATCCTGACCTTCCTGCTATTCCGCTGGCGTCGGATTCCGTACTTGAATTCAAACTGTATGGATCTGTGGTCCGACATGGTTAGCCTATCCACGACCCTCCAATTTTTTATTCTGTTCAGAATCTTCTTGCAGATGAGAGTTACATCAATGACTTCCGCTCGCCTCGCATCAACGAAAGTCGGTTGTGCTCCTCTATTTGCTACCAACAGATTGTACCTCTCCATAAACTCAAGCAATTGCTCTCCTCTGTCGTTGTTGTTGGTGCTACCCCACGCAGTATTGTGCGCGTTAGCATCACATCCTATCATCACTCCAATCCGACCTTAGGAAAAGGGTTAGGAAAACTTTCAACTCGTGTCATAGACAGTGTCTTTGGCAACCATACAGAGACATCCTCAAAACCTACAAGAAAGCAATTCGAGACGCGAAAAAGCATTCTTGGCAGGAATACACCAATCGATCGACAATATAAAAGAATCGGCAAGACTAAGCAAAATCCTGTCCAAAGAAAGCACCAGTCCATCTTTCATTCGGAAAGACGATGGTACGTGGACAGAATCTACCAATGAATCCCTGGAACACTTACTCAACACACACTTCCCCGGCTGCAGGAGCAACTGCAATGAGAACTTATGTTTAGAATTACCTGAGGCAACTGCGGCGATTCCGACTGGCTCCTTTATCTCAATGGAAAGGGTTATATGGGCCTTAAGCAGCTTCTCTTCATACAAATCCCCAGGTCTCGACGGCATACTTCCAATAATGTTGCAGAAACTACAAGATGTAGTTGCACCTATCCTACTCTCTATCTTCACTAAATGTCTCTGCTTTCTCTTACCAACCTTGTTGTATAAGCACCGGTGAGAAACTGGATAGTCTCAATGCTCAGAAACAGAATAATCCAGGCAGACCTGGGTGGCTGCCAACTCACGAGAATTGTCAGTAGGGGTACTCCGCAAGGAGGAGTAATCTCCCCCCTACTCTGGCTCATCGCCATGAATGAATTTCTTAATACACTAAATTGCAATGGGGTAAAAGTGGTGGCTTATGCGGATGATGTGGTTGTTATGGTGTCAGGACTGTTCCCCTCTACGCTCAGTGAGCTAATGGAGGTTGCTTTGTGAAAACTCAGTGTCTGGGCTGCCAGGTGCGGCCTAGGAGTTAACCCTAGCAAGACGGAACTGATGTTATTCACCACAAAAACCAAAGCGCCACAATTTGTCCTTCCAAAGCTCAACAACCAACCTCTTACACTATCCAGTAGCGCAAAATACCTAGGTGTCATTCTGGATCCTAAGCTAAGCTGGAAAACTAACATCGAACAAAGGGTCAAGAAGGCCTGCATAGCCTTCTACGCCTGCAAAAAAACCTTTGGTAGAAAATGGGGTCTTCAACCAAAAATGCTCTTATGGCTATACACAGCGGTAGTGCGACCTATCTTGGCGTATGGTGCACTAGTATGGTGGCCATACAACACAACACAGAAAGCATACAACACAACAAAACTAGCTCGGATCCAGCGATCCGCATGCATAGGTATCACAGGGGGTATCATGCCCCACTGATGCACTTAATGTCCTGACACATTTACTCCCCATAGATTTACACATTAAGCAACAAACAGTGCAGTCAGACTCAGAGAGTCGTACAACTGGCGAAATAGACCATGTGGACAAAGCAACATTCTTAATCCACTACCTCGGGAACTGATTCCTGGAAAAACGGACTACGACACTCCCAAACTCGACTTCACGAAATCCTTTACAACCAAGTTTCCCACCAGGGTGGAATGGCGCAATGAGGGAATTGATCTAGCCTTCGATGTGTCCATTTACACGGATGGCTCCAAGATGGAGTGCGGAGTGGGAGCGGGCATATACTCTGAGAAACTGGGGGTGGCGGACTCTTTTCGTCTACCAAACTCAGCCAGCGTCTTTCAGGCCGAGCTTTTTGCGATAAGAGAAGCTTGTCGCACTTTAAGGAGAGCTAATACCAACCACCTTAACGCAGCTATTCTGACGGATAGCCAAGCTGCCGTTAAATCTTTAGCTGCGATCAGTACTAACTCCAAACTGGTAAGGCAGTGTAAGGATGAACTGGCCCGGCTAAGTCACCAACTTAGCATTACCATAATTTGGGTTCCCTGCCATAGGAACATTTATGGTAATGAAAAGGCGGATGAATTGGCCAGGCGGGGTTCTTCCCTTGACGTTTCCAGAGCGTAACCAGTCGAAGTTCCACTGAAAACAGTCAAGGGAGGAATTCGTTCTTACTACTTAACCTTAGCCGGTCGTAGATGGAGAGAACTACCAACCTGCAACACATCAAGAAAAATATGGCCCTTTACAACATAGGCAGAACTCAACAGATGCTCTCAAAGCCCCGGAACGACATAGCCAGATTAACGGCTATTATTACGGGTCATGCCGAGAGAATTGGACTACCTTTCAACACCAACTGTCGCAGCTGCGGTGACCCAAATGAAAAAAAAACACTAACACACTTTCTGTGCACCTGCCCGGCCCTGGCCAGGTCCAGACTAACAACGCTTGGCAGGCCCTTCCTCAGCAACCTAGAGAAACTCTCAACAACAAAAATCAACAATCTCCTAACGTTCATCAATCGCACCGGATGGTTATAACCTAGCAGTGCGCTACCCAGTCAACCAACAGAAACACGAGGTTATGGTATCAAAACGGCTCACTAGAGCTACTTGGATCCTACTTGCATGTAGAATCACCATCTAAACCAACCAACCAAGAATAGCATAGAAACATACAAATTTCTGTGTAATATTTAAATACTCAATACTACAAGTAAATTGTTCCTGTTTTCTTTAAATTGAGTGATAACTTTCTGTGCTGTACCACTATTAGTGCAAGTATTTCTTTTGCTTTATTTATTTCATGCAAAAAAATTTTTCCACTAAGCTGTAAACTTTTTTCTTTTCCACTATTCTTACATGAAACAAGAGCATTAAAGTGCGAAATAAACAAAAGAAGAACACAAAATATATTCCGAATTCGCTTTATTAACGACGAGCTCGCCGCCCACACTCTAACTGAGTTTAGCTCGTCTGTGCAAACTTCGATAGTGCGGTGCTCTGTGTTTTTTTCTTTTGTCGCTGTGCACGCGTTCGCTGCGGCCGACTACCTACTGTTTTCTGTCTGCTACTTCGTCTCTGCATGTGCCCTGTCACCTTATCAACCCGCTGTGGCCACCAACAACCTGCTGCTACGTTTTTGCTCTGATTCATCTCTGCCTTGTCTCTTTGCTTGTGGTTAGTGTAAATCTCGGCAAACCTATGACACCGTCCCCCCGATTGACGCGCCAACAACTTCAGCAGAATTGCAATCGCATGAGCAACAAAAACAATGATGATACGCCTAAGCTTGAGAGTGCTCGTATATCTCTGTCGCTTCGCTCTCAGTTCCAGGAAATGGAACAGCGTTTAAGCAACAACTTTAAGTCTGAGATAAAGAAATTGGAAGATCGCCTCTCTGAGCAGTTCGAAAATTCCTCCATTCGCCTTTCTGCAGAGATCGCTAGAATCGAAGAGAAGGTTACGGCTAAAATCGAGTCTGAAATAAATGCACTCAAATCTTTCATAAGATAGATTTCTTGCGATAAAAAATTATCTTGATTGAGAATCAACTGCAAGCTCTGACTTCTCGCTGCGACGAATTAGAAAAAATAAAAACAGAAAACAATAACAACATCAACTCAAGCAGCGCTGATATTCTGTCGGATGCTGTTGTGTTTGGAATGCCTTACTCTGGAGAGGAGAATCTAAAAAGCATTTTCAATCGGATCTGCCATTTCATCGAATTTCAACCACCGCTGATAAGAGATATTTTCCGTATCAAGCCGAAGCCGGGCAACCCTAACTCGCTCATAATAATTAAATTCTTCTCTCCGTACGATCGCAACCGCACTCTAAAAGCATTTGGTGATTACCGGAGACGAACGAGATCAGCAGTTGATCTGCGCGCGGCTGGATTGGACTCGGACAATAACGTTTATATTCACGAAAGTCTGAGTGTTGAAAATCGTAGAATATTGCAGGCAGCGATTATCTACAAACGCCAGAAAAGCATCTTTAATGCGTTTACGAACCGAGACGCTATTCATATTCGACTGGAGAGAAATGCAGATTGCCTTCGAATTTGCAGTATGGAGGAACTGCACAATGCAGTGCGCAACGCTACCGAGAATGCAGATATACTTAACATAGTTTATGTCTCCTTTTAATATCTCATCTATCTGTAAAACATTTTATTGTGTCAGTTTGTTGTATAAGTTGGTATCTTAAGATGTCTCAATTTCTAGCTTTACCTTTTTTCTATCTCTTTTCTGTCTCGTCTATTTCTTTGATTTACATAACTTCTACCATACTTTATTTTCTACTTTCTACAGCTTATTGTTTTGTTGTTGTTTTGGAAAACCATAGTGTCAGGGAATAACTCCAATTTAGACGCTAATGGAAATCAGAAGGCTATGATTGATATCCTCTGTAAACAGAAATCTGGTTTGAAAATAGCACATTTCAATGCTAGAAGTCTTAATGACTTCAAATTAGACTGTTCGAAATATATTTTTGAAGACTCTGCTGTATCGACATGATAGACTAAATAAGAGAGGAGGCGGCGTTGCAATATACTGCAAAACTAATTTAAATGTTGAATTTTTGAGTGAATCTGGTGGATCTGAGGTTGAGTTTCTAAATATTGAAATTTATGACTGTAGAGTTAAAGTTTTTCTATCATGCGTTTATAATCCTAATCGCAGCTCTAACCTTGACCCATTATTTTCCTCCATATCCAGATGCGTAATTGACTATGACCATTTGATAATTTGTGGTGACTTTAACATTAATTTGCTATGCACTGATAGCTTAACAAATAAACTTCTTGACGATTTGTCTGAAGTCGGTCTTTCCATTGTTAATTCGGAGGAGCCAACTCGCTTCGGAAATAATGTTACTCCTAGTCTGCTCGACTTTTACGCAGTGTCTGATATTTCAACGGTTTTGCTTTTTGATCAAATATCGTTTTTTTCCGATCATGACCTTATTTTTTTCAATATCAATATTCATCTCTCGTCTGTTGATGTGAGCACAACATTTACATATCGTGATTATAAATCAATTAATCTCAACGCTCTATTCGCTGATGTATCTAAAATAAACTGGATGGATTGCTGGTTCTCTAATACAGTGGATGATAAACTTAACTTCTTCTTGAACAAAATATCTGAAATTTTCGACATTCACGTGCCTCTTCGTACATCCCGAATCTCAAACAGTTCTTGTCCTTGGTTCACGAGTTCTATAAAGCAGGCACTAAAAAAACGACATAGGGCTTACTCTAGATGGAAACGAAATCCGACTGTGCTTTACTGGGAAGAGTATAGGAGAGCTAGAAACGAGGCTTCATCCGCAGTTAAGTTGTCAAAAAAAAGGTCCCTTTTATCGAAGCTAAGTTCATCTCTACCGTCTAAGATACTGTGGAATAACTTAAAAAAAATTGGAATAGGAAACATTAAAGTTGGAGGTTGTAACTTAGACCCCGATCTTTTAAATGAATATTTCGTGTCTAGTCCATTCACCGAATCATCTAGTACTTTTAGTATATCCACCCCTACCTTGTCGCAGTCATTTCAATTTACTGCGGTAAATGAGGTGGATGTTGTGAGATGCATCTTAAAGATAAAATCACATGCTATCGGCATAGACGGGATAGATATCAGGTTTGTCAAGCTTATTCTGCCTTATGTTATTAGCCCTCTCGTGCATATACAGTGACTCTCAATATCGATCACGCTTATTTTGCAGTAACAACAACAGTACTAGAAAAATGTGTTGTTGTGTTTTTTAATGGAGCTTTCGCTCTCTTTAGTTAGAGGTAGACTTAATATAACGGATCATAATGATTGTTGTTGGTATATGCTATTTAATGTGTTGTTTTTCATTTAACTGTTCCAAAACATAGCGTGATCAATTTTGTGAGTTTGCTTTATTTTAATTGTTTTTCAATCGCGTTTGAGGACAGTTGTGCAAAAAACATTGGAATTTTTTTTAAAGTGTCATTAGTGCTTCAATTAAAGAAATTATCGTAAAAAAAAATTTAGAAATCAAGACTATTTAAAAAGTGCAAAACATTATGGGAGCTAATAACAAGCCATTAACTAAGGAAGAATTAATATTGCTGGAGAAAAAGCTTAGAGAAGGTGTACCACATAGTCAAATTTCATCGTCAACTGGCATATCTCTTGGTGCCATAAGCAAATTTCGAAAGACTTTGCTAGATTTACCGCAGCAAAATCTACCCGGCCGGAAACGACTTCTTTCGGAAGGCAAAGAACGCCAAATTCTGCGTGATCTGAGGTCTCAAAAATTTCAAAATGCTGTTCAAATCCAACATTCCTTGCAACGCTATGACAACATCACCGTTTCAGCAGAAACTATTCGTCGTACGCTACGTAGTTCTGGTTTACGAGGACGAGCCAAAATTAAAAAACCACTCCTTACAAAGCGTCACCAAAGACTAAGGCTAGATTTTGCTAAAAAGTATAGAAATTGGACCTGCGATGACTGGGCACATGTGATTTGGTCGGACGAATCAAAAATCAATCGATTGGGTTCCGATGGTAGAGAGTGGGTTTGGAAAACTCCTGGTGGAAAAATACAACCTCATCATGTCAAGCCAACGCTGAAGTTTGGAGGAGGCTCTATTATGATCTGGGGTTGCATGATGACCCAGGGACCTGGACAGCTCCACAGAATAATAGGACACATGACGTCACAATCTTACATAGAGATTTTGGAAAGTCATCTCAAAGGATCGCTGCAAAAATTTCAAGCTAGTGCCTCAGAAGTCGTCTTTCAGCAAGATAACGATCCGAAGCACACAGCCAAAGTAACAAAAAAATGGCTTCAAGATAACGGATTTGATTCACTTGTATGGCCTCCACAATCACCGGACTTGAATCCTATCGAGCATCTTTGGGGAATACTAAAGAGATCGGTAGCAGGAGACAGTGGTACCGTAGAAGAGCTTTGGAGTAAGGTCAAGAGTGCGTGGGAAAATTTAACTCCAAATGTTTGTAAAAATTTAGTTGATAGTATGCCACGAAGAATTAATGCAGTAATAGAGGCACGTGGCGGCTACATCAAATATTAATCGCTATCACGCACGTCTCACTGCTAAGTCACAAAATTGATCACGCGGTGTGAATGCAACTATTAGTTCATAAGACTGTAAACATCAAATGAAAATTCGTTTTTATTTTAATTTTAGACATTATATAATAAAATATCTAATGTATTAAAAACACTGTTTAAAAATTTCAAAAATATTTCTTTTATTTACATTTTTGTTTACTGGTAAGGAAAGCGTGATCGATATTGAGAGTCACTGTATATAATCATTGCCTTACAAGTTCTAAATTTCCATCAATCTGGAAAATTGCGACGATAATACCTATTGCCAAAAAACCGTCAGTAGCTATACCTTGTGATTTTCGCCCTATCAGTCTTCTCTCGTCACTCTCAAAAGTTCTTGAATCCCTTATGGCTGAGCAGATTTATTACCATCTTAATGCAAATAACCTTTTGTCGCCTGTACAGTCCGGATTTCGCCCCGGACACAGTTGTTCCACTGCTGTTGTGAAAATTTTAGAAGACATCCGAGCATATTATGATAAGGGTCATATCACCTTAGTCAGTCTCTTAGATTTCTCGAAAGCCTTCGACAGTGTAAGCCACCCTTTGCTTTATAAAAAGTTAAATACACTCTTCAGTTTTTCGGATACTGCTGTTCAACTCCTGAAAAGCTATTTAGACGGTAGGACACAAAGGGTTAAGGTAGGAAATAGATACTCGGGATTCCGATCTATTTGTAGTGGGGTACCCCAAGGCTCTGTCCTTGGGCCGCTTATGTTCACAATGTTTCTCAACGACATTTTTTCAATATGTAAAAATGTTACAATGCATGCGTATGCAGATGATCTGCAACTCTATCTATCCCGACCAACATGTCTTATTGAGGACCTATGTGCCAGGGTAAACGAAGACTTGACTGAAATCAGCAGATGGGCAACAGAAAATAAACTGAGGTTGAATCCTAATAAATCGTATGTTCTACCAATTGTGAAATCCAGAAACCCGTTTAATGATCTGTCTCCTATCTTTCTTAGCGGAACAAAACTTGGACTTGTTCACAAAGTCGTTAATTTAGGATTTGTTATGAACACTTCACTTACGTGTGAAGACCATATTAATAGCGTGATTAGCAAAGTTTATTATTCCTTAAGAAATTTGAGAAAAACTGCTTCGTTTGTTCCCACTGAAACAAGGCGAAAATTGGTGATACAATTAATCGTGCCAATAATAACTTATTCCGAAGTAGTATATAGCAAGCTAGACTCAAGGTCATCACATAAACTATTAGTGGCATTTAACAACGCAGCTCGATATGTTTACGGTATTAGTAGATTTGATCATATATCTGAATACAGTAATCGCATTCTTGGTTGCAATATCATTAATTTTCTTAATGCAAGAAACTGTATTTTTCTGCACAGAATTATTACTTCGAAAAGTCCTAATTACTTGTTTGAAAAACTCCAATTCTGCAGATCCATCAGAAATGTTTTCTTCCTAGTTCCCCAGTTCAGATATAATGAATCTAGTCGGCTGTTTTTCATTAACGCAATAAGGCTTTGGAATTCCCTACCAAATAACTTAAAACGCGTTAACAACGAAACAAACTTCAAGCAATCAGTTCTTGAATACTTTTCTTAACTCTTCCTTAACTTTCTCTTTTTTACTCATTTTTCCCATTTACTTATTTTTCTTATTTTACGGATTACTTACTTTCAAATTAAAATCATTTTTATCTTCAGCCAAACAATCATTTGCATAAAATTTGTTTACTAGTTTTTCCTCTTACGTTACGTTTAAATCTCAATAGTTTTTAATTTTTATCTTTAGCCACATAATCATAAAAATTTGTTTATAATTTTTTTTTCTTTTTAAGCTGTTGTTATGCCAGTTGTTGTTATTTGTAATTTTTATTTAGAATATCTAAATTGCTGCATTTAAAAGAGCTTTTTCTTTCTTGTATGCTAATATTCTTTTTCAATAAATTACTAAATTAAATATTTTCGAAATTTGAGTGAGAAATTTTTCACTATCACTATCACTCATGTAAAGTGAGGCTTTTATTTTTAATTCAGCAGTCAAAAATAATAGAAGATAGAGAATAATTTTACACTATCAGTACATTTAAGCTGAAACTACAAATTTAGTGCACTACGCCCAACTCTGGTAGGTGCATACTATTTTGAGTGTGTACGGAAGTGTGTAATAAAATAAAAAACTTATTTATTATGGTAAACTTCAATTAGTTATTATAAACTTCAATATTGAAATAAAACTTGTTTTGTACTAATAGTACTTTTGTTTCCTTTTAATAAAAATATCATTTGTAAGAACTTAAATCAGTTTCGGTTTCGTCCGAATATTATAAAATAGCCGAATATTCTGTTTGAGTTTAGGCCAAAATTCCTGTTTCGGTCGGACACTAATTACAAAGAGCACTCTAAAAATAGTGAAGCAGACGACAAATACGTTCCAGAAATAATGCTGAATTAATTTACTTCCGACTTTAACTTAATTTTAAATAAAATTCAGTTTTAATATACAACATGGGTGCCTGCAAACAGTTTACTACAGACGTGCTGAAGATGCAACGAGAGCCACAAGCATTGACAAAGTACACAAATGCGATGCTGAAAAAGTATTTACGAGTTCGTTTAAAATTTAAACACTTCAACATGAGCGGAGTCACTAAGCAGAAAAAAAATTTTTTTTTACATAATTCAATTTTTGCATTCAAACTTTTTTATTTCATTATTTGTTATTTATGAGAAATTATAAAATTTTATCGATGTTATGCATATGACGTCATTTGGACAAAAATTGGAAATTGTAGTAAACATAAAAATTTATTAAACATATTATTAAGAGATCTTTCAATAAATTAGAATAATTAAAAGAAATACTGTACGATAAAAGTAAGATTAAAATATATATAAAAATGCTCTAATCGTAAATACAGTGAGGAGACAATTAAAATTAAATTAAAACATTTAAATAAATATGAAGTATATTTTTTTAACATTGTAAAAAGTTTAACACAAGGGAAGTTTTTGAATTGAATAAGCAAAAGAAAGACTTTAATATTGAATTAATTTTAAAAACCGTTCCAGTCTTCAACGAAAATTATAAAGATCTCAATGCATTCTTAACAATAGTAGAATTAATAGACGGAACTTACACAACGGAAAACAAGAAAAAACTAATAAATATTGTAGTCAACATCAAATTAAATTCTTATGTAAAAACACTAGGCTACATAAAAAGCATAGATACTTTCAGTAAACTTAAAGAATCAATCACCAATGGCTGATTAGACTGCTATACAAATAATTATAATCACTTCATTTATTTTAGAACAAATAACCAACGAATATGAATAGAAGCAATAAAAAGAGTTATTACAATATGATTGAATTATTATAATTTTCCAATGAATAGCAATAAACTATTTTCAGATCATAGAAGAATACATTTTTTTAAACCTTATCTCTATGGACAGAAATTTATTGTAGTCACAGACCATAGACCCCTAGTTTTACTTTTTCACGCAAAAACCTTTCATAAAAATGACAAGATTCAGTTTAGACCTATCTGATTATAATTTCACTATAGTTTTCAAACAAGGAAAACTTAATACAAATGCAGATGCTTTATCACGAATAAAAATAGATTCGAATATTTTAAAAACTATGATATCAACTGAAGAAACGAGTGAAAAAATAAAGCCATGGTTATAACACGAGTAGATATTAAAAGTAAGAAGAACTTGCAAAGGAGAAATGCACAGGAGAAATGGGCATCTCTACAAGAGCCCGAACAACTCTTTATTTGGGATTGCACATCCAGTACTGACGTCAAAAATAAAAAAAATTTAAATATGAATTATGCGATATGAATATAAATAAAAATGATACTAGTATCCAGATTATAAATAATATTGTGCACGTGCGATGTAGCGATAAATCAACGAATCCAGATTCGACCCCGATGAAGCTATCATCAAAAAAGAATAAAAATAATAATATGCATGCAAGATCCAATGATAATTCAGTGACTCTAGAGCCGATCCTGAAGAAATTAGTATCTAAAATGCATGATTTGAACATAAAAGAACTAGCGCAAGATGAAGAAGATGTAACATTTAAATCCATGGATAAAGAAGATTTTAAGAATTTAATTAACAAGCTGCAGCAAGAAATGAAACAAGAATTAAGAAAATCGCTAAATATACTTATATATAAAACCCATCAAAGAATATCAAATAAATCCATGCAAAATAAATTAATTAGAGAATTTCATGATTCACTACATGGCGGACATTTAGGAATAAGAAAAACAATTCTTAAATTGAAACAACGCTTTATATGGAAACATATGCGACAAATGGTAAATAGTTATGTAAACAAATGCGAATACTGCGCTCGAAATAAACAAACAAAAAATAAAAAAGAAAAAATGACCATAACAGACACGCCGACGACTAGTTTCGAAACTATTACTATAGACACAGTGGAACCGCTTAGAATTTCAAATGGTTACCGATACATACTCACAATGCAATGTGATCTTAGTTAATTTGTCATTGCTTACCCAATTGAAACAAAAGATGCAAAGTCGATTGCAATAACATTGGTAGAGCAATTAATTTTAAAATACGGTTGTTTTAAAATTTTGAAGTCTGATAGAGGTACGGAGTTTACAAACGAACTATTAAGAAATGTATACAACTTGTTAAAAATAGAACAAGTCTTTTCAGCACCTTATTATCACGAAACAATAGGAGCACTTGAGAGAAACCACAGAGTTCGCAATGAGTATCTTCTGTCTTTCGCAGATGATGGGGAATGGGATAAATGGATTTCATGCCGTACATTTGCATATAACACGACGAATTTTTGGTAAATTACCAACTCTGCCAGGTGTATTAACAAAAGACAACAGTAAAGATTACAACATGATGACTTTGCTAACGAATGAAAAGTTATATTAAAAATCTCTAGTAACAAAGCAAAGAATATTATTGAAATGGTAAAAAAAAGAAAAATCAATTATGACAAAAAATGTAAATTATTTTTAAGAATTACATGTGTGTTTAAGAATATTATTTTTTTAGATTTTATGTATTACATATTTGTTTCAAAATATTATTTTTAGGATTTCAAGAATTTCATTTTTTTTAAGAATATTATTTTTAAGATTTTATGTAATAACATATTTGTTCCAGAAAATTATTTTAAAGATTTTTTTTGTGTAAGAATACTTTTCAATTTAGAGTTACTCCAATAAATTCACATATACATACACATTCACATAAAAATACACATTCACATATCCATACACATTCACACATACAGTATTTTTTCTTATACATACTTGAAACGAACATCTGATCTTGACTCTAAACATATGAGTGAGATGCGTTGCTTTTATTATATCCACTTTATATGGATTGAGACTTTGGTTATGCAGCCAGCTTCCCGTAAATTAGAATCCTTAAGACATTACGGGTGGTAGTACCACTTTGTAAGTACTGTCCTATTTCGACTACCATTTCTCCTGAGGACCGGACCGATTACGCAACTCGTACTTCGTTTTCATTCCGCTTTTAGGTACTCGCCTCGCTTCGTTTTCATTTATTATGCAATTCGAGAAGAGCCAGCATTTCAATTTCAGGCATTCCTAAAGAAATTGACAGGAATTGTTCTTGCTTTGTATGACATGAAACTCTGAAAATAATAAAATATCGTTTGTTAAACAAATAAACGTAAACCAATTGTTAAATTAACATAATTGCACTTTATTTTATTAGTGTTACTTACTTTCCGGAAGTGTATTACCGTTCCGGGGAATAAAAGGATATTCTTCAGGGGCTTAGCTGTACGCCACCTGACGGGTCACAGGCTGTGGATAGTGGTTAGCCGCATTATTACTTCCACATTATGACTGCAAAATGAAAACCAGAACAGCTTCGGATAAGAACCCCAATTACGTTGACGACCACCGCCAGCTGGCGGAAGCCCTCAAAACAAAGGCTGCCATCACCGCCATACAGGAAATGCGATGGAAAGGGCAAGGCTGCTTTAAGCAAACAGACTGAGATATCTACTACAGCTGCCATGCGGAGAAGCGCGAATTCGGATGTGAGTTCGTCGTAAGCTGGAAAGAACGCCACCTTGTTTCCCGGCTCACACCCGTGAACGAAAGACTGGCCACGATCCGCATTAAGGTGAAATTTTTCTATATTAGCCTAATTTACGCGCACGTCCCGTCGGAGGAAAAGGACGATGCTGCCGTCAAAAGCGCTTTCTACGCTAGCCTTGAAGACGTATGCGATCACCTTTCGGTCTATGAAGTGAAAATAGTGCTCGGCGATTTTAATGCGAAAGTCGGAAGGGAAGGCATTTTTGGCCCCACTGTCGGTCAGTTCAGTCTTCATGATACCTCCACGAATACCGGTCTAAGACTGATCGACATCGCCGCGGCACGAAACATGGTAGTTAGTAGCACCAGATTTACACACCTAGACATCCACAAAGCCACCTGGCTGTCACCGGATCAAAAAACGCGAAACCGTATTGAGCACGTTGTAATCGACGGAAGGCAAGCCACTAGTGTTCTAAAGGGGCGTACGTGTCTGTTGGTCAAAATTGACTCCGACCACTATCTTGTTGCAGCCAAGATCCCCATGCGACTGTGCAATGCGAAGAACATACGCACAAGAATGCAACGAAAGCTAGATGTCACTAAGCTGCAATCACAACGAGCTGCTGAGGCTTACTCCGCTCAACTCTCGGCTAAGCTCAACCAAACAACCTCTGAATCCGACGACGCCGGCGGACTGTAACACGAGCCGTGCGCGAAAACTACCGCGAAAGGAGGAAAAAAGAAAGGCGCCTTTTCAGACGCAAAAAAAGAGAGTAGGAAAAGCGTGAGCGTGAGGAACTAGAGGTGTACCAGGGCAAGAAGGATGCAAGAAAATTTTCTCAACAGGATAAGTGTCTAACCCAATATTTCAAGCCCAAAGCATCCACTTGTAGAGAAGAAAATGGAGATCTGGTTACGGATACGCAGTGTGTGCTGAGATTGTGGAGACAGTACTTCTCCAATCTACTTACTGATGACGATTCCACCAATTCCGCCCATGGAGAACACAGTGCAGCGCCACCAATCAACTATGACGGAGAAGCAGCACCACCACCTATCCATGAAGAGGTTCGAGTTGTGAACTATGAACTATCGAGGTATCAGTCTTTTATCCATCGCATATAAGGTTCTCTCAAGCGTACTGTGTGAAAGATAAAAGCCGATTACAAAAACACTGATTGCACCTTATCAGCTTCACCGGCAGCTTTAACATCATTCTGGAGGGGATCGTACGAAAAGCCGGTGTGCATCGCAATGACACAATTTTCTACAGAAGTGTCCAGCTCCTTGCGTACGCTTATGATATTGATATTGTCGGCAGAACCAAGAGAGATGTTACCGCTGTTTTCACGGCTATCGAAAAGGAATCAGCCAAAGTGGGTTTGACAATGATCGAGGGCAAAACAAAGTATTTACTGTCTAGAAGCAAGGGAACGCGGCATCTGGACTCCCACGTTTCATCCGGCAGCTATAACTTTGAAGTAGTCAAGGAGTTTATATACCTTGGCACCGCCATAAACAACAACAATGATGTCAGAGCCCTCTCTCGATCGACAAAACTATCACTCTACAAGACGCTCGTCCTACCTGTGCTTCTTTATGGCGCTTAAGCATGGGTAGTTTCGCAAACTGACGGAGCTGCTCTGGGGATGTTGGTAACTTACTTACTTACTTAGGTGGCTATTAAAACCCGTGTTCGGATTTCAGCCGACCTCATCAGCTCTCGCCAGGCGCATCTGCTTTGGGCGTGCCTTCTCCAATCAGATACACTAAATGCGGTTAGGGCTTCCTCGGTCTGTTCCATCCATCGGAGGGACATGGTCTCCCTCTTCGTCAACGACCAACGACTCTCGCCTCGAGCACCTTTTTCGCTAGAGCTTCATGGTTCATACGATGGACATGACCCATTCAGCGTAGTCGCTGGACAGTTATACGCTGAACTACGTCAATGTCTTCGTAAAGCTCATACAGTTCGTGGTTCATTCGGAGTCATCGCCGACTCGAACAGGACCGAAGATTTTGCGAAGAACTTTTCTATCCAACACCCCCAGAGCAGCTCCGTCAGTTTGCGAAACTACCTTTGCTTTGCCTTGCCCTTTCCATCGCATTTCCTGTATGGCGGTGATGGCAGCCTTTGTTTTGAGGGCTTCCGCCAGCTGGCGGTGGTCGTCAACGTAATTGGGGTTCTTATCCGAAGCTGTTCTGGTTTTCATTTTGCAGTCATAATGTGGAAGTAATAATGCGGCTAACCACTATCCACAGCATGTGACCCGTCAGGTGGCGTACAGCTAAGCCCCTGAAGAATATCCTTTTATTCCCCGGAACGGTAATACACTTCCGGAAAGTAAGTAACACTAATAAAATAAAGTGCAATTATGTTAATTTAACAATTGGTTTACGTTTATTTGTTTAACAAACGATATTTTATTATTTTCAGAGTTTCATGTCATACAAAGCAAGAACAATTCCTGTCAATTTCTTTAGGAATGCCTGAAATTGAAATGCTGGCTCTTCTCGAATTGCATAATAAATGAAAACGAAGCGAGGCGAGTACCTAAAAGCGGAATGAAAACGAAGTACGAGTTGCGTAATCGGTCCGGTCCTCAGGAGAAATGGTAGTCGAAATAGGACAGTACTTACAAAGTGGTACTACCACCCGTAATGTCTTAAGGATTCTAATTTACGGGAAGCTGGCTGCATAACCAAAGTCTCAATCCATATAAAGTGGATATAATAAAAGCAACGCATCTCACTCATATGTTTAGAGTCAAGATCAGATGTTCGTTTCAAGTATGTATAAGAAAAAATACTGTATGTGTGAATGTGTATGGATATGTGAATGTGTATTTTTATGTGAATGTGTATGTATATGTGAATTTATTGGAGTAACTCTAAATTGAAAAGTATTCTTACACAAAAAAAATCTTTAAAATAATTTTCTGGAACAAATATGTTATTACATAAAATCTTAAAAATAATATTCTTAAAAAAAATGAAATTCTTGAAATCCTAAAAATAATATTTTGAAACAAATATGTAATACATAAAATCTAAAAAAATAATATTCTTAAACACACATGTAATTCTTAAAAATAATTTACATTTTTTGTCATAATTGATTTTTCTTTTTTTTACCATTTCAATAATATTCTTTGCTTTGTTACTAGAGATTTTTAATATAACTTTTCATTCGTTAGCAAAGTCATCATGTTGTAATCTTTACTGTTGTCTTTTGTTAATACACCTGGCAGAGTTGGTAATTTACCAAAAATTCGTCGTGTTATATGCAAATGTACGGCATGAAATCCATTTATCCCATTCCCCATCATCTGCGAAAGACAGAAGATACTCATTGCGAACTCTGTGGTTTCTCTCAAGTGCTCCTATTGTTTCGTGATAATAAGGTGCTGAAAAGACTTGTTCTATTTTTAACAAGTTGTATACATTTCTTAATAGTTCGTTTGTAAACTCCGTACCTCTATCAGACTTCAAAATTTTAAAACAACCGTATTTTAAAATTAATTGCTCTACCAATGTTATTGCAATCGACTTTGCATCTTTTGTTTCAATTGGGTAAGCAATGACAAATTAACTAAGATCACATTGCATTGTGAGTATGTATCGGTAACCATTTGAAATTCTAAGCGGTTCCACTGTGTCTATAGTAATAGTTTCGAAACTAGTCGTCGGCGTGTCTGTTATGGTCATTTTTTCTTTTTTATTTTTTGTTTGTTTATTTCGAGCGCAGTATTCGCATTTGTTTACATAACTATTTACCATTTGTCGCATATGTTTCCATATAAAGCGTTGTTTCAATTTAAGAATTGTTTTTCTTATTCCTAAATGTCCGCCATGTAGTGAATCATGAAATTCTCTAATTAATTTATTTTGCATGGATTTATTTGATATTCTTTGATGGGTTTTATATATAAGTATATTTAGCGATTTTCTTAATTCTTGTTTCATTTCTTGCTGCAGCTTGTTAATTAAATTCTTAAAATCTTCTTTATCCATGGATTTAAATGTTACATCTTCTTCATCTAGCGCTAGTTCTTTTATGTTCAAATCATGCATTTTAGATACTAATTTCTTCAGGATCGGCTCTAGAGTCACTGAATTATCATTGGATCTTGCATGCATATTATTATTTTTATTCTTTTTTGATGATAGCTTCATCGGGGTCGAATCTGGATTCGTTGATTTATCGCTACATCGCACGTGCACAATATTATTTATAATCTGGATACTAGTATCATTTTTATTTATATTCATATCGCATAATTCATATTTAAATTTTTTTTATTTTTGACGTCAGTACTGGATGTGCAATCCCAAATAAAGAGTTGTTCGGGCTCTTGTAGAGATGCCCATTTCTCCTGTGCATTTCTCCTTTGCAAGTTCTTCTTACTTTTAATATCTACTCGTGTTATAACCATGGCTTTATTTTTTCACTCGTTTCTTCAGTTGATATCATAGTTTTTAAAATATTCGAATCTATTTTTATTCGTGATAAAGCATCTGCATTTGTATTAAGTTTTCCTTGTTTGAAAACTATAGTGAAATTATAATCAGATAGGTCTAAACTGAATCTTGTCATTTTTATGAAAGGTTTTTGCGTGAAAAAGTAAAACTAGGGGTCTATGGTCTGTGACTACAATAAATTTCTGTCCATAGAGATAAGGTTTAAAAAAATGTATTCTTCTATGATCTGAAAATAGTTTATTGCTATTCATTGGAAAATTATAATAATTCAATCATATTGTAATAACTCTTTTTATTGCTTCTATTCATATTCGTTGGTTATTTGTTCTAAAATAAATGAAGTGATTATAATTATTTGTATAGCAGTCTAATCAGCCATTGGTGATTGATTCTTTAAGTTTACTGAAAGTATCTATGCTTTTTATGTAGCCTAGTGTTTTTACATAAGAATTTAATTTGATGTTGACTACAATATTTATTAGTTTTTTCTTGTTTTCCGTTGTGTAAGTTCCGTTTATTAATTCTACTATTGTTAAGAATGCATTGAGATCTTTATAATTTCCGTTGAAGACTGGTACGGTTTTTAAAATTAATTCAATATTAAAGTCAGACATGATTTCTTTCTTTTGCTTATTCAATTCAAAAACTTCCCTTGTGTTAAACTTTACAATGTTAAAAAAATATACTTCATATTTATTTAAATGTTTTAATTTAATTTTAATTGTCTACTCGCTGTATTTACGATTGGAGTATTTTTATATATATTTTAATCTTACTTTTATCGTACAGTATTTCTTTTAATTATTCTAATTTATTGAAAGATCTCTTAATAATATGTTTAATAAATTTTTATGTTTACTACAATTTCCAATTTTTGTCCAAATGACGTCATATGCATAACATTGATAAAATTTTAAAATTTCTCATAGCTTACAAAATAACAAATAATGAAATAAAAAAGTTTCAATGCAAAAATCGAATTATGTAAAAAAAAAATTTTTGTTTGCTTAGTGACTCCGCTCATGTTGAAGTGTTTAAATTTTAAACGAACTCGTAAATACTTTTTCAGCATCGCATTTGTGTACTTTGTCAATGCTTGTGGCACTCGTTGCATCTTCAGCACGTCTGTAGTAAACTGTTTGCAGGCACCCATGTTGTATATAAAAACTGAATTTTATTTAAAATCGGATTTATTTTATTTTCAAGTCGGAAGGAAATTAATTCAGCATTATTTCTGGAACTTATTTGCCGTCTTCTTCACTATTTTTAGAGTGCTCTTTGTAATTAGTGTCCGACCGAAACAGGAATTTTGGTCTAAACTGAAACAGAATATTCGGCTATTTTATAATATTCGGACGAAACCGAAACTGGTTATTAATATGAATATTTAAGATCTTACAAATGATATTTTTATTAAAAAGAAACAAAAGTACTATTAGTACAAAAAAGAGTTGGGAGAGTGCACCGACCGAAACAGGAATTTTGGCCTGAACTAATTAGTGTCCGACCGAAACAGGAATTTTGGCCTAAACTCAAACAGAATATTCGGCTATTTTATAATATTCGGACGAAACCGAAACTGGTTATTAATATGAATATTTAAGTTCTTACAAATGATATTTTTATTAAAAGGAAACAAAAGTACTATTAGTACAAAAAAAGTATTATTTCAATATTGAAGTTTATAATAATTAATTGAAGTTTACCATAATAAATAAGTTTTTATTTTATTACACACTTCCGTACACACTCAAAATAGTATGCACCTACCAGAGTTGGGAGTAGTGCACTAAATTTGTAGTTTCAGCTTAAATTTACTGATAGTGTAAAATTATTCTCTATCTTCTATTATTTTTGACTGCTGAATTGAAAATAAAAGCCTCACTTTACATGAGTGATAGTGATAGTGAAAAATTTCTCACTCAAATTCATGTAAGAATAGTGGAAAAGAAAAATGTTTACAGCTTAGTGGAAAATTTTTTTTGCATGAAATAAATAGTGCAAAAGAAATACTTGCACTAATAGTGGTACAGCACAGAAAGTTATCACTCAATTTAAAGAAAACAGGAACAATTTAATTGTAGTATTGAGTATTTAAATATTACACAGAAATTTGTATGTTTCTATGCTATTCTTAGTAAAATATAAAAATATTAAATTTAACAAGAAAAATAAGCTATGCAAACAATTATTTGCTGTAAGCAATTTAACTTTCATGAAACTATTATTTTAAATAACACCAATTTTATATAAACTGTCTATCGGATCCTAGCTTGGTGATGCTCATTCAGAGCTGTTGTTGTTGTTTTCTTCGTAAACATATATGACCGGAAGCTCGAAAAATAGTTTTTCTTAATTATAGATTATTTTTAATTCGAGTCTAACTGAAATAGTTTTAAAACCAGTCATATTTGCAGCTTTTATTTAGTGGCTGTTCAAATTTTGCACTATTTGAGTGTAGTGGAGATTTAGTAACTACCACTCAATTTAGTTATACTGCAACAATATAACACTAACACTAAAATACCTAGTGATAGTGAAGAGATGCTTCACTATCTCTTCACTAGTGATAGTGAAGAGATGCTTAACTATCAATAAGCTGGTAAAAAATAGTGAAAAATAGAATTTCTTTCAATATATTTTAGTGCTAGTGAAAGGCTGGGTGCACTCAACATTTAGTGCACTACGCCCAACTCTGGCACCTACAATGTACACTTTTATAGAACTACAAAACAAAGTATTTCTGTTTTTTTTTAAAGGCTTAGTATTATATAAATAGAAATATTTCGTTTTCTTGTCCTTTATTCCACACACATAGAATTCGTTTGGAAGTTTAATTATCAATTTTTAGCTTCAGTACCTATAAAACTTTAATATTATTTGGAAAAGAGATTATAAAATCGAAAATGATAGTATCGAACGCATAAAATTAACCAAAATGTTTTGGGTTGAAAATATTTTTATTAAACCAAACTTATATATTTGAATTAAATGACTGATGCAGGAAATTTTGGTATAATTCAAGAATAGCGATAACTCTCTTTTTTAATATTTTTTGTTGAATTATACGGATTTTAACCTCCTAAATCCAAATCTGGAAAAATTTCAGGCCACTGGCAATTGGTTTAGAAGTTATAGGCCTCTTGCTGTCATGCCTTTCAAAAGAAAGGTAATACGAGTACCTATTCAACTAGGTATCAAACATGAAAATCTATTCATAACTTTTTAAGATATATCTATTATTATACTTATATTTTGTCTGGAAAACTGGTGGTTTACCTTTTACGAAACCACTACACTAAAAATGTTTACATCTTTAAAAGTTATGCATGGTTTTTAAAATTTCAATATGTACCTTGTTGAATAGTTTTGTTAAAAAATATAAAACAATAGCAAGATTTGTAGGCCAATTTTTTCAGATTTGGAGTTAGGAGGCCAAAATCCATATAATCTGCAAAAAAAAAAATAAACATGAGAGTTGTCGCTATTCTTGAAATGCTACGAAATTTTTACCAAATGTTTCGGCTATTCAGCCTCAATATGGCCAAAACTGACAAAAAGCAATATTCGGTCGGACACTAGTTAAATGGTGGTTCTTATTTACCAGGCAGAATCGCCAGTTGAGGTGCTTATTGTCCTTATTTATTTTGATAGCAATTTTATTTGAAAACGTGTATACATTATGAACTGACTTTAATTGAAAACTTTTTTGAAAATTGAAATACATAAATTGAATGTAAGTAAATTATGTTGAATGCAATTTTATGAACAATTTTTTGATTATAAAAAATTGACAAGAATGAAAATAAATTTTTAATTTATTTTATAAACATTGACAAACATTGTGCAAACATTGACTCAGATAACTATCTTGTCGCAGCCAAGATCCGTACACGACTGTGCGCAGCTAAGAATGCACGTAACCCTACACAGAGAAAGCTAGACGTCGACAAGCTGCAATCGAAACAGACAGCCGAAGCTTTCGCCACTCGACCCTCACTCCTGCTTCAAGGCACTCCTCCAATTGATGATATATGCGCGCAGTGGACACACATTTCACACTCCATGCGTACTGCTGCTGAAGAGGTGATTGGTCCTCGCCGAAACCTGTGGTACGACCAGGAGTGTCACGATGCCACTGCAGAAAAACACACCGCATACAAAGCCACCCTGCAGTCGGTTGTAACGCGCGCTGCTAAGGAGCGATAAAAAGAGAAGAGGAGGGAAGAGATCCGTATTTTCAGGCGGAAAAAGAGAGACAGAAAAGTGTGATCAGGAGAAGATTGAGATGTATGGTGACAGGAATGAGGCCTGACAAATTTTCGAAAAAATAAGACGCCTTGTCGATGGTTTTAAAAGCGGGTCCGTTTCCTGCAAGGATGAAAACGAATCTAGTGACAGATGTCCAGAGTACACTGATGTTATGGAGGAAACACTTCTCTAAGCTTCTTAATGGCGACGCTGACGACAATAGAGATGATATCCTGGAAACCCCAATCACGGATGACAGCGTCGAGGTTCCGCTGCACGACTATGATGAAGTTCTGACAGCTATAGCTCAGCCAAAAAAGGTTTTTGGACCCTTTTTGAAAAACTTCTCATTTGAAAACGCAAAGAGTAATTTAAATTCTGTTTCTTTATTGAATTAGACACATATTAAATTGCACTAGAATTGCAGTCGACAGTCGAATCGATCGGACGTGTTTTAATTAGCTCCGCAAGTTCTTTAACCAACTACCCTGCCCTACCTCAATCAACGCGTTGCTATATTGCTGTGATAATAAGTGTGCCGCGTAAAAGTGCGATCATTGCACTTTGTCGAAAATAACTGAACATTTAAAAAGTGCGAATATTGCAATTTAGCATTAAAAAACAATAAACAGTGCACATGCAAATAAATTAAACTGTGTCAATAGTTCGTTGTACTAAAATACAAACAATTATAAAAATGTCGTGTGGAAATAATAATTGCACAATTGATGACAAAAGTGAACCAATAGTTACCTGCAATGGGATCTGCAACAAATTTTTTCATGATGGTTGCATTGGCTTGCCTAAGAGGAGCCTTCTCTACTTAAAGGAATACTCTACCAACTCCCTGTTTTTCTGCGATGAATGCAGGCAAATATCTGTCTCACATTTAATGCTAGCGATTAAATGTTTAAGTGAGTCCTTCGCCACATAACAATCGGAAAACAAAAAACTTTTTATTAAAACTTCTAAGCAATTGAACAATATTGCTCAAATAACAGAAGATGCCAATAAGGCTTTGGAGAGTTCAATGAAGACCACCCAATTGGGTATAACAACTATCTCCAAAAACATAAAAAGTTTGATCGAAGTGGTTGGTGACAATAAATACTCTGACATCGAGACCGCTCTGGATGAATTAAAAAAAGATACTTCGATTATTAAGCCGCTAACTTGCTCGCTTGCTAATGACTGTAAGCAAATTAGCGATAACATCAACTATCTGCGAAGCGACATCGATGGATTGATGCAAAGCTCGAATTCCTCGATTCCATATGTGCAACAACAGGACCCGCTACTCCCAATTATATTTGAACAAATAACTGAAGTCAGCAACGAAGTCACGGCAACTCGCGTAGAACTTGAAGGTGTTAACGATTTGCTGAAACACGCTTCATGTAATATTGAATGCGTTTCTGAAAAAATTCAGCAGCAATCACAATCATCTTTTCACCAGCAATCAATTCTAGAAGAAATACTGGAAACATCTGACACAACAAATCCTTGCCGTTCTTTTACATCTCTCTTGCATTCACCAGCCCTGTCTTCTCCTTCATCGCCTACATCTCCCTGTAAAACAATCACGAACCAAACTGATCTAAGCCCAGTTGCTGCACCTCGTAAATTGGTTCACCACTTGGGAACAACATGGACACTAGCTGATTGGGAAAATAGAATAAAAAAGCTAGCCAGTGGGAATGCTATTGATAAAACAGCACTATTCATTAAGGGTCTGCCTTTAAGAACAAGTGTATCCTGGGTCTGCAAGCTATTCAAGAATAAGTACGGCATTGTGATTCCAAATGATGACTGCGAGAAAACTTACATAAACCGCAAAAAAATGCAGAAATTTCAAAATTAACATTCCAACAAAATTTGCCTGGCTATTTTCTCACACATCCAGTCTAGATGGCGGCAAGGCTGAAGTTTCAATATGGAGTGATAAACCTAGGACGCTGCTTATAACCTCTAACACTAAGTCTAACTCTAGTTCTATTTCTTATAATACTAATTTTAATTCTAGATTTAACTCTAAGTCTAATTCTCATATACATACTGCTAGAAAAAAGGCTAATAATTCTAACTCTAACTTGTATTATAAGTCGCATTGTATTAAAGCTCCACATAAACAAAATCCTACCTCGTCTGATCCAAACTACACACCCTCGAATAGAAATTTACCCAATTCACATTCTAAATCTGATCCCAATTGGAAACTTAAAACTAATATCTTTCCAATCTTCACTCCGCAGCTCATTCAAAGCATAAAAACAAAATCTTCTAACTCGAATCAAGCGAATCCTACACTTCAGCACTCTCACCCAAAACGGGTCTCATTTAATCTTAATCCTAATTCACACCAGGTCACACCAGCAAACAAAAATGAGAGTAATATGCTCCAGACACTATATCCTAACTTTGTACATTCACATACTTTAAACCCATCTCCTTCTGTTCCAATCACAAGTGGAGCCCCTAATCAACCTGGTAGTTCCACTTCTTTCATCGACCCTCTTCAACCACCAAAGGTGAAACTAACTTCGAACTCTTGTGTTGACACCGAGAGCAGATATGCCCTATCTCGTCTTAGAGAGAACAGTGTCTACAACAATGTGCGCCTCTACCTGGCTTACATGTATAAAGCACCTGTCTCTACTTGTATAGAAGGCAAAACCAAAACAAACCTCAAAGTCTTGATTCAGCAAGAAGGCTTACCTACCGATGTCAATGAATTACGCCATTTGTTCACCAGTTTCCACGCGCAACTTGGCTTGACAAGTCAACAAGTCAAAGAAGACCTTGACACATATGGTGCTCATGTAAGGTCAAAACATATCTCTTATCTTCAAAAGACCCGTAAAGAGCAACAACAATATTATTCCTAACCAGCGTAGTGAACATATTAAAAACCCTAATCGCAGCCCAATTAGTGATTCCCCGTCAACGACTGCTCTTCGCATATTTTACCACAATTGTGGCGGTATGCGAGGAAAACTTAATAAAATCTTTGTTGACGCAAAATCTTGCCTTTTCCAAGTACAAGTTTTCACCGAAACATGGTTAAACGATACTTTCAGAAACGAAGAGATTCTTGACTGCAATTGGACAGTTTATCGAAATGATCGGGACTTTGGCCGCACAGGTTTCTCCCGTGGAGGTGGTGTTATGATTGCAACTCATAACTCTTTAGAAAGCGAGCTTGTTGCAACAACCTCTCACACACTCTTTGAACACCGTATCATCAAAGTTCGCTCAGGGACCAATATTTTTATTTACATTGTTGTCTTCTACATTCCCCCCTGTTCTATCGAAACAACATACAACGATTTATGTGAAACAGTCCAATCGTTAACCGCAACCTTAAATGAGGAAGATAAAGTTATAATTTTTGGAGACTTCAATCGTCCAAATATCTCATTTATCGTCGATGAAAATGACAATTATCTTCTTCCGGTTAACCTTTCAAACTCGATAGACTTTAATTTACTTAGTACCTTTTATAGCAATGACCTACAACAAGTTAATCCAACCCCAAATCGGAACGGCAACTGGTTGGATTTAGTCTTTGCTAATTCGTATGATGAAATAAAGATTACTGCAACTACTCAGGCTGAACACTTATTTTCTGATACACTCCACCACACTGCTTTAACTGTATAATTTCCTAGTAACAACATGTCTTTTACCACCTCATTTAATAACACAATTATGTTCGACTTTCTTAATGCCGATTATGACAGTATAAAAATTGATTTGAATGCCTATAACTGGAACGATCTATTAAATTTGGAAATAGATAGTGCTATTTCACTTTTCTACCAACGCCTTTTCACAAGTATTGAAAAATTTGTGCCTAAGATAAAGAAAAAAATAAACTTTCAGAACCATGGCTTGACCAAAGTCTCAGACATATAAGAAACCAAAGAAACAAGCTATACAAATTCATTAAGAAAGGCGTAAATGTAAGCGATGAAATCAAAATGAGATACGAAGAGCTCTACAATGAGTTCTCTATAAAATGATGCTTATAGAACTTATACCAACCTTATTGGAGAAAAAATTCTTAGAGATCCTAAAAAATTTTTTTGATTTCGTTAATGTCAAACGTAAATCAGCTGGATACCCCTCATCTATGTTTAAAGGCAATACAATTTCTTCAACCTCCAAGAGATCTGTAATCTTTTTGCAAATCACTTTAGAGAAGTTTTCTGTGCTCCCACAACCCAGACTCTCTATTCCTCCCCCTCTCCTAATGCGACAGACATTATAAACAATATCAGTCTGACGCTGGATGAAATTGTTAATGCTATCATGGAACTTGATTCAAACAAAGGACCTGGACCAGACCTCATACCACCAAGTTTGTTAGTTCAATGTATAAACAATCTTGCCATTCCCTTATTTATACTTTTCAACAAATCCTTATCCTTAGGTGTTTTTCCATCCTACTGGAAAATCTCCCATTTGACACCTATATATAAAAGTGGCGATAAAAGGTCTGTTGAAAATTACAGAGGCATTGCCATCTTGTCAGCTATACCAAAATTATTTGAAAAGATAATATGTGATAAGCTGACGAGTCTCATTAATCCCCGCTTAAACGAGCAGCAACATGGGTTTCGGAAAGGCCGATCGACTACCACTAACCTAATGATCATGGTCTCCGATGTGTTAAATCAAATGGAAAAAGGACGCCAAGTAGATGCAGTTTACACAGACTTCAGTAAAGCATTTGACCGTGTCGACCATAATATCTTAATTTTGAAGTTAGAAAAATTTGGCATTTCCGGTTTATTACTCAATTGGATCAAATCCTATCTCTGCGAACGATCCCAGATTGTTAAATTTCAAGGCATTTTTTCAAATGATATACCGGTCACCTCTGGTGTACCACAAAATAGTCATCTTGGCGCAATACTTTTCAACATTTTCATTTCAGATTTATCTATTACTCTTTGTGACATTCCCCATCTTATGTAAGCTGATGACCTTAAAATATATAAGATCATTAAATCAGAAGTTGATGTAACTTTCCTACAATCGAAACTGCTGTCCCTTGAGCAATGGTGTAATCAAAACAAACTTCACTTAAATGTTAAGAAATGTTGCGTGATAAGTTTTTCCCGTAAGAACTTGATACCAGAATGCAGTTACCTCCTTAATAATATTGTTCTGAGCAGAACCAACCATATTGTAGACCTTGGAGTTGTCCTAGATAATAAGCTGAGATTTAATCTACATTTTGATAAAGACTTATCGAGGGCAAATAAACAGCTGGGATTTATAAAAAGACGTGCTAAAGAATTCCAAAATGTGTGGGTAACCAAAACGTTATACTGTACCTTAGTGCGACCACTTCTTGAATATGCTTGCAGCATTTGGAATCCTGCCTTTGAATCTCATAGCGGCAAAATTGAATCCATTCAAAAACAATTCCTGCTTTTTGCGTTAAGAGATATCTTTGACCCCCGTGACTATAACAACTTGCCACCGTATGAACAAAGACTCAGGCTCCTCTCTCTGCTGCCTCTATCATCAAGAAGAACTTTACTGAGTTCATGTTTCACATTTAATGTTATTAACGGAGCTATTGATAGCGAATATATCTCCAGCAAAATTACACTAAATGACCCAATTAGACGTACTAGGCATACGTGGCTCCTAAATGAATATATTCACCACACTATTTACGCAAATAATGAACCCATGAGTAGGTGCTGTAGAATTTTTAATAATATTAGCGAGCACTATTCACCATCCATACCAAAATCCACATTTAAGCGAACCCTCTCAAAGTCTCTCTTTGACTCGGAATAATTTGTCCTTTTCAAGCACTGCTCCCTACAGAGTTATGCTTCTTGGTCTAGTCCCCCTCCGTCATCCCCTAAAAGTAGTACTTAAGATATATTAGCGTAGTTTAAGTATTCTTTTGAAATTAATTTAAATAATATGTAAGTAAAAAAAAAAAAGTAAAAAATGTAAATAGAATTAGTAAATTGCCTTGCTTGGTGAAATAAATAAATAAATAAATAAATAAATAAATAAAAAAATTATATAAAAAAATTTTTCCTTTGTACGAGGGCTGTTCAAAAAGTTGTCGGCCTTCAAAGTTGGGCGTCCAAAAAAAAGGTATGCTGCGTGCGGCCCGGATAACTCGACTTTGGATCAGCTGAAATAGAAAAAGTAAACGGCGTTAGATTCAGTACAGATGTAATTCTGGTCCCTACCTCAATCATAATTTTGCAATTATGTTTTACAAAATGGCGGTCATTGAAAAATGAAAAACCTATTTTGGGTCTTTTTTTTATTTTAGTGTAAAAAAAAATAGTAAAAAAATAGTTTAAAGTTATGATTGTGGTAAGGACCAGAACGATGACAATTCTGCGTCGATTGCACTCTGTTTCACCAAAATCGATTCAGAACTAGTTGCGCAATCTGGGCCGCAAGCTCGAAAAACGTGGTTTCGAGATAAACGCGTTTAAGTTTGAAGTTATTTAAAAAAAAAAATTGAAATTCAAAATGACAATTCTGCGTTGATTGCACTTAGTTTCATCAAAATCAGTTCAGTAAAACCGGAGAAAAGTGACTTCGAAGTTCAAAAACGTGCTTTTGAAAAAACTCAAAGAAAATTTTAGGCAATAAAGCATTTTTTTTTTTTTTTGAAATACTTACATATATCAATCTGCAATGCCAGCCCCATAAAGAACTCCTTCCTCTTCTTTAAAAAAAGAGGACTCAGCGGCTCTTTGGGCAGTTCTATCTTCTTTTGATGCGGCCAGAGCTCTGGCTTCGGACCTTTTCAAACGTTCTTTGTTCCGAGACATGGCGAAATCATATGTGACGTTGCCAATCGGGATGCCCATTAGGTTCATTATTTGAAATATTGGCAAAAAACCTTCGTTCAATATGACAGTTGCAATATAATTGGCAATCTCAATAGTGCGTGCGCCGGTGCGCCGGTTCGCATATGCTTCTGTGCGAATGACCACAGCACTGTACATAGGTTTGATTGCTTCCTGGACTCTCTGATTTAGTGGTGCTGATTTAGTAATGCTTGAAGCTGTCTGATTTAGTAATGCTTGAAGCTGTCGATTGTCCCTTCTGCTACCGCTTTTTGCCAGGCGCACCAGCTCGACGCACTGGTCGGACAGTTTTGGTGCTGTGCAGCTTCATCAGTCGAGATTTTGTGCAAAACCGTTGCCCAAACAGCCTTCTTCATGTCAGCAACCGACTCTGGATGACGATGGCGAGGCCATAATATGTTGTTAGTTCAGAGATGACTTTATCTGTGAGTTTGCCTGCACCCTTACCGCCAGTTCTCTTTTTTGGCCTTGCGGAGTCTGGTGCCCATTCCTTTTTGCACGTGCGATATACATTCTTTTTTTTTTCGACGATTGGGTCGCCATCGTACGGATCGTCGTCTATAAAAGCTTTGAATGTTTTTGAGTCGCCATCGCTGATATACTTGCAGTATTTTACGCCACGCTTTTGGACTGATATGGCGAACATTTCCTTTATCGCATCCACCTCCATTTTCCCAGAGCTTCCTTGATGGTTTACATACTTAATTCTACTTATTGATAAATCAGCGGTTGCGTAATTTTGCCTTCCGCCTTTTGCACAATAATTTGTCTTAAATTAACTTCATTATTAAGTTCTTAATCTAGTTTTGTATTGTTTGTTTACAATTAATTCTTATTTTAAAACATACTCATACATACTTATTTAATGATGCCAACTTGGGCCGAACAAACATACAAACATGTATAACATGTGTAATGAGGTCATATTGCCCAACGATAAATTATTATTTAAATTATTCTTGCTTAGCGAAAATATGTGTATGCTAAATACAACAATAAAATATTAAAATCAATTTACCTCTGGTTTTTGGCTTTGTCAGCATTTGACGCTGGCCGCACAGAAGTAAATTGTTGGCTTTATTTTATTGTCTTTAAATAAAATGAAAATTGATCGCCCAGTTGTTGTTCAGATCAGTGTTCATTTTATTGTCTTATTTTTGTTTTAATTGGCTGGCCTTGGCATTGAATTCATATAAAAGTGCCGCAATGCAATGAATGTTGATCGCTCGCTTAGTTGTTGCGGTGGACCAACTTTCATTGCCAGCACTTGGCCACTAGTTGAAAGACAATATTTTGGGGAATGCCTCGTTGTGAGTCACAACATTCCTCCCCCCTTACTCAAAGAAAATTTTCTCCTTGAAAAGTTTAAAATTTTCGTCAATTAATTCTTTGTTACTTTTGTTTGTATGCTTGTTCATTAAAGCTATATTATTTTCCTTACTTTATTTCTATTCAAAAATTGCCGCTTTAATATTGCGTCAACAAGTTGTTTGTTAATAAATTTTTGTTTTTACATCTGACTTACTGTGCGTGTTCATATTTCTTATTTGAATTATGCTTACATTGTTTCTGTATTTAGTTTTAATTTATTATTTCTACAATTTTACTTATCTATTTATTATTAATTTATAAGTCCCTAACTTCCTGGCACTTGTTAGGGGTTATTGTTGTTTTCTTGTGTTTTCTTTTCAGCGTTGTCCATCGGTGCGCCGGAAAAACTGTCACGGCGTTTAATTTATTTTCGGTTATAGTTTTCGATGCAGATACTGTTGAAGTGTGTGTGCTGGTGATATTGTTTTTGTTTGCCAGGAGGCTTTAAGCCCTATAGCTGGTTAACCTGGTCTTCGTTTAAAGATGGACTTCCCGTCTTTTCTGGTTAAACTGGTTTATTTTTTATTATTTCAATTTTTCAGGCTGTTATAAGGTTATTATGCATTTTGGTGTTATATTTTTCTGCTTTAGAAAGGTTTTTATAAATTTTGTTGTTTTAACTTCTTAATTATTTTTCATCACTATTAAAATGGTTTTTATGTCTTTTAAAATTAAATTCTTGCTTTTTGTTGCTTTATAAAGGTTTTTATACCTTTTGTTGTATTACTTTTCTGAGCTTAGAAAAATTTAGAAAGGTTTTATACCTTTTGTTGTATTATTTCTCTGATTTTAGAAAGATTTTTATATCTTTTGTTGTTTTAAAATATTATATTATCAAAATGTTGTTTTACGAAGGTTTTCATACCTTATGTTGTTTTATAGAATTATTTTGCCAAATCTGGATTAATTGTTTGTTTTCGTTGTGTTAGGAAGGCTATTTATACCTATTTTATTATTAATTTTCAAATTTTTTCTGCTTTATTAAGGGTGTTATACCTTTTGTTGTTTTATATTTTTAATTTTTTGTTGTTTTCAATTTTTTTGTATTCGCAGCTTTTTCAGCATTTTACGAAGGTGTTTTCACCTTTTGTTGTTTTACTTTTTAATTTTTTCTGCTCTAATATTTATTATTTTTTTTTTTGTTGTTGGCTTTCCAGCACACACTTCTCGTGGTTGAAGTTTATTTCCTGACGTCATCTTTGGTTGCACCCCCAATCTCAACAATATACGATGTTCCCTAATCTACTTTAAACATCTTTTATTCATATTTATACTACTTTAATTTTTCCTACTTCGTTAATTATTTTAAAATTTATTTTTAATTTTCTTTTAATTTACACAATTGTTAATATTTTCTTTTATCTGACTTTTTTTTAAAAAAAATTTCCTTATAAGTAAGTACATTTTATTTATTTAAAAAATTTTATATATGCTTTGTTCTTTAAAACAATAATTTTTTACTTTTATTCAATTTCTCTATTTCAATATCTTTAAATAATAACTTAAACTTAACTTTTAACTTTTTTTTCAATATATAGATTTCAATTTCTTCAATTTTCAACTTCGTGATTTTCAATTTTCTTTTAATTTGTAAAATAATATTTTTCTTTATGTAGAAATGATACTTTTTTTTTCATTTTTTCCCCTTTACTTTCTATATCATATTACTTATTATATTTTACTGCGTCTTCATTTGACGCTATCAAATTTCTTTATTTTCCATTTTTTTTTTTTCATTTCAATGAAATCTTTTCATATTTTTTATATTTCAATCCAAAACAAAACTTACAGAATTAAAATAAAGTGGCCCTTTTTTGGGATCTACAAGTAGAATGCGTTGTACTAGAATTTAATCCTTGCGAGAGATTTCTGTAACAACGTCGTACACTTTGAAGATGCCAACACAATTGCCTTTTACTTTAGATTTTCTCCATTTCTTATTTTTTTTCTTCTGCCATATCTTGGCTCTCAACTGTTTCATTTAATTTATTCATTATTTTTCTTTTCTTTTTTTATAATCATTCTATCTATATCTTCCTTTTTTTATATACTCACTAATCTCTTCCATTGGCTGACATTTATTCATTTCTACTGTCTTTTTCCCATCTTCCTCTTAACTGCTTCTTCCAGTAAGTATTTTCCTCTACTTCATTTATTTTACATCGCCGTATTCTGGTCACAAATATGCTTTCACATTCACTACTTTCCTAATTTTCTTTATATATAACTTTTTTTTTTTTTAAATTCTGTTTTATAGTAACCTTTTTCTTTACAAGTTTACTAAATTTCTTTTTAACATATATTTTTTTTTCTCATAATTTTAGTACTCCTAATATGTATTTTATTCTATTTTTCCCTCTCCCCTACATTTTTTATTTTATATTTCTAGTTTTTCCCGCAAACAAAGTAATGTAATGTGACCCATATCATACGGAAATCTGATATCATCAAGTACTTTGACCATTGCAGTCGAACAGCTGTGACCAGGCCTAAAACCAGACGAGATTAGACATTAGTCCAGAAGTGCGCACATGATTAGAAATCTGCTTATTTTATATTTGCTTTGATTTTTTTCAGGCAGCGGGCAACATCTAGCTCATTTACTGCATTAAAATAAAATTCATTATAATCATTATTTACAGAAACAGTAATGCTGCTATCAACAACATTGAGTATGTTTGAGTTATCACATAAGGAGTTAGCAACAAAATATTCGTTCATCAGATTTGGGTCAATCCTGTAGTTTTCAGATTGTCTTTTGCATACTCCGATACCTTTCAAATTGTTCCACAGCTGTCTTGAGGGCAATGAGGGATCAAGCTTTGACATAAAAAAACGTAGATTTAGATAATCTTACAGCAGAGATAGCCTCGTTTCTTGCTGTTTTGTATGCTTACCAATTTAAAGTAGTGGGATTGCGCTTCCATTTGTTGTAAGCTTTAAAACGGGTTTTTATGGCTTGTTTTACAGAAGGTGTGAACCAAGGACAAGAGGAATTTATGATCCGACGCGTACGAACGGGTACATGCGTATCAAAAAGAGTATTAATCTCATTGATAAAAAAACTCAGTTTTTTATCCACCGTATTTAAATACCAACAATCCGTCCAGTTTGTTAGAGTTAGATCAGTATTCAATAGAGCATACTCTATGGACTTAAAGTCACGATAAGAAAAGTACATTTCACTAGTTTCAGGGACAAGAGGTGCGATACAGACATTTAATGAACAAAAGATGAGATTGTGATCAGATACGAAAGATATCTGATCAAAGAGTAAAACAGGCGATGGATTTGATACGACAAAGATCTAATAGACTGGGTTGAGCATTGTTTGCAAAACGAGTTGGCATCGAGCTATTTACTAAATTGAGACCGAATTCAGATAAATTGTCAATAATTTTTCTTGACACGCTATCGTTCTGCAGCAGATTTATATTAAAATCACCACATAAAACAAAATGTTCATAGTCGATAATACAGTAAGACAATGTTGCAACCAAACGCTCAAGACGACTTAAAATGCACGACTTTTAAGCTTGACGCTGTTTGCATAAAATTTCCACAACTGTTTTATGATTTTCATAAGCGACAGAATCATATGTACCTATATCGGGCATAAGATTAAGTTAGAGTAATCCTGCAAGCATTTAGCGAGTACGAAAGAGATGCTAAGTTAAAGTTGAAAGAAATGAAAGGAGATGATTTAGACAAAAAAAGCAATATAAATAATAATAGCAAAAGTATAAAGTTAAAGTTGAAAGAGATGAAAAGAGTAGATTTAGAAAATAAAAGCAATAATAATAATTATAACTTCAACATACAAAAAGCAGCCACACTATTAATTTGCATTGGTGTCATCTGAAACAGATGATGTTGTGGGTGGGTAGTTCAGCTTCGTTGTTAATTTTAATACAGTCGCCGTTTTTAGATCGCCTGATGTACACACTCCCTCGACGAGCGAACGCATTAAAAATTGCTTTTCTACGCTTACATGCGATTGTTGCTTGCAGTAATTTTCTTTTATCAATAGGGAGGCTCTCGTGCAGGTAAACATTATTATCAGAGTCAAGACCAGCATCTCTGAGGTTAATAGCTTTTTTAACTCGCCTCCGATAGTCGCCAAAAGCCTTCAAAGCACGATTGCGATCAAAGGGCGTGTAGAACTTAACTATTACTATAGGATTTGCGTTGTTCGATGTAGGCTTGACTCTGAAAATATGCCTTAGCTGGAGTGACAAGAATTCAATAGATCGACAAATGAGGTTGAAAGTACTTTTCAAGTTGTCCCCTGAGGTGAACGGCACTCCAAATAGTACTGCATCTGATGAATAATCTCCGCTATTGTTGTTGCTACTATTGATGTTATTGCCGCTATTGTTGTTCAAGTTACTGTTGTTAATACTCAATATTTGCTCAGCAAGATCGTCACAGCGCGACGAGAGGGCACTGAGCTGTGCTTCTAATGAGTTAATTATGCTACCGTAATGAGAAAATTTAGCACTCAATGCACTCTTAATAGCCGTCACTTCACTCTCGAAGCTCCCAAACTTGCTCTCAATGTCAGCAGAAAGACGATTGAAGAGGCTGTCTGTATGCTGCCGAAGACGCTCTTCTAAATTGTTTAGATCTTCTTTAGCACTTGCTTTGAGCCGCGATTCCAAAGCAGTGAGTTGTGCTCCAAACGAGGCGGTGCTACTGCAACTCAATTTTGGCGTACCATCACTTTTGCTTAGGGCACGGGGAGCAAGCTGCTCACGCTGTTAACGGGTCAGCATAGGTGACAGAGACATAAAGTAGGTACACACGATGCAGAAACGATGAAAGACCAAAGAGACAGCCAAAGAGTCAACGAAAAAGTGCGAAGCAAAAATATCAAAGATTGCACTAGACGACGATTATGCAAGAAGTGTTGTTGCCGACAGATTGATTGGCACAGCACTAACACCGATATTGTGAGAGCAAGATGCCAGGTGTTATTTACATATATGATAAATTTGGTTTTCTCTATATTGTTTTTATATTTTTACGAATGTTATTAGTTATTCTGATTATGTGCCGCCGACAGTTCTATTTTGTGCACGGACACAGTTTAAGAAATGTGTAAAAGAAACAACAAATCTTACTTGTGCAGAGACACAGTTTTTAGAGTTCTGAACAAATTAAAATTAAAATTAGTTTTTGTTTAACAATTTCGTTAACAATAAATGTCAGAGCAATACCAGTGTGCACAGTTGAATCCAGTTTAAAAGATTGTTGTTGATGAAAAAATTTGAATTAGTTTTTGAATACTATAGCCATCCTGACACTTACATCATGTAGTGCCAGTTATTTATAAAGTTATTGCACATAGAATATTGTTACCAAATAATTTTTAAATAATTGAATTTCTGTCTATAACAAATTAATATCAAGTGTGTAATCAATTAATTAGTTATAAGAATAAATTAAAAAATTTTTTCTCTCTTATATTAATAATAAAAAATTGTAAATGCAATTAAAAAAAAATTGTAAATTCATTCTTCCCAAAAAGGGAGGTATAGCGGTTGCACAGTGTAATCGATCACGCTCACATAGCATGCACAATACCAGGTGCCTAAGTCACTGGGAATATGCTGCCTCAGCATATCTCACCACAGTGATTTGTGCACATGGGATGTGTCTGTGTGTGTGCGCGTGACTGCGCTGTGCAGCAGTCAATATAAGTTTAGTTTAAAAGCGATCATGAATGAATCAACAAATCATGAAGAATGAACAAACATTAAAAGGCTTTTAATTATTGAAAAAAAAAAAAAAAAAAGGTTTTGTTCAGCAAAGCGTTTCAGTACTCTGTACTTACAAACCTTACTTTAAATTTGTAGAAAAAACTACAAAAAAATGTGTCAAAAAGACAGAAAAATTACAAAATATTATTGTACACAGTACCCATTAAGCCAGGGAGCTAGAGACAGTATAAAAATATAAAGTTTATTTTCTGTGGCCACTATGTCTCTGTCACGTCCGTATGTTTGATTTTAATTTTTAATCAATTTGAAGAAAATAATTTCTTCTTCATATTGAAGTATTACAATATTATAACAAACTGTCCTATTACTTATAATTCCTAATCTAGTTTTAAGAAAACATTTTTATTTCTTAAAATTCCTACCTAAATATGATCATGTGCATAGTACAGCACTGATCATAATATAAAATTAAACCTACAAAAACAGGGAAAATAATAACCTGAAAAAACTAATATATAAAAAGAAAATCGTCCCATCTGTATTAAGTAAAGAAATCAACCTATAAACCTAATCAATTGCCGTGTAGGCACAAGGGCTACCTTAAAACGCTTTTCGACTACCGCCAAGTAGTCTCATCAGAAGGCTTTTAAATAATTAACAAAAAACCTAACCAACCTCTAATTCTGAATGCTATGCATTCGAAATAAGCTAATCTAAGCAGCACATTAACACATTCAAACATTCACACATTAGCACATTCAAGCAGCACATTCACGAAAACCTACAAAAATAAAATCCCTAAAAAATTAGTAAAAAACCTAATAAAAAATAAAATAAAATAAAAAATAACAAAAATTAAAAATTAGTATAACCTAACCTGAAAAAATATATAAAAATTATTGCCCTAGCAAATTCCACCAAAAACGGTCAACAAATATGAACCGTCCATAGCGAAACCCGCCAGAACAATGCCTAGAAAGGTGAAAAAACTTTGTACGAAAGGCAATAGATTATTGCTGGAGAGCATCGTACTGGTTCTCTCCAGCCGCCTTCTAAGTTCCCCAAAAAAAACCTACAAGAAAACAATTAAAAATGGGTAAACCACCACTTTCCCTATATGATTATTTGTCACTAGTTGACAAATAACCATTTTAAATATTTTTTGCCTCCAAAGCCACTCACAAGCATGCGGTGACTAATGGATCAGAGGAGGATGTGTAGTGATGTTAGTAAAGGTTTTTAGTATACAATCTTAATTCTATGTTATTAGTACAGACCGTCGATCATTCCGAATAACGAACGATAACAGAACGCTCACCAATAATAAATTACCAATGAACATCATACCAACGCACATACATCCAGAAGAAAGTGAAAAGCAACCTCGGTCACCTTCCAATTCTAAAACAACCGACGTTCAAAAAATAACGTTTAAAAATTAGGGGTAGGTTGTAGCAACTACTCTTGAAGAACGCACAATTACTCGAATTACGAACATCAACAGAATGTCTACCGAAATAACTATCGATAAACATCCTACAAGTGTCCATACATCCAAATGGAAGTGGAAAGGCCAACCCAGAAGGAGTCACCTCCCCAATCCAGAGCAACCACCGTTCAAACAAAAGGACAGACATATATTTTTCTACAATACTAATACAATAAAATTATATATAAGAATTTCAAAAATTAATAATTTACAAACCCCCTTTACGATCGGGTTATGGGCCCGCCCCCAGTCAAATTTCTATTTGGCCATTAGAGATTATTATGACCGCGCACCTGCCTAGAGACAACACTAGTAAATAACCAAAAAAGGTTTTGTTCAGCAAAGCGTTTCAGTACTCTGTACTTACAAACCTTACTTTAAATTTGTAGAAAAAACTACAAAAAAATGTGTCAAAAAGACGGAAAAATTACAAAATATTATTGTACACAGTACCAAAGCGCTAAGCCAGGGAGCTAGAGACAGGATAAAAATATAAAGTTTATTTTCTGTGGCCACTATGTCTCTGTCACGTCCGTATGTTTGATTTTAATTTTTACTCAATTTGAAGAAAATAATTTCTTCTTCATATTGAAGTATTACAATATTATAACAAACTGTCCTATTACTTATAATTCCTAATCTAATTTTAAGAAAACATTTTTATTTCTTAAAATTCCTACCTAAATATGATCATGTGCATAGTACAGCACTGATCATAATATAAAATTAAACCTACAAAAACAGGGAAAATAATAACCTGAAAAAAACTAATATATAAAAAGAAAATCGTCCCATCTGTATTAAGTAAAGAAATCAACCTATAAACCTAATCAATTGCCGTGTAGGCACAAGGGCTACCTTAAAACGTTTTTCGACTACCGCCAAGTAGTCTCATCAGAAGGCTTTTAAATAATTAACAAAAAACCTAACCAACCTCTAATTCTGAATGCTATGCATTCGAAATAAGCTAATCTAAGCAGCACATTAACACATTCACACATTAGCACATTCAAGCAGCACATTCACGAAAACCTACAAAAATAAAATCCCTAAAAAATTAGTAAAAAACCTAATAAAAAATAGAATAAAATAAAAAATAACAAAAATTAAAAATTAGTATAACCTAACCTGAAAAAATATATAAAAATTATTGCCCTAGCAAATTCCACCAAAAACGGTCAACAAATATGAACCGTCCATAGCGAAACCCGCCAGAACAATGCCTAGAAAGGTGAAAAAACTTTGTACGAAAGGCAATAGATTATTGCTGGAGAGCATCGTACTGGTTCTCTCCAGCCGCCTTCTAAGTTCCCCAAAAAAAACCTACAAGAAAACAATTAAAAATGGGTAAACCACCACTTTCCCTATATGATTATTTGTCACTAGTTGACAAATAACCATTTTAAATATTTTTTGCCTCCAAAGCCACTCACAAGCATGCGGTGACTAATGGATCAGAGGAGGATGTGTAGTGACCACGGTAACGTGAGTCTACTACGGATATGTTAGTAAAGGTTTTTAGTATACAATCTTAATTCTATGTTATTAGTACAGACCGTCGATCATTCCGAATAACGAACGATAACAGAACGCTCACCAATAATAAATTACCAATGAACATCCCACCAACGCACATACATCCAGAAGAAAGTGAAAAGCAACCTCGGTCACCTTCCAATTCTAAAACAACCGACGTTCAAAAAATAACGTTTAAAAATTAGGGGTAGGTTGTAGCAACTACTCTTGAAGAACGCACAATTACTCGAATTACGAACATCAACAGAATGTCTACCGAAATAACTATCGATAAACATCCTACAAGTGTCCATACATCCAAATGGAAGTGGAAAGGCCAACCCAGAAGGAGTCACCTCCCCAATTCAGAGCAACCACCGCTCAAACAAAAGGACAGACATATATTTTTCTACAATACTAATACAATAAAATTATATATAAGAATTTCAAAAATTAATAATTTACAAACCCCCTTTACGATCGGGTTATGGGCCCGCCCCCAGTCAAATTTCTATTTGGCCATTAGAGATTATTATGACCGCGCACCTGCCTAGAGACAACACTAGTAAATAACCAAAAAAGGTTTTGTTCAGCAAAGCGTTTCAGTACTCTGTACTTACAAACCTTACTTTAAATTTGTAGAAAAAACTACAAAAAAATGTGTCAAAAAGACAGAAAAATTACAAAATATTATTGTACACAGTACCCATTAAGCCAGGGAGCTAGAGACAGTATAAAAATATAAAGTTTATTTTCTGTGGCCACTATGTCTCTGTCACGTCCGTATGTTTGATTTTAATTTTTAATCAATTTGAAGAAAATAATTTCTTCTTCATATTGAAGTATTACAATATTATAACAAACTGTCCTATTACTTATAATTCCTAATCTAGTTTTAAGAAAACATTTTTATTTCTTAAAATTCCTACCTAAATATGATCATGTGCATAGTACAGCACTGATCATAATATAAAATTAAACCTACAAAAACAGGGAAAATAATAACCTGAAAAAACTAATATATAAAAAGAAAATCGTCCCATCTGTATTAAGTAAAGAAATCAACCTATAAACCTAATCAATTGCCGTGTAGGCACAAGGGCTACCTTAAAACGTTTTTCGACTACCGCCAAGTAGTCTCATCAGAAGGCTTTTAAATAATTAACAAAAAACCTAACCAACCTCTAATTCTGAATGCTATGCATTCGAAATAAGCTAATCTAAGCAGCACATTAACACATTCAAACATTCACACATTAGCACATTCAAGCAGCACATTCACGAAAACCTACAAAAATAAAATCCCTAAAAAATTAGTAAAAAACCTAATAAAAAAATAAAATAAAATAAAAAATAACAAAAATTAAAAATTAGTATAACCTAACCTGAAAAAATATATAAAAATTATTGCCCTAGCAAATTCCACCAAAAACGGTCAACAAATATGAACCGTCCATAGCGAAACCCGCCAGAACAATGCCTAGAAAGGTGAAAAAACTTTGTACGAAAGGCAATAGATTATTGCTGGAGAGCATCGTACTGGTTCTCTCCAGCCGCCTTCTAAGTTCCCCAAAAAAAACCTACAAGAAAACAATTAAAAATGGGTAAACCACCACTTTCCCTATATGATTATTTGTCACTAGTTGACAAATAACCATTTTAAATATTTTTTGCCTCCAAAGCCACTCACAAGCATGCGGTGACTAATGGATCAGAGGAGGATGTGTAGTGACCACGGTAACGTAAGTCTACTACGGATATGTTAGTAAAGGTTTTTAGTATACAATCTTAATTCTATGTTATTAGTACAGACCGTCGATCATTCCGAATAACGAACGATAACAGAACGCTCACCAATAATAAATTACCAATGAACATCCCACCAACGCACATACATCCAGAAGAAAGTGAAAAGCAACCTCGGTCACCTTCCAATTCTAAAACAACCGACGTTCAAAAAATAACGTTTAAAAATTAGGGGTAGGTTGTAGCAACTACTCTTGAAGAACGCACAATTACTCGAATTACGAACATCAACAGAATGTCTACCGAAATAAATATCGATAAACATCCTACAAGTGTCCATACATCCAAATGGAAGTGGAAAGGCCAACCCAGAAGGAGTCACCTCCCCAATCCAGAGCAACCACCGCTCAAACAAAAGGACAGACATATATTTTTCTACAATACTAATACAATAAAATTATATATAAGAATTTCAAAAATTAATAATTTACAAACCCCCTTTACGATCGGGTTATGGGCCCGCCCCCAGTCAAATTCTTATTTGGCCATTAGAGATTATTATGACCGCGCACCTGCCTAGAGACAACACTAGTAAATAACCAAAAAAGGTTTTGTTCAGCAAAGCGTTTCAGTACTCTGTACTTACAAACCTTACTTTAAATTTGTAGAAAAAACTACAAAAAAATGTGTCAAAAAGACAGAAAAATTACAAAATATTATTGTACACAGTACCAAAGCGCTAAGCCAGGGAGCTAGAGACAGGATAAAAATATAAAGTTTATTTTCTGTGGCCACTATGTCTCTGTCACGTCCGTATGTTTGATTTTAATTTTTAATCAATTTGAAGAAAATAATTTCTTCTTCATATTGAAGTATTACAATATTATAACAAACTGTCCTATTACTTATAATTCCTAATCTAATTTTAAGAAAACATTTTTATTTCTTAAAATTCCTACCTAAATATGATCATGTGCATAGTACAGCACTGATCATAATATAAAATTAAACCTACAAAAACAGGGAAAATAATAACCTGAAAAAACTAATATATAAAAAGAAAATCGTCCCATCTGTATTAAGTAAAGAAATCAACCTATAAACCTAATCAATTGCCGTGTAGGCACAAGGGCTACCTTAAAACGTTTTTCGACTACCGCCAAGTAGTCTCATCAGAAGGCTTTTAAATAATTAACAAAAAACCTAACCAACCTCTAATTCTGAATGCTATGCATTCGAAATAAGCTAATCTAAGCAGCACATTAACACATTCAAACATTCACACATTAGCACATTCAAGCAGCACATTCACGAAAACCTACAAAAATAAAATCCCTAAAAAATTAGTAAAAAACCTAATAAAAAATAAAATAAAATAAAAAATAACAAAAATTAAAAATTAGTATAACCTAACCTGAAAAAATATATAAAAATTATTGCCCTAGCAAATTCCACCAAAAACGGTCAACAAATATGAACCGTCCATAGCGAAACCCGCCAGAACAATGCCTAGAAAGGTGAAAAAACTTTGTACGAAAGGCAATAGATTATTGCTGGAGAGCATCGTACTGGTTCTCTCCAGCCGCCTTCTAAGTTCCCCAAAAAAAACCTACAAGAAAACAATTAAAAATGGGTAAACCACCACTTTCCCTATATGATTATTTGTCACTAGTTGACAAATAACCATTTTAAATATTTTTTGCCTCCAAAGCCACTCACAAGCATGCGGTGACTAATGGATCAGAGGAGGATGTGTAGTGACCACGGTAACGTAAGTCTACTACGGATATGTTAGTAAAGGTTTTTAGTATACAATCTTAATTCTATGTTATTAGTACAGACCGTCGATCATTCCGAATAACGAACGATAACAGAACGCTCACCAATAATAAATTACCAATGAACATCCCACCAACGCACATACATCCAGAAGAAAGTGAAAAGCAACCTCGGTCACCTTCCAATTCTAAAACAACCGACGTTCAAAAAATAACGTTTAAAAATTAGGGGTAGGTTGTAGCAACTACTCTTGAAGAACGCACAATTACTCGAATTACGAACATCAACAGAATGTCTACCGAAATAACTATCGATAAACATCCTACAAGTGTCCATACATCCAAATGGAAGTGGAAAGGCCAACCCAGAAGGAGTCACCTCCCCAATCCAGAGCAACCACCGCTCAAACAAAAGGACAGACATATATTTTTCTACAATACTAATACAATAAAATTATATATAAGAATTTCAAAAATTAATAATTTACAAACCCCCTTTACGATCGGGTTATGGGCCCGCCCCCAGTCAAATTCTTATTTGGCCATTAGAGATTATTATGACCGCGCACCTGCCTAGAGACAACACTAGTAAATAACCAAAAAAGGTTTTGTTCAGCAAAGCGTTTCAGTACTCTGTACTTACAAACCTTACTTTAAATTTGTAGAAAAAACTACAAAAAAATGTGTCAAAAAGACAGAAAAATTACAAAATATTATTGTACACAGTACCAAAGCGCTAAGCCAGGGAGCTAGAGACAGGATAAAAATATAAAGTTTATTTTCTGTGGCCACTATGTCTCTGTCACGTCCGTATGTTTGATTTTAATTTTTAATCAATTTGAAGAAAATAATTTCTTCTTCATATTGAAGTATTACAATATTATAACAAACTGTCCTATTACTTATAATTCCTAATCTAATTTTAGGAAAACATTTTTATTTCTTAAAATTCCTACCTAAATATGATCATGTGCATAGTACAGCACTGATCATAATATAAAATTAAACCTACAAAAACAGGGAAAATAATAACCTGAAAAAAACTAATATATAAAAAGAAAATCGTCCCATCTGTATTAAGTAAAGAAATCAACCTATAAACCTAATCAATTGCCGTGTAGGCACAAGGGCTACCTTAAAACGTTTTTCGACTACCGCCAAGTAGTCTCATCAGAAGGCTTTTAAATAATTAACAAAAAAACCTAACCAACCTCTAATTCTGAATGCTATGCATTCGAAATAAGCTAATCTAAGCAGCACATTAACACATTCAAACATTCACACATTAGCACATTCAAGCAGCACATTCACGAAAACCTACAAAAATAAAATCCCTAAAAAATTAGTAAAAAACCTAATAAAAAATAAAATAAAATAAAAAATAACAAAAATTAAAAATTAGTATAACCTAACCTGAAAAAATATATAAAAATTATTGCCCTAGCAAATTCCACCAAAAACGGTCAACAAATATGAACCGTCCATAGCGAAACCCGCCAGAACAATGCCTAGAAAGGTGAAAAAACTTTGTACGAAAGGCAATAGATTATTGCTGGAGAGCATCGTACTGGTTCTCTCCAGCCGCCTTCTAAGTTCCCCAAAAAAAACCTACAAGAAAACAATTAAAAATGGGTAAACCACCACTTTCCCTATATGATTATTTGTCACTAGTTGACAAATAACCATTTTAAATATTTTTTGCCTCCAAAGCCACTCACAAGCATGCGGTGACTAATGGATCAGAGGAGGATGTGTAGTGACCGAAAGTTGTTAAGGAGAAAAACAAATTACCTATTTCGAATGCTTATCCATTAATATTTAGTTTCAGGAATGAATAGAAAATTGTTCATAGTCCCTTAATTGAGACATAACATCAATTTATAAATACTGATATAAATTATACATTTAATTAAATTATACATTCAATAAAACATTATACACGAAAATATAACCTAAATATGTAACAATTTTGTACTTTTTTAAATTTTAAGAAACCAAATTAAAAAAAACTAGTATAGTCTTTGAGTAAGCTTTGACTTTAAACAAAAAGAACAATGAATTGCTACGTTATAAATTGATATCCATATTTATTGAAAATATTGTTGAATAATGCGTGTTGTTCGTTCGGTGTATGAACTAGAGAGATATATATAGACAGATGTGTCAAAAAGGTTGTCAGAATATGTCGGACGTCATATGCATATTCTAGGGCTGTATGTGGCTGCACATACTCCAGAGTTATATGTGACAGCATCCGGTGCATTCATATACCGGTAGACTACAGCTCGGCCATTCTGACAATCAAATTGACCCCAATTTGCTATAATTGTAGTATAACATAACTTAATCTACATCACAATATTCATCAGTTTCTAAATATTCTTCAGTACACTCCAAGTCTTCTTCATTCTCAATACGCTCTATTTCTAGATTGATAAGTGTTTCTTAAGGACTCTGGTCAATAACTAAGTGTGCAGATTTGGATACCCATTTCTTTAATTTACTTACTTCGAGAATTCCATTATATGGTATTTGAGTGATCTGACAACCATCTACATCACGAATCACATATTTGCCATGTGGTAGCACTTTGTCAACCATATAGGGACCGCGGAATTTTGGAATCAATTTGTTACTAGTACCCGGGCTAGTATTTGTATACTTGATGACTACAAAGTCACCTTTTGCAAAAGTTTCAGATGGTTGATTGTGCTTCAGAAACCGATTATAATTAGCCTCCTGAAATTTCACAATGTTTTTTGATGCTAACTCTCTTAATTTCTGCAAATCACGATTGACAACTTCGCTTCGCTCCTCCAAATATTCAGCTTTTTCATCGACATTGTCACCTCGTACTACACCAAAGAGGAAGATAGAAGGGGTCTCTTTTGTTGAAGTATGAACTGTGTTATTAAGGATATATTCAGTGTTTCGAATTGTTTGGGGCCAGTTAATATTACCATATTTTTTGCATGTTTTGCTTATCATGGGTGTGAGAACGCGATTAAGACGCTCAACTTGAGCATTTTCCCGTAGCGTTACGTATATGTTGTATGTTTTTGCTATCTAAAAATGTTTTGAACTCATCAGAAGTAAAATATGTTCCACGGCTACTTATGACAAGACGAGGCCGGCGGTAATTTTCAAAGTAGTGCTGAAAAGCAACGCAAGACTCTTTCGAGCCTATGCTTACTGTGGGATACAATTTTACAAATTTAGTAAAGGCATCAATAACCACTAGTAAATGTTTTTTCTTTGAAATATGGGACGGCAGGGGACCTAAGTGGTCTTTATGTATTGTGTCAAGGGGCAGAGGTATTTTTGGAATACTTAACAGATTGCGTTTATTGGAACGGCAGGCGCTGAATTAATTATACACTTCAAGCAGTTATTTATGAAATTATGTACACGAGTCTTCATATACGGAAACCAGTAATGTTTTTTAATTTCCATGCAGAATCTATCAACTCCTTGGTGTCCTATTTTTTCAGGGATTTATTTATCATTTCTTTGGGGATATAAAAACGTCGGTTGCCAGAAGGTGATATGTTAAAAACAATTTCATCTTTTAATTCGTATTCATTACTTTCAGTAATTTCTAAGTGAGTCCGAAGACGAATGATGTCTGGGTCCCGACTTTGAGCAATTCGTCGTTGGAAATCGATATCAAGGTCACTTACAGCAGCGACATTTTCTAATCGGCTAAGAGCGTCTACATGACTATACCGTCTATAGCGTCTATAGACTTACCGGGACGATGTTGAATCGTATAGTTGTACTGTTTTAATAAAAGGGCCCAACGAGCTATTTTTGCTGATCCATTTTCGTTTGCTAAAGTTCGTGTCAGGGCATCACAGTCGGTTACTATTTCGAAAGGTCTACGGTCAAAGTAAGTATGGAAGCGGCGTAAGGCATAAATGACTGCAAGAGTTTCCAATTCGTAACTGTGCAGATTCTTTTCTGAGTCAGAAGTGGTTTTTGAAAAATTTGCTATAGGGTGAATTTTGGAATCATCTTGTTTCTGCATAAGGATAGCGCCGAACCCTTTCGAGCTTGCATCGCAATGCAATTCAGTTTCTCGCTTTGGGTTAAAAATTGACAATATAGGGGGTTCTATAAGTTTTTGTCGAAGAATACAGAAGGACTGTTAGAAATTGAGTTAAAGGATAGGCGAAGCTTGAAAATGAATGCACAAATCGATGGAAAAAAAAAGACAAAGACACGCTTGCAGTTGCTTATGGCAAAGGATATTGTTTTATTAATCGCAAATGGCTTTCACTAGGAAGAAGGCCATACGAATTTGCGCGGAAGCCTAGGTATTCTATTTCACATTGAGCGAATTTGCTCAACCACGAGCCCAGCAGTTATAAAGTCTCTTAAAATATTATTAAGAAACCGCTGAAATACAGCGGGACAGTTTCTTAGGCTAAATGGCACTCAGGTATTCATATTGTCCATCTGTGGTGACAAAAGAAGTGTATTTTATCGAATCTTTGTGCATTTTAATTTGATTAAAACCACTCTTTAATTCAAGTAAAGTTTTTCACTTTATTTTTTGCTACCTAAATGCTCCAAGCAGTCATCAGGCAAAGGAAGAGGATAATTATCGCGTAGGGTGATTCTGCTCAGTGGACGATAGTCAACACATTTTCTAATTTCCCCCGATTTCTTACGAACCGGCACTATAGCAGAAGCATATGGGGAGTTACTAGGACGAATAATACCTTTTCTCAGTAAGTCATCAATAATTTTTCTTATATCGAGACGTTCTTGGTGAGATAGGCGACGAGGTGGGCGGTAAACGGGAATTTTATTAGTGACTTCAATTCTCATGGAATAGCAGAGCGAAGCGAGCAAGTTGATCGGAAGGAAGCAATGTATTTATTTCAAAAAGTTCGGAATCTGAAGTTGCATCAATAGCATATACTTACTTAGTTGGCGCTACAACCGTATGTCGGTCTTGGCCTCATCTAAAAATTTGCGCCAGCCATTTCTGTCTTTCGCTTGCTGGCGCCAGTTGGAAATTCCAAGCTTCGTCAGGTTGTCCTCTACTTGGTCTTTCCAACGAAGATGCGGTCGTCCTCTTCTGCGTTGACCGCCGCTGGGTACCGAATCGAATGTTTTCTTCACTGGAGCATCGTCTTTCATGCGCTGAACATGACCAAGCCAGCGAAGCCGCTCGATTTTAATGCGCTTGACTATGTCGATGTCAGCGTACAGCTCATACAGTTCATCATTCCACCGTATTCGGTACTCGCCATTGACGCAGATTGGTCCGTAGATCTTACGAAGAATCTTTCTTTCGAATGCTGCTTAAGTCTTTTCATCTAAACTGCTCAGCGTCCAGGTTTGTGATGCTTAAGTAAGACGGGCATGATGAGCGATTTATAGAGCGTGATTTCCGTTAATCGAGAGAGGGCTCTGCTTCTCATTTGCCTACTGAGCCCAAAGTAACACCTGTTGGCAAGAGTTATTCTTCGTTTGATCTCAATGCTGATGTCGTTGGTTGAATTAATGCTGGATCCCAGATAAACGAAGTTCTTCACAACCTCGGATGAGGTATTGTCAACGGTAACGTGGGTTCCAAGACGCTGGGACTGTTTGTTTGTTGACACTAAGTATTTCGTCTTATCTGCATTCACTGACAGACCCATTCGACTTGACTCTCTTTCTAATCTGGAAAATGCTGCACTGACTTCGCGCGTATTATGGCCAATGATATGTATGTCATCAGCATACGCAAGCAGCATAACACTCTTGTAGAATATTGTGCCACTACGTCTCAGATCAGCAGCTCGGATGATCTATTTTATCATTAAGTTTAAACAAGGCCAAAAACTTCACCATAAAACACCAGTGGTTTGTTTCCCATACCGCAGTATTTGGTTTTCATCAGTGCATTTTTCGCAAAATTCGGAACATAAGAGAGTCTCACCAGACATTTAGTACTACCAGAATCAAAAAGAGATAAAATTTGGTCAAACTTGGCATACTTAAGGTCAGTATTTCCTAAAGAAGCACTTACCATTTGCATTGCATTTAATTCATTTATGACGTCATCTTTTTGCTGAAGTATGCCAACGGCACGGTTGGCATTCGGTGGCATTGGGCGATGTGGACAGTTACTATAGATATGATCCAGCTGCCTGCAACGGAAACATGATCCATCTGGACGTTTGGGTTTTGGGCAATTACTCTGGAAATGTCCAAAGCGCGAGCAATTAATACATCAGACCGATGCAACGTCAAAAACTATAGCAGCAGAGCGAGTAATTGAAGGTTGATTGGAGTTTGTTGCTGCAGTTCCAATCGAAGTAGATCGTGAAGCACTGCTAGTTCCAGGCGGAATCGTGCGTCGAATTTGAATATTGTTGATGGACGTCGGGCGCAATCATTCATACCGTACGACTAGTGTTTTCAGTTCATGCATGTTTTTAGCACCGTATAGCCTGATGGTGCTATTTGCTGCATAACTAAGACTATTTATGGTACCGCTAATAACGATGTCAACGAATTCATCTTCAGCTATTTTAGCACAGGCAGCAATTTCCGCATTTCAATGACAAAAAGATGTATACTTTCAGATTGCTTCAGGCGTCGTGACCGCGGTTGAGTATAAATTTCATCGGTTGAGTGCATACGCACGAACTCCTCTATTGGAGCGTCACGCAGCATATCAAATGTATATACGCTTATTGTGCGCACAAAAATTTTTGCAGTACCATCCAGTAAGCGGCGAGTGACAACGAATCATGTCCGATCGTCAAACTGCAATATTTGGAAGCATCTTCTAAATCTTCAGCCTATTTAAGCACATCGTAGTTGTCATCTGCCCTGAATTTTTGGACCATCGAATCAATAACGCTGATGTCCATGCGGGCGGCAAGTAAAATTGGAGTTGTTGCTTCGTAGATTTGCCACTTCTTGCTGTAGCAGTATCAGCTGTCGTTCACGTTGTTACTTGGCGATTTCTTCTTCTATAGACACATTTTTAACATTTAGTGCTGCTGGAGTCAAGGCTCCCTGGTTGTCTTCAGGCATAAGATCGTTTGGTGCGACAGAAGCAAGCGAAACGCGAGGTGAAACTGTTGGCATAACATTAGTGTTTTCTGCACTCAGTACAGCAGAAGGCAGCACATTATTTTTTAAGGCAGAAGAAGCTGCAGCAGACATCAGTATATTCTGTTCCGTGCTAGTAGATTTTCCGTCATTATCTTCGCCACTTGCATTTTCTAACTGATGCCTTTGGCAAGTTTTTGTAGAGCTCGCGAATTTGTGCCATGGTGGCAGTTGACGGGACACCCACGCCGTTCTGTTCTAACGACAACAGCAGATCGTTTTTAGTTGCGCGATTCATTTTAATTTCAATTGACTGCATACAAAAATGGTATATGGACAGAATATGTCGGACGTCTTATGCATATTCCAGGGCTGTATGTGGCAGCACATACTCCAGGGTTGTATGTAACAGCACCCGGTGCATTCATATACCGGTAGACTACACTAGTAAGGAATTATTTTTGACTGGGCTGAAGTTAACATACCCCACGGCCTTGTTTTAGTTTATTCGAAGTCTTGAATGTTGTATTATTTTGATGACGTCACTTTTACAGGGCGTAGTTTTTATCAAAGTATTTAACATTTAAAACTCAGATTCCTTTTTATTTATTGCAGCTTATGTGAAGAATATCTAGTCTAAACATTATGTTTTTTGGAATTTATAAAGATTATATTTACTATCAGGACGTCACTTTGTAGGGGGGTGGGCCGAAATTTAAGTTTTTTGTAAAGTGATCCAAAAAAAAAAAATTTGCAATATATATGTATACATTTGAAAGTATATACTTTTCTATACCTGCCAAGCCTCCTTATTAGGGTAACAAACGGAGTGACAAAGTTAATATACCACTATTACATTTTGTAAACGTGGGTTTAAAGTTCACATATTAAAGGTAGACTTAATCTTTTAGTGGCAAAAAAAAAAACGTTAAAAAAAGTTGCTATTTACCAGCTTACCTCTCATACAAAGTGACGTCTTCAACCTTCATAAAACATAATTTTCCAGATATCGCCTTGAAACTTGGCACACACGTTTTTCTCTACATAGGAAAGATCTTACCTGAAAATGACTAGAATCGGAAAAAACCACGTCTACCTCCCATACAAACGGCCGTCAACGTGGTGAAACCTTCATAAATGCCATAGTTTATGAGATATCGCCTTGAAACTAAGTTCATACTTGTTTCTCTACAAAATAAAGAATCCGAAAATGACTTAAATCAGATATCTATCGGATATCATCTACCACGTCATAAAATACATAAAAATTTTCAAAAAACCAATTAAAAAAATGTCGAAAAATATTGCAGATGTTATTATATTATACCTCATATTAAAGGTCTATGTTTTTTCTTTCATATGCCGAACTGCTTAAGAAATGTTTCAGCTGTTAAGAAGTTATAGATTTTTGACCGCCAAATGCCAAAAACCCCACTTTTCCGTCCACTGTGCGACGTTTGGACGTAATCGAATTCAAAATTACAAAACAAGAGTTCGATTTCCTAGTCAAATCAACCAGTATTTTGAATATTTCTATGTGTTTGTTGTAATTTTTTTATTTTAAAAAAAAATTTGGAGCTCAAAAATAAAAAATTTTGATAAAAATTGTCAACTGCTTTTCAGTTATTGACAATTTCATTAAAAAATTATGTTTTTTGAGCTTTAAATTTTGTATTGAAAACAACAAACACATAGAAATATTCAAAATACTGCTTAACAATTTGTTAATTTGCCAGAATAGGGCTTTTAGTAAGAGTATACCATCAAATTCACATGGCTACTAAAGACATTTATAAAACTGCGATATCTTCACCTTTCGGAATGTTTGAATTCCTCAAATATTTCAGAGGTTTATCCGTGAGGTGCTAAAAGAATTAGACTTTGTATTTGTTTACCTCGACGATATTCTAGTAGCCAGCGAGACTGAAGAAGAACACCTTATACATTTAAACTCAGCATTTAAACGACTAGACAAATTTGGACTTAACATTAAACCAAACAAATGTATTTTAGGCGTCAACAACATACATTTTTTTAAGTTATAATATTTCGAAACAAGGCATTCAACCATCTCCCGATAAAATTCAATGTATAGTTAACTCTCCTAAACCCGAAACAGTTCAACAAATGCAGAAATTCATCGGGATGATAAATTATTACCACAGATGCATACCAAAATATTTATGACATGGTAACAACAACATTAAAAACAGAATATAAACACTTAAATTTGACAGATGACACTACAGACGCATTTACAACGATAAAATAAATTTTTACTAAAGCCTGTATGACGCTTAATTTTTTTGTCAATTTCAAAATCTGAAAACAAGTGACTCGTGGGCTAGATAGATATATATTGTAGGAAAAGGATAAAAACATATATCGTGTCAATTTTTCACATCTTCGCAACGTTACTATCTTATCTCTCTATTCTTATTGGCTGCGGAAGAAAGAAACTTAACGAGTGACGAATTGAGAGAAAGTCAAGAACACGGCATTAAAAATGCTGTCTGTCGTACATTTTTTCTCCAATTCGTACTTTATGCGTAATACTTCTCACACTTCTTGCATTTTAGCTTTAGCACTATTTCAACAGCTCTAGTTTCATTGTCAATAAATAAAAATTGGACAAAAAATAGATTATCATATATGCATAAGAAAGTTCTACTTAATTATTTTAAGGGAGGTTGTACCTTATTTAAGTAAGGATTGTGAAATAACGGATAGAGATATTTGAGTGAAACTTTTTTAATTTTTACATTTTTTTAAATTTTTTTTGTGACCTCATTTGCGCCTGACAGGGGCGTATAACAGCGTCGCTGAAAAATGAAGTCCCAATTTTTTTGCCTGATATCTTGATTTTGGATAATCTGAAACAAAAAAAAATTTGGAAGAGTTGAAACATATAAATTCGTGATGACATCGTGAAAGAGTTTAAAATATAGCGTTTCTCTACCATTCCCCATTTTAAAGTACATAAAAATAAAACTTCGATGTAAATTGTGGTTTCGTATTTTCTTTTTTGTTAAAAGCAAATATTTTTACGAAAATTTTAAGCTACAAAGTATTTTTGTAGCATGTCGGATACTTAACTTTTTGCGGTTTTAGTGGAAATGTTCAAAATTACCTACATCAAAGTCGACTTGGTGAGTTCGCACCAAAAAAATTCTTCAAACTTTAAAAACCAAATTAGCATAAATTAAACTTAAGGCACAGATAATATAATAGAAAGATGTGCCACCGCCATACAAGGAAGTGGCACAGTAAAATTTGAATGTGGATTTATCATAATTCCACACAAAAGCTTTATGAGAATCAGCGAGCGAACGATTTAAAGCTTTTGGAGCGAGATAATAAGTAAGCGACAATGTGAGCAAATGTGAGCATAATATTGAAAAGCAATAGAAATGATATGTAAAGATTTGATGCACGAAACATCTGAATAAACGATGTAGCTGCCAACAGAATGTAGCAGAATTTCATTAGGTTTTACTTAAATAATGTAGGCAATTTTTTTACTAAACTACCCTACGAACGTTATATAATTTAAAAATATTATATTTTTTGCATTATCTCTTATCTTTTTGTTATAAAATTTCAAGAAAATAATATCATAAAGATGACATAATCTAGGTATATTTTGTGTGTTGACTTGGTTTTTTTGCCGTTTTGCCACATGATATTTTTAGTGTTATATTATTGTAAGGGCGATTCCATCAGTTGAAGCTTAGCCGCGAATTATGTTGTAAGCAATATTTTTTAAGTTGTTTTTTGCGGAAAATTTTTTATATAACTACTTTTATAAATTTTATTCTATTATTGCAAATACATGCTTTATTTTATGAAAAGTACTTAAAAATGCAATTTTCAATTGTTCCTATTTATACAACAAAAACATTTTTTTTTTTCATTTTTTGAGTAAAAATTAAATTTTTTGGACCGTTTTTGAAAAAAAAAATTAAAGAATATATTCACTGACCTAACGCTACAGTTGAAACTATTATTGTAAAGTGTTTTTATTAAAACTTTGACCTAGAAATTTGAATTAAATATATTTAAAAATAGCGGATATATATTTGCATCGAAAGTCAAAGTTTTGGTTTTCATGCCGTTTTTCTCATTCTTGGGGAACTATGTTTTGTGTTGTACCAAAAATTTTTGGAATTCTAAAGATATGTGAATGTTTTTGGTATTAAAATTACTGAAATTTTTTAAATTTAATTTGCATAAAATTTTTTTCAAGAAAGATTTTCAATATCAAAATTTACGTAAGTGAAAATGGATGGAATGAGCGTGAGCAAAACTAAGTATGTAACAATCTAATCTAGGATGCACACAGTATGTGTACTTAAATTGAGCGAAGTCCGTTAAGCCATTTAGATTTGTATAAATGTCAATTAAATAAACAAACCAGAAAATAAGTTAAATTAATATAGACTTTGTGTTTGTATGAGTATTATAGAACGAATTGTATGAGTATTATAGAACGAAATGTATGAGTATTATAGAACGAATTGTATGAGTATTATAGAACGAATTGTATGAGTATTATAGAACGAATGCAATTCGAAAAGAATTGCAGAATTTTCAAAGATTTTTCGATTTTTTTAAGTTTTGAAAAATATGTCCCCAGTTATGAACCTATAACTTCAAAAGTATTTTTTCATATCAAAAAATTTATACATGTTTGCAAAAGAGACGTTTATATCTTTCATTTAAGCTATCATTTGTATTGATCTAATGGTTTTTGTATAAATTTTGAAATACTACATTTGTGAAAGAGTTTAAAAAATATGGTTAATACTAAAAATTACCTCCTATACAGGCCAAATATGCGATATCTGATAGCTTTATAATTATATTTCGCAAAGACTCAGAATTCGGTATTCGACCACAATTTAAACGTTTCACTGATAACATTTTATGGGCGTTAGGCAAGAGGGCGTGACCCCTCCCACACAACTGAAATTTTTGATATTGAATTTGGAGTTATAGGTGGCCGCACAGCCTCGGAATTTGGTACTCGACCACAATTTACTCTTGCCGTTTCACTGATAGCATGTTATGGGCGTTTCGCAACGGGAGAGTGGTAGCAACACACAGTGTCTCAGCTAGTTATTTATAGAAGCGCGAAGATTTCGTTGTTTTGTTTTGATTGTGTTATTTCTGTTATTTTACTCATTTTAAAGAGTTTACAGTATTGCAAATCCTATTATAACGTAAAATTGCGGTTTAGGGATTTTTAAATTTAGCTAAAAACGCTAAGAACATTGCTTGCATACAAAATCCTAAGTTACACATATGACAATTGGGTTTTTAAAGTCTGAAGAATTTGTTTAGAACGAACTCACCACGTCCACTTTGATGGAGGTAATTTTGAGTATTTTTACTAAAACCGAAATACGTAAATATCCAACCTGCTACAATAATACTTTTTACCTTAATATTTTCGTTGAAATATTTTTTTAACAACACAGTAAAAATAAATCCAAAATATATAACGAATTCATATTTTTGCGCACTTTAATATGGGGGAAATGTTAAGTAAACGCTATATTTTAAACTCTTTCACAAATGCAGTATTCAGAAACTGTCGACAAAAATCGTACAAATAATCGTATAATAGCTTAAATAAAAGGTATAAATGTCTCATTTGTAAATATTTTTAAATCTTTTAAAATAAATTAATACTTTTTGATTTATAAGATCATAACTGGGGAAATATTTTTCAAAACTCAAAAAAATCGAAAATTCTTCTAAAAAAAATTCGAACCAACCTGGAAAAGTCTTAATGATTTCTATTACCTAGAAAAATACTTTATCGAACTAGCAATGTCCTTTTCATCGCGCAAACTTTTTTATCAAATTGTTTACCACTGTTATTAATTTGTTATTCACTTTAAATTAAAAAATACAATGAATAAAAAATTTTGTAATTCACTACTATTTTATGAATAAAATGTTCGCTATTAATTTTTTTATTAATTTTTTATTCATTTTTATTTTTTTATTCATTATTAATTTTTTATTCATTATAAATTTCGTATTCATTTCTAAGTTTTCATTCACTTTTGTATAATAACTAAAATGAAAAAAAATCTTTTTATTCATTTTTGAATAATGAACCAAATTAATAATAAATAAAAAATTAACAATGACTATAAAATTAATAATGAATAACACATGAATAGGCAATGAATCAAGAAATAAAATTCAATCAAAAATTCAATCAAAGCAGTGAATAAGAAAATCGGCTTTGCACAAAATAAGGAAATCATCATGAAAATAATGAAAACAAACAAAAACATTTGTTGCTGCCAAGCAGAGATCACAATTGCTTGGTTCCAACAACAACAATGGAAAAAACAATTACAACATAAAATTTCACGACTCTCGCTAGCTATCCAGCCATGCAGTGGTGATCTATGCTGTGAAGCATTGTGGAGTGACGAGAGAAAGAGCATTTCAGAGAGAATGTGCATGCAAACGTTGGAAACTTTTCTCTCAAGAAAGCTTTTTCATCGCGCTCACAAAAGCTTACGTATTGATCTGAAAAATATTTGTTACTTTTTTTATGTTCTACGTGGCACATCTTTATACTATATAATCTTTGCTTAAGGTTTTACTTACAAACAATGTACGTTTTTAGCCAAATTTTAAAAATGTCCTTAATCTCAATTTTAAGTTTTAGTAAGATTTTGCAACACTGTAAACTCTTGGCAATGAGTAAAATTACGGAAATAACTAAGAAATGGTAAAATAAAATAAAACCACGAATACTTCGCGCTGGTATAAATTACTAGCTGAAACCCGGCACGTTGCTGCCACGCCCCCGTTCCCAAACGCCCACAAAATGTTATCAGTGAAACTGCATGTGTTACTGTGGTCGAATGCTGAATTCCGTGGCTGTAAGAGCTATAACTCAAAATCTATTCAATTTCTTTCCCTCAGATTTGGGTTGCATGGGAGGTGCCACGCCTTCTTGTCCAGCGGCATACAATATTTTCAGTGAAACTGCATGTGTAAATTGTGTTCGAATACTGAATTCCGAGGCTGTTCGCCTTATAACTTCAACGCTATTCGCTATCACAAATTTGGGTGGTGTATGAAGTGCCACGCCCCCTAATCCAACGCTCATAAAAAGTTATTTATGAAACGGCAAGTATAAATTGTGGTCCAATACCGAATTCCGAGACTGTGCGGCCTATAACTCCAAATCTATTCGATATCGCAATTTTGGGTTGTGTGGGAGAGGCCACGCCCCATTGTCTAACGCCTATAAAGTCTTATACGAAATACGAAGAAAAAGATATTCGGTATCTCAAATTTGAGTGGTGTGGGTGGTGCCGAGCCCGCTTGTCCAACGCCTATAAAATGTTATCAATGGAACGGCACGTGTAAATTGTTGCCTAATATCAAATTTCGAGGCTGTGCGACCTATAATTCCAAAGCTATTCGAAATTTCAATTTTGGCATGAATGTGTGGTAACTTTGAGTATTTTCACTAAAAACGCAATAAGTAAAGTATCCAACCTGCTTCAAACATATTTTGTAGCTTAAAATTTTTGTTAAAATATTTTCTTTTAACAACAAAGAAAAGCAAAACCAAAATATACATCAAAGTTTTATTTTTGTGTACTTTAAATGGGGAAATGTAAAAAAACGGTATTTTTCAAACTCTTTCACAAATGTTGTATTTAGAAAATTTCTACAAAAATCGTTAGATTAGTAGGGGAGAGGCACGTAGGTTGAGACGGGTTTTCTTTTTTAGTCGCGATTTTCAACTCTGAGAAGTTGAAGCGTAAAACTGTATACTTTTGGAAAGGTATTGTAACACCTATACTTTAGGCTTTGAAGAAATTTATTCGGTTCAACAATAAAAATTTTTGGGCAGTTTTAGCAACACTCGGTTTTTGACACCCTGAATATTTGGTACGTAGATTGAGACAGTCAAAACTTTAAAAAAATGGCATCAAAATAAGTCAAACCCTTAAATTTCAAATATTTATTATCTGCTTATTTATTCTTAAGGTTTTTGTAATGAAAAAAGATGAATATAAGTAAAAAAAAAAATGGAAAAAATGAAATAAAAGGAAGGTTATATAAAAAAATGTTTGAAGGCTTCATTAATTTTCGTCGGACAAGTCGGCATCTGAGTCACAGTTTTGGCATGTAAAGTTGCTTCGGCTCATGTTCACACACTTTAAGTGGAATGGTCGTTTGCATACGGTGCATTCGATGGAGTTGTTCTCCGTCAACTGAGCTGGCAAATACTTCATACAAATCATGCAGAAATCCACATCTTCTAGATCCGATGATGAAGATGATTTTTTCTTTGCAGCTCGCTTTTTGGTCGGTGGCAGTTTCATTTGCGCAGCCTGTGTTCGTTTTATAACGTGTTTTTCCTTCTTTTTTGTTGCTGCATCACGCTTCTGTTTCTTGTCCTTGATGTCGACAACAAAATCTGGTGCGGTTATCACAGCACTTTTCATCGGTTTACGTCCGCGATTGGACTTTTAATGTGGCGTAACCTGTTGAAGTGGTCTAATATCACTGAGCAACGACGACAAACTTTCAGATCGGGAAATGATTGATGCCGATGTCGATGTCGATGGCTCTGAAGTATATACTTCCTGAGGTGCTCTTATATTCGTTTGGCCAGTCAAAACACAAATGCGCTGTTGACCTTCTTTATCAGAGGGTCGCTTAATTAAAGTAGACGTTTCTTGTTGATCAGATTGAGCGGCCTGAGCAAAATCTGAAGAATTGAAAGTATTCCGAATGAGCGGACAAAATTGAGCGATTAAAACCAGCTTTAATATTTGCTGGAGTCAAGGCTTGATCTAATGCCTTGCACGCAAGTCCAGGAATGTGCCGAATTTCAATGGCCTTTCCAGCATTTGCTATTTGCCAATCTTTGACCACAGTCCTGTAACATCCTTTGACTGGACCATAAATAAAGACGTCGAGAGGCTGCATTTTGCAAATGATACCATGATCCGTATCTAAATCGATTGCTTCAATTGAGAAATGAGATACGTGATTGTCACTGACCAGTAATATCTTGTCGTCAGTACTGGCATTCATGTTATTAATAAAATGATGCAATTACTTTACAAATTCAGGCTGTTGAAACCATCCGGACTCAGTGCATGCAGCACCAGATGTTGAAGGCGCACTGTCCATGAAGTAGATCTGCATATTTTTCCGTGGGAAAACAAAAAACGGTGGAAAGGAGTTGCCAGCTGCGTTAACCGATAATGCCATAGACACCAATGTACCACGCTCGGCAGCTTCAGCTTGGCCTATACGTTTCAAGCCTCGTGGCGCAATGATTTTATCGGCTGTTGTTGGTACTGTCGGAAAACCAGTCTCATCCATGTTCCGAATTTGGTGCGTTTCACATTTTTGATCTTCCATTAGGCCACAAGAATTATTGAAAACAAATCAACATTTTCCTTACAAAAGGCTTTGATTCGATTCAGTCTGTTTGCTCGGGTGTGCGTAATGATAAATTTGTATGTCGCTCCATAAAACCGTAGTACCACGTCTCTCCGGCCATTTGTTCAGTATCCCAATTTGCTGGACAGGCGACGTTCAGTTTTTGAGCAAATTCGTATGTCAGACATTTTAACTGAGTAATATTCAAGCCGTGATAAAGCTTGTAGCATTTTAGGATATATTCCACAAGAGCTTCTTCTTGTTCTTCATCGAAAACCTAAACAAAAGAAACATAAAATTAAAGAATACTGTTAAAACAAAAATCTACAAAATGTTGATCTTGCTAATTTTAGTGTTGAATATGATGCAATACGGCTAATGATTGGTTTCAGTTGTTCGTCCGATAATTTGAAAATATCTGGAACTTCTGCATCGAATTTCTTCACATAAAGCGATAGACTAGTTTTGTCGATCGAATAGGCCCCAGTAGCTGACCGAATACTCATACCTTCAGTTTTAATCGCTTTGATTGCATTAAGCAGAGCATCGAAATCACTGACACCATGGTCTGTTTTTCTTGGTTTGCGATTACATGCCGTTTTCATTGTGAAAGTATTGATAAATTCAAGAAAAAAATCTTTAAAATCCAATAAACACACAATACCTACTTCTGGTGCTATTTCGATGTAATTTCGAACTTAAAAGTTTTGAATGTAACATTTCTAACGTTTATTCTCCAAAATAAGTAGAATCTAAAAATTCCACAGAGTGTCTCAACCAAGGCTGTTAATAACTCACTTTTTGTGAGGGCGCTCACTTTTATACAAAAATTGAGCACACTCACATTCTGAGCGGCTCACTTTTTAAGCGCGCTCATTTTTGAAAGTAAACAGTGCTGTGAACATTGACGATTTATCGTTTTATGACTTGACGATTTTTCATTTTTATGCCAAAAAATTACGATTTTCAGCAAAACTAACGATGCAGCTTGCTCGATAAAACTTTTGAGATGCAGTTATTATGCAAAAATAATAAATAAAAAGGTAAAAGTTTTGTAAAAAAACAAAGACTGAAAACTGTTGTTTTCATTACCTCTATTAAAGTACAAGGAAACTTTTTACGAAAAAATAATTTCACGATATGGCCCAATTAATTGGCCCCCAAGATCGTGTGATTTAACCCCATTGGATTATTTTCTTTGGAATTACGTAAAGTCACTTGTCTACGTCGATAAACCACAAACAATTTAACACCTGGAAATCAACATTCGAAGAGTTATCGGCGAGATACGGCCGCAAATGCTACGAAAAGTTTGTGAAAATTGGTGTTCCAGATTGCGCCTTGTACGCGCCAGCCGTGGTGGCCACATGGCAGAAATCATATTTAAACATTAATGTCATAAAATTTTCTATCCAATAAAGCCCGTTTCATTGATATTTAAAATATATTACTATGTTTAATTATGATTTAAACTTGTATCACTATATAAAAAACACTATTTATAAATATGCTTATTTTTATAAACTAACTAGCAACCCTCCGCGGCTTTGCTCGCGATAAGGAAACAATTTTTTTTTTTTTTTTGCAACAGTGACCCAGCAAAAAAGTGCTTCCAAAAGAAGCTAACGTGGAAGAGAAAGACTTGAATTCCATCCCTGCCACTTTCATACCCAGAAGGCATTCTTTTAACATATGCATGTCATTGGAAGGAATGCTTTCCTTAGTCTTTTCTTTGAACCCTAGAGCCTTTCATTGAAAATCCGACGTAAAATATCCCTTTCCTCGATTTTCACGGCATTTTGATGTTGGAAGTAGGAAGTGGTTGGGTTTTCCAAAATATCCCACGGAAAGTATCTTAAACATCGATTACAATTGTATATAATTTTTGTACTTTGAATTTAAATGCCATTTGAATGTCTTCCAGAAGTAATTTATAAGAATGACTCTTGAAAGCGCTTCTTGGTAAGGCTTAAAAGAATCACAATTGGATCTATATAATGTCTTCTGGAAGCAGTGTTCCTATGAATGCATGTCACATTTGTGTCAAAAGTTTTGCTGGGGAGTAACGCAAATAAAAGCTTTAATTGTTTTTGAAAAATTTTAGATATTGTTGCGATTCCATTCTCATTGAAATAATAGTGAAATGAAAGCTACTACAACCGAAACCATAAAAATATGACACGAAGGAAAAGTCAAAAGAATAGCCTACCCTAGATTAAACAATATATTTGTGTCGATAAGCCGTGTTCCAAACATAAAAAACTATAAGCAAACACAATCCGGAGCTTCTAGCATGACTTTAGCCAAAGTTATGACACAAAAACAAAACAATCTTTAATAGAACTCATATGGCATTAAAGTAATTTTTTAACCAAAAACCTTAGCGCACTTGATTGTCTAGTAAAGGTTCGTAGAGTGCTCTTCACGAATTGGTAAGAGTGACTGAAAAGGAGTTATTTTCAGGAGGCATTGCGATGGCCACATTTATGGACATCGAGGGTGCTTTCGACAAAATATGCTTTGGAAGGCTGCGGCAAGCCCTGACAGAGCGCAATGTAAGCCCAATGATAGCAAATTGGGTATACAATATGCTCAAGCACAGGGCTGTCAACATGCAGAATGGTAGAGTCAAAACTAAAGGTAGAATAAGTAGAGGATGTCCCTAGGGCGGGGAGTTATCGCCAATCCTGTGAAACATAACTGTAGACTCACTACTGGTTAGACTGGATGAATCGGGAATACACACGATAGCGTATGCAGATGACATTGCGTTGGTGGTCCGCGGTAAGTTCATTGACACCATTTCTGACATCATGAAAGGAGCACTCCGAACGGTGGTGGAGTGGTGTCGAGAACAAGGCCTTACCGTAAACGCAGGAAAATCAGACAATATTCTCTTTACTAGAAAGAGGGTAGGCCTGGGGAGAGAACCACTTAGACTTTTGGAGCTGAAATCAGCATGTCCACGAAGGTTATCTAGGGGTAACCCTCGATAGCAAACTGAACTGGAACGAGGATTCAAAGAACCAAGAGGGTTCTGTTTCAGTGTATAATCGTTTGTGGTTTCAAATGGGGGCTAAACCCAGAGGCTATGAAATGGGTCTACACTATGATGGTTAGACCTATCATCACGTATGCTTCGGTGATTTCGTGGACAAAAGTCAGCCAGAAAACCATTAAGAAGAGACTGGACAGAGTCCAACTGCTGGAGTGTGTTGAAATAACAGGTGCAATACGCACCACTCCAACAAGCGCAATGGAGGTTCTGTTAGGCATGCTATCGTTGGACTTAGAAATAAAGAAAACAGCGTCGCTGTCAACCCTCAGAATGTTGCGAAATGCTACGTGGCAAGGGGCAACGGCCCTGCATGGTCATATGCGCATCCTTGATATTGCACAGAGAGATGTCAGGGAGGCATGTATACCTATGGATGGAAGGCAGAGAGTGAGAATAACAGAAAAATGTTATAAAACTCTTATAACAGATGGAGCCGTTTGTGAAGAAATCGCTGGTTACGATATCAGTATATTCACAGATGGTTCTCTGATGAATGGCAGAGCCGGGGCAGGCGTTTACTCAGAAGAGTTAAGCCTATCCTGTGTACTGAGGTTAGGGAGGTTTGTGTCTGCATACCAGGCGGAAATGCTTGGCGTATTGCATGCGCTGGACCACCTAATAGATGGCAGGATCAATGGCAAGAAAATTGTCATTGCTCTCGACAATCAGTCTGTGATAAGGTGTATGCAACGGACAGACACCACTTCCAGGTTGGCCATAGAATGTATTACAAAACTCAATATGTGCGCCCAGACAAATGAGCTCACACTTATGTGGGTGAGAGGACACTCTGGCATAGAACAGAATGAAAATGCTGATTCTTTAGCAAGAGAAGAATCAGGAATCAGAATCAGAAGAATCAGGCGGCCGTGTAGTGGTCTCGTAGTGAGTCAGCAAAAGTTATCCGATACATTCGGAGGACTTTAAGCTGGCTTACTGCACTGGTCACAGGACACGGTCCCTTCATGTACCATCTCGGGAAGATGACTCTGACTGAGGACGATGCGTGTAGGTTATGCCTAGAGGCGCCGGAAACAACAGCCCACATTTTGTGCCAGTGTCCAGCGCTGGCAAGCATAAGATTGACCTCTCTGGGATGTCCATTTGTTGGCGAAGCCGAGATTGGTCAACTGACCTACAAGGATATGCTTGAGGTGACAAAGGTTGCTTATACAAGGAGCATGATCACGTATGAGTGCTCCGAGCAGTAGCATCTTTTGTCCATTTGGAGACGAAAAGGGACCCACTGTGGTCTGCTTCAGCAAATCCCAGACTTATTATATATATAAAAGTTCGCATTGTACACTTTTTCGGTACTCGTCTCGGTCCTAGGATTCTGACTATCTATTCTTAAGATAACCCACAATTAATAATATTGTGGGAATTTCTGAAGAAACATAGCACAGGCCTATTATTAATAAAGAAAACAACGAATATAAAAAATTAAATGTAAATCGAACTCACACCTAAGTAACTCGTGGCGCATAAATCCTTGGGTTAAAGGAGGGTTCTCCTGGATTTTTTTGGATTTGGCCGAAAAACAAGCAAAAGTTGAAAATGGTTTGTGGGAAAATGAAAAGACGTACGAACTTATGCTTTTGAACTTTGATTCGTGGTTTATTGACGAGTAAAAAAAAAAAGATATTTGAAAAATTCAAAATGGCGGCTTGAAAATGGCGGATCTCGTCGACCTCTGCGCGCAAAACATCGACCTCCCGCGGACAGTGTGGGGCCTCAGGTAGTGAACTGAAATGAGAAATGTATAAAATTTATTAAAATTGATAACATTTCATATGCCTGGAACCTAACTTCAATTAAGTTTGGTAAAAAAACCAATTTTATGGACTTTAAAAAAAAAATTGAAATTTTTTGCTTTTTTTTTACTTAGATCTCGTTTAAAAATTATAAATAAACAATTTTTTATGCCAATGTTAGGTTCCAGGCGTACAAAAAAGTATATACTTTCAAACATTCTTTGAATGAAGGAAATCGGATCAATAGAACAAGCCCTGTGCTGTCCGTTAGATTAGAAAACATGGTTCCGAGAAAAACGCGTTTAAAGTTTTTAGAAAGTTGGTACGCGCGCGTGACATGGGTACGTTTGACACGCTCTAGCTCGAGAAATACGCGTCGTATTGAAATATCCCTTGGCACAAACATTCTACATATATGTAACTTTCATTTTATGTAAAAAAAAAATGGATTTTTTCAAAAAAATCCAGGAGAACCTTCCCTTAACAACGATCGAAAAAAAAGTTTACCGTCGCGTTTAATGTTCGCGTTGACTCGGATTCAAGAACTTTCTACATTTTTCCAGTACATATAAAACTAAAATAATTTTTGTTTTTCACATGTTTATCATATCTGCATTTCAATAGTTTTTTATTATTTCAAAAATGAAGCTTGGTTAAGCTTTTTTTTCTATGAATAAATGATTTTTGAATAATCGCAGAAGATACCTATTCCATATTAGCTTGGTTTTGTTAATAAAAAAAAAAATTAAGGAATGTAAAATTAGTAATAAATAAGTTGTATTGTGGGAGTTTGTGATGATTTTAATAAACTTGAATTGGCTAAGGCAAGACCATAACTCTGGTCTATATTTAATGTAGAAAACAACTTATATCACAACGTAAATGTAGATTCAACTCAAACCTATGTAACTCGTAGCATTTAAGTCCTTCGGTTCATAACGATTGGAAAAAAGTTTGATGACAGAAAAATGTACGCGTTGACTCGAATCCAAAACCTTTTTAATTTTTCCAGCATATGGAAAAAACTAAAACATATACATAATACTAAGGTACTTGTCTTGATTTCTTTTTTTCTTTTTGTCAAAATTTCTTTCATCGTAACTGCATTTCAGTAGTTTTTTTTTTATTTAAAAAATAAAGCTTGGTAAGGGTTTTCTTTTCTTTGAATAAATCTTCTGAAAACGTATATATTAGCCTTAGTAGGCTTAAAATTTGAGTGTGCCATTTTTGAATCATTGTACACACATTTAATAATACACACACACACACAACATAATCGATCATAAGGAGTTCGTGTCCTTCAAGATAAATTATAATTATTTTGCATGATTTACTATGATTTTTTAAAGTTGTTAAATTCACTTCTTTTAGTCATCCAGCTTTATGCAATTTACCCACTTTTGCGTTATGTAAATAAAGAGAATGTAATAGGTTCAATATTCAAATAAGTTAAAAATATTTTAAAATTTTAATATGAAATTTGTATGGAAATTTAAATTTTTATGAAACAAAACACGAAGAGAATACGATAAGATTGACAAAATAGGTTTCTATTTACAACTTTTTGGTATTAGTATTGGCGATAAGCAGCGATAAGCAGCGAACTCGAAATTATGAAATAAACTGCAGCACAATAAAAACATAGAAAAAACAGCAAGAATATGTTGTGATCCATATCATGTCATGTGGTATCAATCACAACTCTCAACTCGTTAAAGTTTGTTTACCGGCAACATGCCATTTAACTATTCACGGCCAGGTTCAATGAACGCCGAAGTAAACAAAAATAATATGAACACAGATCTACCTCTACAACAGGTTGGGCGCTCAGCGTTCATATAATTTTGAAACAGAGTTACTTTAGGCCAGTGTTAAAATAAACAGAAATAAACAAAAGCAACAATAAAATAAAGTAAATATTTTAAAGCATTCACACGGAAATGCAAGCGTTGCGTTTTCTTGTGCTTTAAACTGTGAAGTAGAATTAAATAATATATTATTGTTGTTTTCAACTTAGATATATTTTTGATGTGCAAATTAATTTAACTTGAAGAATATGTTTGCACAACTTGACTCAATTTTTACATGCGGAACAAGCTGGTGTGCTTATTTTGCAAAGTAAAGCATGTTACGAAGAAAATCTAGACCACCTAAGTTATGGTGCCAGGTGCAAAGAAAAGCAATCTGGCACAATTATGGTCAATGCCAATTTAGAAATTAAGATATTTTTTAAGACTGCTTTAAGCTTAAGACTGCTTAAGAAGAAAAGAAGAAGAAGAAAAAAGAAAACAGAGATCAGATATTATAAAAGATCTGATCTCTGGTAAATAAATGTTTAGTTGAGTTGATAAAGTTAATTTGGGGCTTTTTAATTGGAAGCCGAAAACGCTTAGGACACGAAGATAATCACTTGGTAAGTATTTCCTCGCAGCAGGACGAAGCTGTATCTGGCAACGTGTGCTTTCCTTCAGGATAAAACACAACTGGCAACTTTATGGCCTTGAGAATGCTAGGATCTACGCGTATCCTCACAGGAGGATACAACATTTTTAGCGCAGCCGGTAGGATCCTTCTGTTCGAGAAAAAAAAAAGGAAAGAGGATGTTAGGATCCTTATTGTTACAGGAACAATAAGGACAATTTTTTTTTGCTTAATTTTATAAAATATTAGAAGGACAATTTTTGTTAGATCCGTCTGTTATAGGAACAGTAAGGACATTGGTTTTTTTGTAGGGATTCAAAGTGACATATAACATACTTTTTTTGCTTGGTTTTGTAAAATTTTAAAGAACGAGAATTTTTGAGGACATTAAAAATGTTCTAAATAATAAGAAAGGAGTTATTATGATTAATAGTGAAGATTAACTGCAGGGTATGTTAAAATTTTTTTTGAGAATTATATATAATTGAGAATAATATATAATAAAAAAAAATATATATAATTAGAGTATGTTGAAAAGTGGGTTTTAACTTACCCATTTGAGCAAAATTTTGTAGGAATTTGAATTGTCAGTGGGGTCCTGCTAAAAATGTTTATTGATGGCGGATCCATCTTCCACCACCTCTCGGAAATATAAAAAAATTATAAATTTTTAAAAAATAAAAAATTTTGATTAAAAGGTTAAAGTCTCGTTTAAAACCTTTGTCTAAAAGACGATTTGAAGGACCATTGAAAGCCACATCATTTAAATGATAACTCACCAGGTAGAAATCTACGAGGAATATAACTCAGGACCAGCAGATTACACTGCACCCAGAAACGTGCCGACATCAGTAAAGGGCGTTGAACGAGCAACAGGATCGAAAAAAAAAATAACATTGGAAGACTACCATCGTAGGGAAGCAAAACGACGAGCAGAGGAAAGGACGAGAATACCGAGGGTAGAGAGCCCTCAAGTAGTGAAACGCGGAGGAAGAAAGGTGAGAGAGAGGAAACGACAGACGTACCTGAGGGAGTTGCTGAGGGACGAAACAAATCCACCGCTATGGCCAGTCGCACAACGATTATGGGCAGAGATGAAAATTTTTGTGAAAACAGTGAAGAAATATCCAGGGAAGAAGGACAATAATTGAAAAAAAACAAATTTGTACTTGTAAGAGAATACATAAAAAATAAACATAAAATAATACATGAGTAAAAAGATTGAGTTTTAATTAACAACTTCATTTGAACATTTCCTGTGTTTGGTTGTTAGGTGGGAAATAGGGACAGTGATATATATATATTAGGGCGGGTCGATTTAAAAATCGCCCTAGGATCAAAATAAGAAACTTTGCCCGAGGAACTATACCTCTAAAACGAATTCTAATGCCCCAACTTTTGACTTTTGTCCCGAAGGGTCAAATTTTGAAAAATCCCTCTTTGACTTATTTGACCGGTGATAAGCAGCGAACTCGAAATCATGAAATAAAAATGCAGCACAATAAAAACTTAGAAAAAAGCAGCAAGACGATCAAGTTGTAGCCCAATAGTTTAAGATATAAAATTTGTTAAGTCAGTTTTTAAATACTCATTCAACAATAAGGTCTAACATCGTGCTCTGTTGTTTTTTAAATAATAAAAATTAATAAGTGAAAAATTAACTTATATACTGAGATTCAGCTTATTAAATATTTGTACAAACAATCATAAAGCTAAAGCAACACTCAATTTGCGCTTCAACAAACATATTTCATTACTAACAAATTTTCTTTTAAAATAATTACTTTCAAACAATATAAAAACATTAAACCACACTAATGAATTGCAAAAACTTTATTTAAACTTTTCGAATTCTCAATAAGTCTTAAAATTGTATATTCCAAACAAAATATTAAAATGAAAATGTGTATTTTAATCAATATTTACTTTATTGTGTTTTGTTAAGTTAATGCTATAAAAACTACACACGTTGTTCTCTTTTCATACCAACGCACTGCTTTTGTTGTAATTACAAAGAAACACGCAACAACAACGAAACCCAAGCTGCAAGCAGTTACGCATTAAAGTCAATGTTGATGAACTGCTTGCAAGAAAATGATATAAATTTTGTATTAAAATGCCAATTTTACGACAAAACCATTGATCGTAGATGCATGACACAGCTGACTTTTTTGTTGGAATCGGGAAGATCTTTCATATGTTCATAAGTCATTCTCAGATATATTTTACTGTTAAGGCAGAAAATGGGAAAATGTGCCGAATTTTACCAAAAATTTAGATTAAAGCCAATAACTTGTTTGCTATTTAATGTATTAAATTTTTGAGTATACTTGAACCATCTGCAAACAATTCTGATTCGAATAGTGAAAATTTCACACAAATCCGTTCAGCGGTTCTTGAGCTTATCGGCAGCCACAAACATGCTAACTTTTCAAAAGTTTCATTTTTATATAATTGTTTTTATACATCGAGCAATTCAGTACGGCTGCAAATAATTTAACGCATAAGTCAGTATTTTATATAATCCAATGTGAACAAATACAATGTAAGATTATGGGATAATAATATATAATAAGTAGAATTTAATATAATATTTAGTATCAAAATTATAAAAAATGTTTCTTATTCCATAAAATGTACATTTGCATAAAGTTCAAGATTTCAATATAATAGTACGTGCGTGCTAATGAGGGATAGTTATCGTAGCAAAATATTAACAAAAAATTTATAGAGCACAAGGTCCAGAAAAAATCCAACCAAAAACCGTATTTTGTGCGATTGGAAGACCTGCACTGCTTGGAATAACACCGGATTTAATTATTTTAGGATAAAAGTCTGCTCTTAAAACTACGGATATTGGTGCATACTTATAAAATTTTGTATCGGCTAGAATTGAATTCGAAAACTTTTCTTTTATACTTTCGTCGATTGATTTTGTTGGAATATAGAAACTTATACGATTATCGACTATTAGGATAGCTTCGATTCTGATGGAAAGATCAAAGCGGGAACGGATAATGATAGAGCACACTTTGTCATTCTAGATTTAAATAGTTGAAAGCTCTAGTTGCTTCACTAGTGCTGGTGAGATTCTGCTGAACGCTGCAGAAGGCTCGAGTAGCGATTTAGCGTACTGGAACTTTGTATTAACTTCTTGTTTAAGCAATGCTGTTTTAAACAAGCTGATGGAGTGCTGCGTGATAATTGATGCCAAGGAAGGTGTAGCTGTGGATTTAACGGTTTGTTGGATTTGTTTAGATTTGCTTGTTCGGAGACGTTCATGTAAATGCAGAAGAGTGTGGTGCTTCTCTCTGCAATAGTGACATCTGGAACCACTTAAGCATGTTTTTTCGGAGTGCTGATGAGCCAAACAATTGTCACAGTATTTGTTCAGAAGGAGCACACGCATCCGTTTCTCGATATTCATTGCTAGAATCTTTTGACAATATCTTAGTGAATGAAAACGTGGAAATATCTTGCAATGGAATGATTTCTTCTTTTTGCAACTCATGTTCTTGCCTTAACTTCTGTGGTTTAGGCTCTTTTTAGATGCCTTACTTCCGTTGGCCATTGATGCTGTAAATTAAAGTTTGGATTGAGTAGTTTGGAAGTATAGTTGTAATATTTTATTGCATAGGACCACTTATTTCACAATAAGTAAAATTAGCAAACACTTGAGCTGTCAAACCATACAAAATTAACTTTTCTATCTCTTTCACTCATTCACAAGTTTTGCAGCTTTAGCAAAATATTTAGACGTTACGTTCACCTTGTTTTTTTACACCATGGTAACGAGCAGGAAATAAAAAAGGAAAAAATTAAGGAGTAAATGTATAGCAAAATCGGAATAAATTCAAAAACTTCATAGTAAATTGGATGATCGAAAAATGCAAAAGCCCTAAAAAATCCCATTCCACTTGTCCCCCCCTCCTAAATTTAAGGGAAAAACACCTAAGTTGGGAACACTGCTCTACCTAAAAGCCACTCGTTTGTAGGTAGATTTTCTTCTTTTATTACAACTATTTAATCTTCTTTTGAATTGTCGGATAGATTTTTCCATATATGTCGTTTTTGAAGTTCTTTAAAATATTCGTTTTTCCAACGAATGCAAAACTGTTGATGCAGAACTTTAAGTCCCTGGAATCGATTTTTTATTGATATTAATTGCACTTGAATATCAGGATCTATGAATGATAAAATTAGGCTACCAACTAAAAAATGACCTGAAGTTAAAGCGGACATATCAGCGGGATCTTCTGAGATATGTGAGATAGGTCGTGAATTAAGACAAGCTTCTATTCTGGAGAGAAGGGTAGAAAGTTCTACAGATGTGTATTTGAAAGAACCGGCCACCTTTCAAAAATGTTCTTTGAAGCTCTTGAAACATGCTTGCCAAAGTCCATCCACATGTGAAGTGGAGGAATGAAGTGCCAGGAGATGTTCTGGTAGCTAAATTTAGAAGTAAGAGCTGTGCGCGTTGCAAGAAGATAATCTTGAGTAAGTTTTTTGGAAGCTCATACAAATGTCGTACCGTTGTCGGAATAGAGATTAAAAAGAGACAACTTCGCCTGGAAACGAATCGGTGAAATGCAGCAAAAAAGCTTCTATGGAAAGGTTTGAAGTAGCATAAGAGAGTACTCGTACAGCTTTTGAAAATTCAGAAAATCGATCAAGCATATCCTCATAATTGTGAAAGTAGGTAAAATGACACTTAACGGCTTTTTGTTCTAATGTTGTATCTGGAATGCAATCTGAGTCTAAATGAGGCCAATATGAAGAGGATAATTTGAGCCACTTAGGCCCATACCACCATAAATCATTATAGATAATTTCTTGAGGTGGTATACCTCTGCTGGCTAAATCGGCTGGATTAATTTTTGTGTCAACATGAAACCAATTTAACTGTCCAATGTTTTGCAAAATTTTTGAAACACGATTTGCCACAAATGTAGACCACTGACATGGCGGCTTACTTAACTAGGCTAAGACAATTGTGGAAACTGTCCAATGCAGGACTGATGCATCACAGAAAGCATTGAAGGATAGTGCATTCAGGAGAATAATGTATCCAGCGTGGAGTTTGACTATTATTTATGTAAGAGTAGCAGGATAGAAAATAATGCCATTTTTGAAGGCAATTCAATGGTAAATTGTCCTCCCAGTTAACTTTTCTTACCATACATTTTGCATCAGAATTATAGCTCTGATAATGTATGGCGCTTGCCACCATGCAGGATCGAAAAGTTTAGAAATTTCTGAAAGAACTTCACGTTTTGTAAATGTGGATTTCATAGGCAATGGCTTTGTTGAAAAGTAAAATATGTCGGAACTTCTATTCCATCTAACTCCTAGGGTTTTTTCTTTACGAAACAACTTTTCAACATTATTGGCTAATTGAAGGAGTGTGCAGTGTGCTGATAGCTAAATATGGAACACAGTTAACTCTAAATGTAACTGTGTTTAATTTATAGTCAGAGATTTCTATGTCTGGTGATTCTCGAATTAGAATGTGCTGATATTTACTATGAGATGAGTCTATTAGTAATTAGCAATACATTTTTTGTTAATCGCTATTAAATACAAATTTATAGAAACGTCATTTAAGTAATAATAACGTTAGGTCGGCTTGGAGCGCAGGCCCTGGATATAATACATCATTTAGCCTTTTACCATTAGATGTAGGACAAGAGCCACCAAAAAATACGCATACATTTGTGGTGGTGCTATCACGTGTAACACTAGATTTTTGGGTGTTGATTATACAAAAAATATAAGCTTTTTGCAAAAAAAAGCGGTTCCAACTAAATTGAAATACAAGATTTATTAGTTAAAACTTCACTGAAAACATTTTTTACATATAAACTGCGTTTTTAAATACATTTTCCGCAAAAACTTCTATTGTATTTAGCACAAAAGGTCTTATATTCGTTTATCTTGCATAATACTTGAACTTGACAATTCTTTCGTACGTCAACAGCATGAATTTTCGACATGGGAACGGAAGTGTTCTCGATAAGATTGATCATGAATGTTCGCTTGTCTAAGCTCAGCTTTCTTAAGAATTTTGAGAAGAGTTTTTTTTTATGTAAGCCATAAGTTTCATGTTCTTAAAGCAATTAAATGTTAAATAATTTTATGAGTCAAATTGGCTTATATCAGTAAAAATAGGTATACCACATTCGAATATGCGAAATGAGGGGTCGTCGGAGGAGAGTAACCTATATTTAGCCATATTTCATTACGTTACTAAAAACCAACGTATGTATTTAAAACATAATATATATATATATAGCAATAAAATTTTAAAAGTCAAATTGGCTCAGTCCGTAAATCTAGTGTTAATGACAGCATGGTGGGGTAAATAATATTGATAGAAAAATACTAATTTTTAGGAGATTGTATTTTGTGCATGTGCCCCAGCTCAAGATATTCATGTACGACGTTATCATATTGTGATTAAAAACTAGGTTTTTTGCATAAACGAGCTTAATTTTTTAGGAATTGTGCGTGTGCAATAGATCTCAAATGACCTAGCTTAAGACTGTCTGGATAACCCTCTTTAAAGGTCAAACTAACGATATAGCGTCCTTCACTATTCCTTTTTGTAGTTTCAGCATATTTTTCTTCACAAAAGCGCTCTGCATCTGTAAGAAAACTTTTTGTCGAAGATCCTCCACCTCCCAAAATCGAGAGAGTGCTTTATCTAAAGTTACTTCATTAAAGTAAGAGACATTGTAGAAAATGAAGATAGGGAACTGTTGGATACTGGTCCTGTCAGAATACATCCAGAAATAGTCTCTTGACCTAGTAATGAACCGTAGATATTTCGTATTACCCCGTCTAATAGGATAAATGCAAGCAGATCTCTACCAATCAAAACAACGGTTTGAGAGGTTTTAAAAATTATGCGTCTGCTAGCTGAATATTGCTTTCAAATATTGAAGGTTCAAGATGACATGCTGGAAGATTGCCTGTTAATTTAGGCATAACTATAGCATTGGCTTGAATGATATTAGAAGGATTGACTTCGGCTTTGGTTGAGCAATTTAAATAAACGTTCAGAAATGAACGTACCTTCCGACCCTGTAGGTCGTAAGTTCATATACGACATTGTACCAAAATGTCGTATATGAACCATTGCGGTACCTAAAAGAATGCTCTTAGAATTCCTAGCAAAACAAGATTGAATTAGAGATAAGCGATCCGGTGATTTTTCATGAACGTTAATTTAAAATCGCCGTTCTTATAAATAGTGACGCGATCACGTGATTTTATCATAAAACAAATACATATCCAATTATGTAGTCGTGAAAGATGACCAAAACAACATTAAAACTCATACCAAGTTGCGCTAATATGCTTACTTGAGAGACAAAGACAAAAAATTCTCGCAAATAAGAAATCACTGGTTATAACACGAATCGTTGCAAACGACAAAACTTAAAAAAAGCTCAATCACTGATCACGGTTTTTGAATAAATTTGATCACGGCAGTTACCAGTGATTTTTCAATCACGGTGACTAAATCACAGGTATCAAAAGATCGCTCATCTCTAGATTGAATATTATTGCTAGTCCGAGAGAAAGAAGTGTACTGTATTGAATTTCCATGCAATTGTCGCACGGCCGAACTGGAATTGGAATATTTATGCTTGAATTTAGATTAATGGAACTTTGAGTAGGTAACGATGAACTAGATTGAAAGTTATTTTGATGTAAAAGAGTATAATGTCGCTTATGACATGAATAGCAATTATATGTCCCAGTAGTTTTAGAAATCTCAAATGAATCATGTACGATTTTTCTTGATCCTTGACAAAACATGCTGATTTGGCCATACATTTCATTGACGAAAATTTCATATAAATTTTCCAAATTCGTGCAAGACGCAATGCAGAAACGTCGGAATTGAGGAAGTTTCATTAACGAAAAGTAGACAGATATGTAAAGAAAATTCGTCAAGGAATTAAAATCGAAACGTGCTTCTAGACCGAATTCAACATCATGCGATACATTTCGTAGGGGCCAAAAATATTTCATCCTCTCTCAACTCTATTAAAAATCGACGTAATGTTGGTTTCGTAATGGCCTGACGCCACTCGGTCCAATCAGGCAGCTGTCTAAGCCCATTACTTTACCATTGCCTTGATGCCACACAGAACCTCACGTAGTGATAATTCGTTCTTAAGTCGCACTGTACAGTTGTGAAATATTCTCCCTGCGGGCGTGTTTCCCGTCAGTTTGGTGTGCTGTGCAAATTTAAAACAAATCTTCACCGAAACTACTCCATCTTTTCAACCTCTAACTAACTATCACCCATCCTTCAAATCAACACAATGCGCTTGCATTTATAAGAAACATCTTCTGAGCTTTCACACTACAAAACAGAAAAAAATTATACCAAATTGTTAAAATCAAACGAATTCGACAACAATGACAATGACACCTAAACAGCGGTGTCAATGGATATTTAAATACTATCGAAAACCATCGATAGTCAGTCCAAAACTATCGATAGCTACGATAGTGTGAAATAATCGATAGTGTTATCGTTAGTTTGCGAACTCTACAGTTAAGCCTCTGAACGATTCGGTGAATTAAAACAATCATGAATATCTTGAAGTTGTAATAGAGTGGATAAAGTTAGGCGCTGACAACCGCTACTTTGCATTATATTTTGTGTGAATTTTTTTTAAGTCCAGCAGTTCATGCGGAAACTTTCTTTAAGAAATTATCACGAAAAGTTCGTCAATGATGCCGCGAACTACTGGGATGCTCTTGCAGTCTTTAACTATGTGACAGTGAGCCAAGCAATGAACCGAGCACATCTACGGATTGGATGCTGCTCATTAGGGCATAGTTTACAAAATATTCTGGAAATATTTGAGTGACATGTGTTCACTCGTCTAGTTGAGTTTGAGGATTTGGAATAATTATTCAGTTTCTGATTTGAATTCTTCGGTAGACTGAAATTTGAATTTTGGGAAGAACGAATATCTAACACCGTTTCCAGCGTTTAATAACGACTGGTTAAAAATTCATCCTAATATTCCATTTAGAAATATCAATTTTGTTCTGAATAGACTGCTCCCAAAGAGCTAATGTAATGTCAGGCAAACGTGAGGAACACAGAAAAACGAAAATTTAATCCCAATCGTCTGTCTTTATGTTATAGAGCTGTAGAGTTGAAATACAGTTATTAATATCTCTTTGGAGCTTCTTAATAGCATGACTAGATTCATTGGAAACGGAAGAAAGGTTAAATAAAATTCGTAATTGGCTGTTTACGAGGATGCGTTTATTACCAAAACGATCTCGTAGTTTTTTCCTGGGTAAGCCTTGAAATACACCGAACATAATATTGATAGCATTAATTATATCGAGAATTAAGAGTTTCGATTTCAAAATCGCGTTTAGTGCCGTCATCTATTGCTATAGATAGTTGTTTTAGGCAGGATTCGTATGCGGACTTGACATTAATCCAGATGGATTTCATCTTGTGAACTTTCATTGCTGCAATTGACGAAACTGACAATGCAGCATCGGAAATATCTGCTTCGAATTCTACTAACGCATCACTAACACGAATGAATGAATCAAGTGAACTCAAAGTGAAAAGTTTTTTAACAACAGTTAGTTACTGGTTATTAAAACATGCCAAACATACAGAAGAATATTGTAATTTTTGATGAAAAAGCAATTGTAGAAACTTAAGTTTAACACAATGAATGAAAAGTAAAACTGAAGAGTGAAAATTATCGGTTAGAATCGATAAAACAGATGGACCTAATAGCAGCACTAAAAAATACGGAATTAATTTTGGTTAAAAACCACCAGCTAATTTGTTTCGAATTAATCTATAGATTTTGAGAACTATAAATATTTATAAATTTATGTTATTTTACTGAAATAGACATAAATTATAAATCTCTTAAATCTGAAATATTAATAAGTTAAGTTAATTATTTTTAAGTTACTTAATTTTTTGTTTATTTTAATTAGTTAATTGTTTTGTTTTAGTTAGTAAATTGGATGAATGTTAACAACATTTTGTATAAAAACATGTGAAAAAACTTTAGTAGTATTTAATATTTGTTTACTAATATTTTCCTCGTTGGGTGGTGCTGCTGTAATTTTTATCTTTCAAGTTGTTATGTTTGTAAAACACGAGAAGTTATTGAAGACTTAAAGCTTTATTTAATTAAAAATATGTACAAGCCTTACTTACTAAGCTTACACTCGTAGTTGTTATAAAGAGATGATAGATATGACAATCATTAAAATTTAGATACGTATCATTTCCTCCCAAATTTAATAAGAGACTTGCACACTTAATATTAACTCAAAATACTTTATGGACATATTATAAACACTTATAACTATTACATTATTATAATACGCATTTTGAATTTATATTTGAATATATTGACATATTATTTTGTTATCTTTTTGTCTCTTAATTCGTTCAGATTTTAATTCACTTCGCCTTCTTTTATGGCTCATTGTATAAGTTATTGGATTAGCACAGAAACGCACAACTTTCCCTTTAAATTTTCTCTTTACAATTTGAACCGCGTTCTGCACTACCATTTGATTGTGGGTGGTATGGTGGTGATTTTAGACATTAAATGCCACTTTGCAAACAGAAATCGGTAAATCTTTCGAGCCAAAGCTTAATTTTGTAAGATTTGTGTCTAAACAATTAAAATTCTTTTACAAAAATGAAGAATTCTTGTACATTTGCAAATCTGTTACTGAGAAAAGTCTAAAAAGGTCGCATATGGAGCATGTCTATGATATAAATATAAAGAGATAAGAAACTTCTTTGTGACGTCAAAACATATGATTTCATTTTGTTTTTTCCGTTTTTATGTACTTTGGTGAAACTCGGATATTGTAAACGTGAGTTCACCTCAGATCAGTGTTGCCGCGACGATTCTAAAAAAAGTATCCTTGAAAAGGTCACAAATGTATCCACTTCAGAAAAAAAGTATCCGCATATTAAAGTAATGAAACCCAATTTATTAAGCTTTAATAATTTTATTTATTTAATTTGAAACTAACAAATAGCTTTTTTGAAATGTAATAGTAAGAAACAAAACTTGTACATATATAAAATAATAAGTAAATAAGTATTTTTTTTGATGAAGAGATTGCTGATCCTAAAATTTTCCAAGTATACCGTAAAGATCGATGCCGTATTTTGACTGGGTACTCTAGAGGTGGTGGAGTTCTGATTATTGCTCGGAAAAAATTATGCTCCTCGTTGTACAATATAGATACCGTGGATGGATTAATTGATCAGGTCTGCATCTCCATTCTGCTTCCAAAAGGTAAAATGATTGTCTGTGCCTCTTACACTCCGCCTAACAGTGCATATGATATTTATGATGCTCATGTCAACAATATTTTATCATTATCTACAATTTATGGGGAAAATAATTTCTGCGTTGTTGGTGATTTTAATCTAAGCAATGTAAACTGGGCCTGTTCAACGGATGATAACACTTGCGTGCCAACAACTGTTAACCAAGCACATGAAATAAATCTCATCAATAATTTTTTTAGTATGGATTTGATTCGAATTAATGCTATTTTCAATAAATTATCTAAATTGCTAGATTTAATTTTTATAACTAAGTCCCTTAATTATGATTTATTTGAATGTCCATTTCCTATCTCTGATTCGACTGTTCATCATTCTGCGCTTTCCTTTAATATTAAAATTTATGAATTCACGAGTATTAATAATTTAGAACAAAAATTTTATGATTTTAAAAATTGCAATTTTGTGACTATAAATCGGCTCATAAACGGTATTGATTGGGAGTCGCTTTTTGGTAGCCTTGAGGCTTCGAGCTGCTATGATATCTTTCAAAGTAATTTCTTAAATATACTTGCCAATAACATTCCTTTAAGAAAAAAATCCATAAGCTCCCTTGGTACACCAAGAGCCATTCTCTAGGCCCTTACTCTCTCTAGGTTAATTTTATACCAAGATTTCCATTAAAATGTTAGAGTGTCGCTCATTAATTAAAAAATGTGTGGGGATTTTTGGTTAATTTTTGCGAATTTGGGGGTTGGAGTGAGCACTAGGCAAAAATGGATCGCTGATTTTGCATCTGATGTCAGAATTTCAAAATTCTAAATTTTTTCTACACAGGGCTGCCAACTAAACATTTTTTTAAGAATTTTAAACATGAAGAAACAGTATTAGGGGTTACTTCTTTCGCATCTGTAGTGGGATTCCGTAAATCTTTCGCAACTTCCGATCGGAATCGTAATCTGCGACTTTTTTCGGTTGTCATACCGAAAACGGTTTTCACTAACTTGTACTTTGCGACAAAATTCGGTCGAAAAAAGTTTACGAATTTAAGTGAAAAAAGGTGGCAACACTACTTATTTATCGGTGATAAATGTCAAATTTATTCAAATTAAATTAAAATTTAAATAAAAATTCAAAATGGTTAAAGAGGCTTGAGCTTCTTTGGAGCAACATTTATGAATGCTTGATTTTTTCAGCTAAATAAAGGCCTCGCGGAAGGCAAGTTTTGCTTTCTGATGGCCGTGCAGAAACGGAAAAAAGTGGAAGGAGTTGACGGAGATTTTGAACGCGGTTCAAGGTGCAGTTAAAACAGCTACACAATGGCAAATAGTAAGTTATTATCAATTAATTATTGTATTTGCAGGTTTATTGTTAATTATATTTGCCTTTCATTTCTGGCGCGACCTTAAAAGTCGCACCTCTATAAAGAGCAGACAACGCCGCAAACAGGTTGCGGCCACTGGTAATCAGCCAATCAGCCTAGCGCCGCTTTTGGAGCTGGATTTGCGAGTACTAGAAATCGTGGGCACCCAGTACGTTGAAGGGAGCACAGAGTGTGATGAAAGTCACCCTGATGAGCAAGTAAGAATAAATAATAACAATAACAATATAAATAGTAACGTTGGCCGTTCAATGCCGTTGAATGCCTCGGGCATAAAGTTATAGATCCAGTTTTTGGTCAATCGTATTATCACTTTTGTTTAGCTGTCATCAAATTACAGCTTATTAATAACAACAGCATGTTGTTATTGTTGAATTGCAATCAGCATTTTTGCACTATGTCGCAAACAGGCCAACACACGCCTGAATGTTAACACTGGAGAATGTTTAGCTGTCATCAAATTACAGCTTATTAATAACAACAGCATGTTGTTACCTGTTGTTCTTTAATATTTAACAATTAACATTTCAATTAATATTTTGTCAATTAAGCTTCGTTTTACTTATTCATTGAACTAATTTAATTTGTTAATTAAGCTTAATTTTACTTTATAAGAAATTAATTTTCAATAAAGTTTTACTGTTTTACTTAGACATTCGAAGAACCATTGTATTTATTCGGAATTGCTCTACAGTCTACATTCAAGGAATTGGTTCAAGTGCCAAATTCCTACATCTCAACAACAAATTTCAAGGAATTGGTTCAAGTGCCAAATTCCTACATTCAATTTAAACATTGGTGACCCCAGATAAGGACAAAGTATCCTTCAACAGAAGATCAGTGAGAGTATAAACAACGTTCTACAAGCCAATCTTCAGTTTTCTTGGCCAACAACATGTCCACATTCGAAGAGCTTGTGACGTACCTAAAGAATACGGGTGATGAAATACAAAGGATCATCACCAACTTCAAAAAGGATTCCGCAGACCGGAAGACAACCGTCGCATATTTCAATGATCGGTTTCAAAAACTCAATAACGCTTGGGAGCAGTTCAAAGAAAAGGACAGCAACTTACGTTCGCTAAGCAATCTACCGATGAATCACGATTACTTTTCATCAGGGTACTACGATAGGATCAAAGAAATATCGACAGAGTACATACATGTTTTTCAAGACCAAATGCAACGACTTGGATCACTTGCAAAAACTAATGTTCAATCGACACCTCAAGATGGTGCCAACATTATAAACGTCACGAGAACGGGCGGAAGAGCCACTACCGACCAATCAGCATTCAGCATAGCGAGTAGCTTGCGCGTACAAAGTGCATTCATGACGTCATTGTATCGTCTGTTAAAAGGAATAGCAAATACAGAAGAGGAGCAATCGCAAGAATACTATGAGGGCAACATATCACGTCTTAGAAAATTATGGAACGAAATCGAGGCATTAAACTACAAGATGTGGGAAATTACCTCAACTCCAGAAGATCAAGGCTACGATTACAACGCTTACCTGGATACTGAATTGCTTGTACATGAGCGAATAATAAGTTTGTCGACAAAATCCAAAGGACAAACTTTAATAAATGAGGCCTCTCCAGCATGCAGGCTGCCAAAAATTTCAGTTCCGAAATTCGATGGTGACTACCTAAAATGGCAACAATTTTATGATATCTTCTCAGAAATGGTACACAAAACTTCAATACCTGCAATACAAAAGATGTGGTATTTGAAGTCAAATTTTACTGGTGAAGCCGAAAGAATCATCAGACATTTAACACTGACCCAGGAGAATTATGACATTGCGTGGAAGGCACTTCAAGACAGATACCAAAACAGGAGAGTGTTGGCGTCAACCTTACTACAACGAATAATAGGACATCCAACATTACCAGCAGATAATGTGTCATCAACATCAATAAAAAATCTTTATGATGCGCTGCATGAGAGCATTTTAGCATTGAAGAATCTAAGCATAGACACTTCATCGTGGGATCCACTACTCTTGCACATACTCATAAAAAAGCTGGACAGGCAGACCCACATGTTGTACGAGCAATCATTAAAAAACCCCAAGGAAATCCAAACCATCAGTGACTTCTTGTTGTTCCTCGAAAATAGGTTTCAATCATTGGAGGCTCTTGGCGGAAGGGAAAATCAACAACATCAAGGGCAACATCATCCATCGCAGCAGCTTCTACTAAGAAGGGATGCAGTTTTTGTTCCATCGGAATTCATCCAATATATTACTGCAACGAATTCCTGAAGTTATCTGCAGCGGACCGTTTGAACTGGGTACAAAGGCAGAAATTATGCTGTAATTGCTTCAAACATGATCACAGCACAAGAACATGCAAGGCAAGATCATGCACTAAGTGTAATAAAAAGCACAATTCACTGTTACACTTGAACCTCACAGCTCAGGCCCCTAAAGAGAGACAATATCAAGAAAATCTTCAACAACAACCTAACAAGGAAACTTCATCCAAGGCTTCAGTATCATTAGCCGCAGCCGAAGCAATGTCGTCCCACAGGAGTTATGTACTTTTAGCTACAGCCAAAATAAAAATAACAGCAAGCAACGGACAGTCTAGTGAATTCAGGGCAATCCTAGACTCCGGCTCTCAAATCAACCTTGTGACTGAACGACTTATCAAAAGATTGCAAATTGTTCCATCTAAGACCGCGTTATGCATTGAAGGCATTGGTAAACGAACAAAAAATACAACACAACGCATCAATTTTGAACTTCAATCAAAAACAACGAATTTTTCCTCAAGAGTAGAAGCATTTGTATTACCAAACATTGTTCCAACGCAACCAGCTCGATCATTAGACGTTTCTTCATGGTCAATTCCTGGAAATATTCAGCTGGCCGATCCAGAATTTTACGATCCAGGAAAAATTGATGTACTTTTGGGTGCAGAATTCTACTTCAGCTTAATGTCAACTGGTCGAATCGAGCTTTCACCAGAATTACCAATTCTACAGAACACATTGCTGGGTTGGATCATCAGTGGTAAAATTAATAATGATTCAGCAACAGATACCATTACTTGTGCAGTCTTCAGCCATGAAGAACTATCAACCAACGAGCTAATACAACAATTCTGGAAACTCGATGACGTCGATGGAACTGAAAGCAGCCTCACCTTAGCAGACAAGCACTGTGAGGCCCATTTTCACCAAACTACAATTAGAAACAGCGAGGGTCGATTTGTCGTTAAATTACCACTCTCCAATCACCCAAGCAGCTTAGGAGAATCAAGGTCTCTCGCATTCAAGAGATTTTTGGCAATAGAGAGACGTTTGGGAAGGGATTTAAAACTAAAAACGCAATACGTCGAATTCATGAAGCAATATATAAAACTTGGACACATGAGTGAAATCAGTATTAATGATATCCAACATCCTCACTTCTTCATCCCTCATCACAGCGTTTTGAAACCGTCAAGCACAACCACACAGTTAAGAGTTGTTTTTGATGCATCCGCTAAAACTGCATCAGGGTTATCGCTAAATGACATCATGTACACTGGTCCAACAGTGCAAAGCGACTTATTCTCAATACTTTTGCGATTTCGACTACCAAGATTTGTCTTCACAACAGACATCGAAAAGATGTACAGACAAATCTTAGTTGACACAGCCGACCGTAACCTGCAACTCATTATGTGGAGAGAAAATGAAAATGATCCCCTAAGACATTATCAACTCAACACAGTAACTTATGGAACATCCTCAGCACCCTACTAAGCAACTAAGTGTCTACAACAGCTAGCAGAGAAAAACTTCGAGCGGTTTCCACTAGGCGCCACAACATTACGCGACAACTTTTATGTTGATGACGGTGTGAGTGGATCAGACAGTTTAGTCACAGCCTTGGAAATGCAAAATCAATTGACAACACTCCTTCAAGGTGCAGGTTTTAAGCTTCGAAAATGGTGTGCAAACCATCCTAAGTTACTGCAGGGAATTCCTCCACAGGATCAAGAAGTTAATCTTGATTTTGAGAACGCCTCTACAAAAACGTTAGGATTAACCTGGATTCCTAAGGCAGACCAATTTTGCGTAACTACAAACATAGAGAATAGCTCAACCATAACAAAACGTACAATCATATCAGATATAGCAAAAATATTTGATCCATTAGGTCTCGCAGGTCCAGTTGTCATCACGGCAAAAATACTTATTCAGCAATTATGGCAACTCAAATTGTCTTGGGATGATCCCCTACCATCAGAGTTGGAGACAACTTGGTCAACCTTCAGACACGATTTAAGGGCACTAGACAACACATGTTTTTCTAGGCATGTTTTTAACGGTCAGAAACCAACTACAATTCAGATCCACACATTCGTGGACGCTTCCGAAAAGGCATATGGCGCTGCAGTTTACCTTCGCTCAAAACTATCGGATAACAGATTAATAGTCAGATTATTATGTGCCAAATCACGTGTGGCACCTCTGAAGCGTCAAACATTACCTCGCTTAGAGCTATGTGCTGCAGTGCTTGGAGCTGAATTAACATCAAGAGTGAGAAAGGACCTGCAATTAACTAAGGATATTTCTTATTTTTGGACAGATTCGGAAATCGTACTTTCGTGGATAAACTCGTCGTCGTCATCACTGCGAACATTTGTAGCTAATCGAGTAAGCAAGATTCATTCCCTAACCATCAAAACTCAATGGCGCCATGTAAGCTCAAAGGAAAATCCTGCTGACATTATTTCACGTGGACTCCAGCCTACTAAATTAATGACGTGCAATTTATGGTTTTATGGCCCGCTGTTCTTACATGGAAAATCATCACAATGGCCTAAGCCATTTTCTAATAAAGTTGAAATCACAACAGATTTAGAACGAAACCAAAAGGTCCAGAGTTTATTTGCAACCACGTCCACTGGGCTAGACGATATTGTGTACAACGTGAATCATAGAAACTCTTTTAAAATACTACAAAGAGTAATGGGATATGTATTAAGATTTATCAAAAACCTCAAAATAAGTAAGGGAGCACGGCCAGCACAAAATGCATTAAGCGTTGAGCAAATCTCTGATTTTGGCAAGGAAATCAAGCAGATTAAGGCCCAGCTTGAAATCGACAATTCCAGCCCACTTAAAACTTTAGCACCCTTTCTTGACGACAAGGGTGTTCTAAGAGTTGGTGGGCGCCTAGCAGAATCTACATTATCATTCGACTCTAAGCACCCCATGTTACTGCCATATAACGATCCAATTTCCAAATTGATATTAGTCAAATTACACATTGATAATCTTCACTGCGGCCCACAGAACCTGTTAGCAGCTTCGCGACAACAATTTTGGATAATCAAGGGAAAAATCATGGCAAGAAGCGTTGTACAACACTGCATTCGATGTACCAAGGCAAAACCAAAACTATTCAACCAAATAATGGGAAACTTACCTGCATCTAGAGTCACACCATCTCGACCCTTCATGCACACTGGTGTGGACTTTTGTGGGCCATTCTGGGTACATTATAAGATCCGTGGAAAGAAAGTTTATATTGCCGTCTACTGTTGCTTTGCTACAAAGGCAGTCCATTTGGAGGTAGTTACAGATCTTACAACTGAAGCGTTTATTGGATCACTCAAGCGTTTTATTTCACGGCGTGGTCTTTGTGATACCATATACTGTGACAACGCAACCAATTTTGTCGGGGCAAGAAATAAACTGGAAGAATTAAAAGACATAATCTTTGCAACAGCGCCAAGAGAACGGATCATCAAAACATGTAGCGACCGTGGAATAAATTTCAAGTTCATTCCCCCAAAAACTCCACATTTTGGAGGTCTTTGGGAAGCCGCGGTTAAGTCAGCCAAACATTTAATGTTACGCAGCGTATCTACAGCATCTTTAACTCATGAAGAGCTCGAAACTCTTGTCATCGAAATCGAAGCAATTCTAAATTCACGACCGCTAACTCCACTGTCATCGGACCCAAATGATCTGTCAGCACTAACCCCAGGGCATTTTTTAATTGGCGCACCTTTGACTGCACAAATCGATAGGAATACACCAAATACTACAGCTACACTATCGACTAGGTGGAAATTGGTCACACAACTCAAATATGAATTCTGGAATCGTTGGTCCCGAGAATACCTCAATCAACTACAACAAAGGTATAAATGGAATAACCAATCACCAAATGTCGATGAACGGCAAATGGTCATCATCAAGGAAGACAACTTGCCTGTTTTACAATGGCCACTCGGCAGAATAGAAAGGGTCTACAAAGGAAATGACGGAATGGTCAGAGTAGTTGATGTAAAAACAGCATCAGGTTTATCAAAACGCCCAGTTCACAGATTGGCACCGTTATTCAATGAAGATGAATTCACCAATAACTCTCCAACACAGGAAGAACCAGTGAATTCACGGACCAGGCCATCAAGTGACAAGGACTTAAACAACATACCTACAAAGAAAAGAAAACCAATAACCAATCCATTGGTTCTGACAATCTTCATCTCCTTATTGCTTCTTCCTGTCGTACTTGGAACGACAATTCAAGTTAATCAATTTGGCTCTGACCCAGGATTATACTTTGAAGGTATCGGGACAACAAGAATCATAACAGCAGAATGGAAAATGATAGTATATTACGATTTGGCTCCGTTTTGGACAGAGATCAGCACATTTTCATCTGGAATAGCAGTACTTCGAAAATTGTGTTCAAAGACACAACAATCATCCACTTGCGACACGTTAATCGAAAATTTTGAGTACTCCAGAGATGAACTTCTTCATGATAAGGATACACTATCAACAATTCGAAAAAGAAGAGCAGCCTTTAACATCGTTGGAAACGTTGCTCGTACTTTGTTCGGTGTCTTGGACTCTGATTATGCGGAAGAAATGTCAAGGACAATCAGTCAGGTCAAGGCAAATAAGGACCACATTCTACGATTACTTCAAAACCATACGTCAATCATCGATTCTACACTTAATATAATTAAACATGATGAAATAGCCACAAAGGGTAAAATCACGGAATTACAAGGAAAATTAGATTTTTTAATGAATAAGGTAAACAACGATTTGGAACAAATCAGACTTACTCAATTTATAACACCATTAACGGCCCAACTAACGTTAATGGCCGCCAATCTACAAAGGATTCATTCAGAAATAATAAATGTCCTGACTGACACACACCACGGAAAAATAAGTCCATTACTACTCACGTCTGACCAATTACGGAATACAATCAATTCCATTAGTGGCCATCTTCCGCCAGCTCGATCATTGCCAGTTGATATTGCTAATCTTGTACAATTCTACAAAATCATGAAAGCAGAAGGAGCAGTGACCAAAAATGAAGTGATATTTGAAATAAAACTGCCTCTTATCGACCAACAACATTTCGATTTATTCGAAGTAACTTCCATTCCTACACAAAAAAATGGAAGTCTTATTTCAATAGAAACTGATGTTGGCTTATTTGCAGTCAATTCACATCGAGATCAATTCTTCACTTTAAATCATGAAGAACTCAGATCATGTTTCACAACAAAATTAAACCTCTACGTATGCGACAACAAGGGACCTTTATTTAGTAGAGAATCATCTGTTCATGCTTGTGAATTTCGCATGTTTAATAATAAAACCGACACACAATGCAAACTAGGCAAATTGCAAGGAACCTTTTCTTGGACGCAACTAAAACACAGAAATATGTGGATCTTTGCAACAATTTCAAACACCGAAATATCAGTGGTATGCGACACTCAAGTTACGCAATTAACTCTAACAGGTTCAGGCATGTTTACAATGAACCCAAACTGCTCTATGAAGAGTGATGCCATTACCATTCAAGGCCATCGCTTATCTTCCAGCGTCATGCATACCTCATACATTAGATTCAAGGAAGGCAGCTCGATGGCAACATCAGACGAAATAAAGGGAATATCTAACTCAACTTCTACTCCATTCGAAACTCAAATAAGAAAATTAACTGCACTTCAAACCCAGTTAGAAAATGAAGACTTCTCCAAGCTACCTGAAATAGTGATTTCCAATAGCCAGCACCATCACATTGTGAGTTATACTTCATTGCTGCTATCCATAACAATACTCGTCATATGTGTACTATGGATACTTAAACGCAAACGAAATTCTAGTATGTCAACGTATGCACCACCAAAACCAGCTCGAAGTCACATTAATGAGTCATCCTTTAATGTACATATTTAATTGAGATTGAACAATTCAATTCTTAAGCTTGCTGACACCTGTTTCAAATTTACAACATAAGGCCAGCGACAAATAGTTGAGCAACAGCTTAACGGGCGGGAGAATGTTTAGCTGTCATCAAATTACAGCTTATTTATAACAACAGCATGTTGTTATTGTTGAATTGCAATCAGCATTTTTGCACTATGTTGCAAACAGGCCAACACACGCCTGAATGTTAACACTGGAGAATGTTTAGCTGTCATCAAATTACAGCTTATTAATAACAACAGCGTGTTGTTACCTGTTGTTCTTTAATATTTAACAATTAACAGGTCAATTAATATTTTGTCAATTAAGCTTCGTTTTACTTATTCATTGAACTAATTTAATTTGTTAATTAAGCTTAATTTTACTTTATAAGAAATTAATTTTCAATAAAGTTTTACCGTTTTACTTAGACATTCGAAGAACCATTGTATTTATTCGGAATTGCTCTACAGTCTACATTCAAGGAATTGGTTCAAGTGCCAAATTCCTACATCTCAACAACAAATTTCAAGGAATTGGTTCAAGTGCCAAATTCCTACATTCAATTTAAACAACTTTTAATAGCACAATTGACCAAAAGCTCGTTCAAAAGTTTTTCAAGGGCTGAATTGCTCATTTTTATAATGAAGGAATTAACAAGTCTAATATATGATTTCAGGAACTGCAACTTGCTTAAGAAGAGGGCATAGATGATATACTTCGTCTCAGCCCTATTGTTGTTTCAGCCCAGCTAGAGCAATCTGGACAACAAGATCAAGTGGAAGAAGTACAACAGCCGCCGAGCTCAGCACGAGCTAAGCAGAAGGTGTCAAGACCACAAGGACGCAAAAGGAGAGTCTCTGCAGCGGACGACTCGCTAGAGGAATTTGTGAAAATTGTAAAGCAGCAAGTAGATGCTTTGACGGTAAATCAGATAGAGAACATTTATTTACGTTGCTTTTATATTAAAACGGTCTTATGTAATAATTGTTATATTTTAGATTATTGTAGAATCACTAAAAATGCAAGCAGAAGCGAACAAAACGCAAGCGAATGCATTTGAACGTTTATTAGGAACGTTTGAAAGCTATGCTTCAAGTGTGCAAAGCACAATGGAGTATTTTACTGCGTTAGCCATACAGATACAGTTGGCTGAAATAAAATTAAGTACTAAATTATTAAGTTCATATTTTTCTTTAATCCTTTCAATTCCAATTCTTATTTTTAACTCTACCCCTTTTTTATATGAACTTTTGCTTTATTGTTATACTTTAAATACTAGTTTTTAATTCAATGAAATGTAATACTTTTAATACTTTTGTTAGATTACACTGCCCTTTTTTGTAGCCCTTTTGGTATGAGGAGTCTCGTGGTTTACTTTATCGAACACTTTAGAGCAAAGTTTATGTTTTAAAGACTTATAGCTCAGAATCAAAAATTACTTATAATATGCACTCATTTTCATGTTGATAACTCTGTAACTACTAGGAGTTTCACTTAGGTTTCTTCAGAAAAATTGTTTCTATTAATATGATCACCAACTTTGCTGAACAAATAAATGTGAAAAATCGTTGGAAATTGTCTTAAAAACTTTCTCTAGCCATTAAGCTAGTCTTTTTGTGGCCAGAATAATAGAAAAATTTTCTGAATAAACCAAAGTGAAAATAATAACACTGTGCAACACATTTTTCTAAGGGGAAAAGCGGACAACACAGAATGATAGTATGGTTTATAGTAAGAAAACCCTGAAAGGGTTTTGAAAAGTTAGCTCGCTTGTAAAAGATATAGGCATTGCAAGTTTGCCTCTTGCAGAGTATTTTTTAAAAATGAAGTGCTCATTAGGGCGTATCTAATTACAATTTTTTTTCGATATTCATATTTTAAGAGGTCGCAAAAGTTGCATTGGGAACAAATTTATAGAAAAAAAGGATGCTTCCTCTTCCGCAAGGACAAAGTTGCTTTTTGAGAAAAACAGTAAAAAATGACGACCTAAGCTTTGATTTTTGTAAAAAAAAAATTACATATGCTTAAAACAAAAAAAAAATATAGACTTCAATTAACAATATCTCGCCAAACAAAATGCCACCCCCGATTTCTACCCTCAGTGTCCTGTATGAAGGATGTGCAAATCTAAAGGTACACTCGAAATAACACAGAACTTTTTATTGTTATCTGATTGTCCAAATTTTGGTGGTATGGAAGTGTTAACGAAGTGTTAACGTTTTCCTTAAATTTGGCCATTAAAAATTTGCATAATTTTCGCCAATGAATTTTCTTGTTTTTGAGAAATGTATACGTAAAGGCAATTTTATAACTTTTACAAATTAAATAAAATAAGATATATTATCTCGGGCATCAGAAGTGGTACCTAAGATAATTTTCTGAATTTGGATTCTTCAAATATTTCTGAAGTATATTTTTAAAACACCAGGTTAATACCACGATTCCTTTTCGTATTTCGATTTTTAAAACAAGTTATTCTTCGTGCATGAACATATTATTTCGTCAAAACAACTTACCTCAGCATTGACAAAAATGTTAAACTAAAATTTTGAGTTTTTGAGCTTCCCGTTCGATTGGTCTTAATTGATTTAACAATTGTTGTTTAGATGTGTTTTAAAGAAATAAAAACCATAAAGGAGATATGAACAAAATTGTAAAATTTCATGATATCAAGTATTTCTTTGAAATATTATAATAGGAAAAAAAAATCTCGGTCTTTACCTATTGTTTTAAATAGATATTTTTAGACATCGTTTTATTCAGAAATATTTCAAGAATCAGAGTAGTAGCGAAAATTATCTTCGTTATGTAGTAAAAAACAACAAAAACAAAAAATATTTTTTCAATTATAAACAAAACATTTAATAAAAAATATGCTTAATTAGCTCATCTTTCAAAGGCTATAACATTAAAAAGCGAGCTAACTTTGCAAAACCTTCTTAGGGTTTTGTTGGTCTAGATCAGTACTATCGACCTGTGTTGGTCTCTTTTTCGTTAGATTCCATGACCCTTAAATTGTGGCACAGTGTAATCGTCCAAGAGTTATCAAAATGAAAAATAGTGTATATCTTTAGTACTTTTTGATTCTGAGCTGTAAATCTTCAAAACAAATACTTTGCTCTAAAGTGTTCGGTAAAGTGGCAAAACGAATGTCACCACGATACTCCTCATACTAAAATTAAGTAAAAAACGTTGAAGTCATCAAATACAGATTTTCGAGTCTCATTGTGGTTATCATTTACTATATATTACTTTAAGATTTAAATGTAAAAGAAACTTTTGTGAATAAATAAACAAATTGATCAACAACATTCCGTGGCGTATGAGCGATTTTAATGTAATATTAATTTACTTATTTAACATTTGTTCATAAATCTATTTTAAGTGAACGATGCTGAAATAATGCGTTCTTGAATGCGCCCTGCTAAAGCTGGCGGTTGAAGGTTTTCTCCGTTTTCTTGAAAAAGTTGAATCTGCGAGGCACTGTTATTATTTGATTGAACTAAGTTTTCTAGTTCCTCTGATAAAACTGTTCGTATGCGCATGTTATGCAGAACAGTGCATGCATTAACAATCCTCCCCGCAAAACTAGGTTCGTACATAAGGACCCTTTGATGCGATAAATACCTCCATGTTCCTTTAAGAACGCCAATAAGCCTTTCTACACTGTTTCTAGATTTGCAAAGGGCTTCATTATATCGAAACTTGGGCGAATTCTCAGGCTGGTTCGGTAGAGGAGTCATGAGCCAAGGCTCTAGAGGATAACCAGAATCTCCTGAAAATTTATAATAGGGTATATTGTGACACAAAACTAAATTTTATAGTAAAAACCTATTAGGAAAGTTCGATGAGCCCCATTATCAAATGACCGTTTCATAACATCGCGAATAGCAGAAGACCCCCAAATATGCGAGTCATGTCGGGCGCCAGGATATCTTGCGTTGACGTTTAAAATTTTCAGATTTGTGTCACAAATCAGAGATAAATAAATAACAAATATAAACATTTTACAAAATGCTTGCTTCTATGTATATCTTACCATTTGGACGTTAATGGAATGGTATCCATGGTGATTTACATAAGCTTCTTCATGGCGTTTCGGGCCGATAATTGCCACGTGTGAGCAGTCAATTGCACCTATGGCACCATCAAAAGGCTCTCGGGCATTACGAAAAACAGCGTACTGCCTCTCGCTCTAACTGCGTTACTGGGAATCTCACATTTGGTCTATAAAAAAAATATTATTAGGTGGCAACCCTATGATTTCAAAACTTTATCATTTTGAAATTCTGGCCACGGATTCGGATTCAGCGATCCATTTTTGGTATACCATTTTTTTGGCAGTCCCGAACTCGTAAAAATTAATAAAATTAAGGTGGCAACCCTATCCACCATCTTGAATTTAAAAATTTTGAGCTCAGATTCGAAATCAGTAACCCCCAATACTGTTCTCTCATGTTTAAAATTCTTAAAATAAAACATTTTCAGGTGGCAACCCTATGTGTAGAAATATTTTCGAATTTTGAAATTCTGACAACGGATTCGGATTCAGCGACCCATTTTTACCCTTTTGTTCGCGCCAGCCCCGAATTCGTAAAAATAAAAAATTAAGGTGGCAACCTTATCCAACATCTTGAATTTTAAAACTCTGACACCAGATTCTAAATCAGTCACCCCCAATACTGTTTCCCTATGTTTAAAAAGCAGTATTTTCAATATTTTGACACCAAGTAAATAAAAAATATTAAAATAAAAAACTCACCAATTTTCACGAGTTAAATATTTCTGGGGTTAAGCTATCTCGCCACCATTTTTATCTCCAGATTGAAGAGTTAAATGCTTAACTCACTGTGAACAAATGAAAAACTGGAAAAATCATGGAATTAACTCGGGGATAAATTTTATTTATAAAAAAATTTAAAAATTTGCGCAATAAATTTTTCAATGAGTTACAATACAATTTTTAAACAAATTTCTTTATAAACAATATGTTCTTAACATAGAAAATCGCAGTCAAACCGATGCTAAATCTTTTTGGAGCTTTATCCAATCTAAGAAAGGGTCATCTAATATTCCTTCTTCCACGTTTTATAATGATATAAATTCATACTCTGTAAATGACACAGTACAATTGTTTGCAAATTATTTCAAATCAAATTTTGTCAGAAATCCTGATCCAATCAGCTCACATGTTGTTGATAATGTTGAATCGTGTATAAATTTTGGTACTCTTGTGGTTACTCTTTCTGATGTTGAAACTGCTATTGGTAATCTCAAAAACTCCGCATAATGTGACTTAGACGGTTTTAGTCCTTTTTTGCTAAAAAATTTTGTGTAATCGTTATCTTTACCTCTATTCATAATTTTTAACAAATCCCTTAAAGCAGGTGTTTTCCATAAATGGAAAGTTTCGCTCATAACCCCAGTTTCTAAATCCGGCAATAAACATGACGTCCTAAATTACAGACCTATCTCTAAGTTAACTAATAGTTCGAAGCTCTTTGAGAAAATAGTAAAAGATAAAATGAACTTTGCATTAAAAAATTTTATTTGTCCCAAACAACATGGCTTTGTTTCTGGTAGGTCAACTACAACAAATCTTAGTGTATTCACTAATTACTGAATCACCACAATTGAAAAGCGGTACCAGTTGGATGTCATTTACTCCGACATATCCAAAGCCTTTGATAAACTATCACATGAAATTTTACTACTCAAGCTTGCCAAGATTGGCTTCCATTCTACATATCTTTCTTGGTTGGGATCTTACCTTTCGAATAGAGTTTCATATGTAGTCATTGAAAATGTAAAATCACTTTCTTTTTTATCAACTTCAGGGGTTTCTCAGGGTAGCATTCTTGGACCATTACTCTTTGTCATTTTTATAAATGATGTTTCCAAATGTTTTAATAATGCCCAATTTTTACTTTATGCAGATGACTTGAAAGTTTTCCATAAGGTTAAAAATCAATCGAATGCTTATCGTCTTCAGGCTGATCTCGTAAACGTTTTTTCTTGGTTTAATCTAAACCAATTGTCAATAAACCTTTTAAAATGTTTTGTTGTTTCTTATTATAAGATAAATTCTCCTATGTCGTTTGATTATACCTTAGATAACACTAAGTTTGTAAGGTTATCCGAAATTCGTGATCTAGGCGTTATTTTTGATTCAGGCCTTAGTTTTAGCTGTCATTTAAATCATATTATCCCCAAAGCATATTCCCTATTAGCGTTTGTTAACCGAAATAGTACCGGCTTCTCTGACCCATACACATTTAAAAATTTATATTCGTCCCTCGTAAAATCTAGCCTTGAGTACGCTTCGTTTATTTAGAGCCCATTTTATTCAGTGCATATTACTAGATTGGAACAAGCTCAAAAAAGATTTCTGAATTTTGCTTTACGTTCAATTAGTTTGTCGGATCCTCTTCCGTCCTATAGAACGCGTTGCCTATTAGTTATTAGTTTGTCTACTCTTCAAGCTAGAAGGTTATTGCACAGTATTATGATCATTTACGATTTGATCAACGGAAACATCATCTGTGAGAAGTTACTTGAATTATTATCGTTTAATATTCCACAAAGAATGCTTCGTAACTATGATAATTTTTATATTAATTGCCATAGAACCAATTATGCCATTAATAAGCCAATTAATAGAGTACTTATAGCTATAAACAGAATGTATAATAACTTAATTGATTTTTCTATGCCTAAAAATGCCTTTAAAACTACTATTACTCTATTGTTAAACAGTTTATAACTTTGTTCCTATTTTATATCCTGATTTGTTATTGTCTGTAAGGATAATTTATCCATAGACGGAAATAAATAAATAAATAAATAATAACATTGCTTGAATCAGCGTTTGGACTCTTTGGTAGGTTTAATAATAAAATGAAATATACATATAAAATAAAATATACATATAAAAGGAAATTGCTATTTTGTTTGTGAACAAAATTAACTTAAATAAATGCACAAAAAAACAACCTTGGCAATGAATTGATCGTCAGCATATTTGACGAGCATATGAAAATAGTAAAAATAACAAAGAAATCATATTTCATGCGCTACTTGAATACGCAGTCGATCTGACTTACAGCTTAAATTGTTTTGTCTTACTTTATTCTGTTGAGTTTACTTGCGTTCAAAACCAAGGTTGTTTTTGAGGAAAATGTACTGACTTGAATTGCACGATTCTCTACCATGAAAATTGATACTGCATAGCCAGGAAAAAACGTGCGAGTTCAGTGGCTCTGAATCCGTACAAACATTAAGACCTAGTGCTTGAATATTTGAAGTGTTTTTAGGATTTATTTTTTTAAAAGTTAATAAAATGAACAACGATATTTAAACTTTAAAAGTATATTGTAACTCTCATTAAAAATTTTGATTATGTTCAAATGAGAACTTTTTTAAGAAAGCGCTTCGACCCTGTTTACTCTTTACTCTTCTATTAATCTTAAAAGTTAAAACCAAAAATATAATTAATTACTATGAGTTCAGCTATGGCCAGGAATAGAAAAAATACTGAAAATTGGCTGAATGACGCGCTTTTGAAATTTAAGTTCTAAAATATACGATTTTTTGAAATTTTGATAGCAAAAGCCACTAATGTGAATAACATATTAAAATTTCAGATTATTCGGCTAAATAGTTTTTGTTTTCGCTACAACACATTGTCGAAAAAAAGCGTTTTTGAGATAAATGAGTGTAAAGAGAGTGAGTATGGATATTTGTGCTGTGTGCTCGATACCTGCTAAAACGGCTGTAGAAGCGGAGAAAACGTCAGTATCCTTACAAAAATTTAACAGTATATTCTCAAAAAACTATGCTTTAAAAAAAAAGATTAAAAAGAAAAAGAAGATAAAAATTCTAGACAACCGGCACCTGAATTAAAAAGGAACATCTGTACATTTCAGTACTTCAGTCTTTTACGTTTTTTGTTTTTTTATTTTATTTTTTATAAATTATGTTTATTGAATTAATTTTATAAGCATGATATTTATACATAAACAAAATACAAACCTTAGCTGTTAAATTGCGATTACGATTAGTAACAATAAGATTATACTTTAAAAATAATTATAATCATTTTATAATCCTTGAGGGGGAGATGTTTTTGATAAGCAATTGATTACGATAACTAGTAATCAAAAAATAATTGCGACTACTTGGAATTACGAAAATAATCAAAAAGAATCACAATTTATCAAGAAAAAATAATCCGACTACTTTTAGAAATTATTTTTGATTCTGTCTGAGGTCGACTCGCATCGTTTCAACGGTGAGTTCGTGAAGTGCAACCAGTCATTTTTAACTGAAATCGCAGATACGCTGATATGGCTTTTTCAGTGAACTCAGTTATACGAACAACATTTCTATGAAAACTTGATAAGCTTAATTAACAAAAGTGCTTGGAGCTACAGTATGAATTTTAGGTTCATGGTTTCTTTTTTGTTACCGCTGCTAATGCTATACATGGCTTGTATAGCATTTATTTATAAAAAGAAGAATACTTGACACCCTAAACGAGTTGAAGCGAACTGTACAATATAGTCCTGCCTATCCGCTGCAATTGGATTCAACGGAACAGCTGAATTTGATTGGTGATTATCGTGACTGTAATATTAAGGATTTAATATTTTTTTTTTGTGTTTGTGTATTTTATAATTCTATATGTGAACGTAAAATGTGCATTTTATGTAATTTATCAAAATGTATGCATTTATTTATCTATATTTACCATTTACACACTGGGCTATTGTATATATAAAAGTAACACGTCATTGTATATAGTATTTTTAGTGCTTGTATATGTACATTGTACAAGCTGTCGTGGTCTCTTTCACCCATCTGTTTTTTATATAGTCGTCAAAAGCAAATGTTAAAATACTCTTTGAGCAGGAGTAAAATATTCTGTTATAATATTGAAGCCAAGTGGCTTTCGGTTATTAATTTACTTAATAGTGTAACAGACCAGGCAGGCCACACACTACAGCCGTTAAGTTAAAAAATTAGAAACTTTATATAGATATATATTTTTTAATATCGAGTAATGGAAGACTCAATAAAGTACTACTACTACTTTGATTCTGTTTGATTATTTTAAGAATTTTATTTTAAAGTACGGAATATTTTGTAAAATTTTTTTCATAAATAAACAAAGATGTGTATATAATCATAAAAAAAGATTTTCAAATAACAAGAAAGATGAAACAAAGTGCTTGACAAAATTAACAGAGCAAATGTTGTAATGCATTTTTCTCGTTCTTGTTTTTTGATAATCTTTGTTTTATAATCAAACATATCTTTGTTTGTTTATCAAAAAAATTTAACAAAATTTTTAGTATTTTAGACTGAAATTATTGAAATAATCAAAAAGAATCAAAAAGGATTTCTAAAAGTAGTCGGATTATTTTTCTTGATTACTTTTAATTCTTTTTGATTATTTTCGTCATCTAAAGTAATCTTAATTACTTTTTGATTGCTATTATCATATCACGATTACAAATAGAAAAGAATTGTACTTAATTAATTTTTTCACATTTTTTAAAAAATAATCGAATTGCTATTGAATACGATTAGTAATAATTATTTAACAGCTATGATACAATATATATTATAACTATGCAACAATATGTAAATGCATAAAAAAAAGTAATTCAGTTTAGTGCAATAGAAATAATATAAGTTTCTACTGCCCTCTATTTATATTAAATTTAAAAGTTAAAATTATTATTTTTTAAGTATTTTGCAAAACAATATACTTTAACCTATTCCAATAAAAATCTACTAGTCTTATCGTTTATTGTAAATTATGTTGATTTGATATGATTTAAATACAAATTCTAAATGTTTGATTAATAATAACATAAGCATAAAGACATAAGCATAAAGTAAAGCAAAAATACAACAACAACAAATGTGAGAATATGAAATGGGAGAAAAACTGAGAAATTGACACTTAAAATCTCATCGCCTCTGTGGTGCAGTGCGCTAGTGCGCGCTTGCACGGGTATCACAAAGATTTCCCATGAAGCCTTTAGCAGGGCCGAAATTGCAATAAAATCAGCTAGTGATTTTTCCTTTTCATATTGAAAAAACGTTGTTGTTATTTTTTTGGAAAAGATTCGATAAAACAATTAATTGTTCTCAGTGAGCAACTGACTGTCGACTCGTTCGGACGTGCCTACTGCGTAATCTTTACCCGCGTTTTAGTTTTTTTGAACAAAAAACAGGTTTATAACTTCTCAATTGTGTTCTTCTTTTTTTCTTTTCTTTAACGCATACGTCGTTTTCCTCTTGTGCTTGGCATTGAATACAAAAACATTCGATATTAAACCTAGACATGGCCACGGATCCGGGGAGGAGAAACCAAAATTTCTTCTCTATACTTGATCAGGAACCACCTCCAAAGAGAAAAAACTTCAATATTAATAACAACCATGATTTTCCTAGTTTTTCAAAAAGTAGCAAATTGCAGATTAACCACAAAACATCTCAGTGCCCAAAATTCATTGTGATAAAGAATAAAGCTGAAAAACCATTAAAATCATTTAATAATTTTCTACTTAGTAAAGCTCTCGAAAGTGTCTCTATCGAAAAACCTCTGTCAATCTCATTTACAAGAGAAGGAGATCTTCTCATTCTTACTAAGAATGAACAACAAACTAATAAATTCATCAAAGCAACAAAACTTTCCAATTTATGTGACATCTCCGTGAGCTTACACTCCACGCTTAACACTGTAAAAGGTGTTATTTACTCTAATATGTTAAGTAACTTAAGCGAAGAGGAAATCATTGATGGCTTACGTCACCAAGGTGCAGTTGAATGTAAAAAAATTACCAAAATCATTGAAGGTAAAATTATAAACACACCATTACACATTGTCTCTTTTAATTTATACGATCTCCCCAAAGAGGTTGACATTGCATGGCTTAAAGTCAAGGTCGAACCGTACATACCATCACCCATGCAGTGTAAGGGATGTTTTACTATAGGCCACACTTTAAAACATTGCAAATTGGAAAAAAAATGTGTAATTTGCTCAATTCCATTCCATGACCCAACCCCGTGTACAAAAGTCGAATGTACTAACTGTAAAGGCCAGCACCGTTCCGACAACAAAAACTGTCCTACTTATAAAAAACGTCAGGCAATTTTAAAGCACAAAACAATCACTAAATGCTCTTTCCGTGAAGCTATTGAAGAAATTAATAACAACAACTTTTCGGTGAACTCTCCCATTCAAACATTAGAAGAAGCAACACAGAGAAATAAAAAACTTGTCCAAAACAACAATAACGAAAATGATCTCATTTCTAAACCATCAATTCCAACTAAAATTCAACACTCACAAAACACTAACAATTACTCAAACCCTAACCCCTCTCACTCCACAACATATAAAAACAATTCTTCACGTAATGTCTCTCCTCCATTACACCCAGAACAAAAAACAGACCAATTACCCCAAAACATTAATAACAACTCAAACCCTAACACCGCTCACTCCTCAACATATTACAACAATACTTTACTCAATATCTCCCCTTCACTGCACTCAGAACAGAAAACAGACCAACTCAAACAAAACCCTTTCCCTCAGATCTCAAACAACTCTTGTCCCATAACTAGTGATAACACTACTAACAGTACAACTCACAGCCCGGCAACATCTATTACTGATAAAACTCATGCTTTCGAAATGCTCAGCTCTGATTCGGAGCATGAAATGGAAACATTGTAATCTCTCTCTCTTTCGTATGATCAATACGATAGAAGAAGAGAGTGCAACTCAATATTTATTATGAATCATGGTTCTTAGACTCCTTCAATGGAATCTTAACGGATACCATAATAATTACAACGAACTTTGTACTCTCATTCGAAGCAAAAGTTACAAAATCATAGCATTACAAGAAACTCACCTCAAATCAAATCCACCTTCCTCTATAATTCCAAACAACTTCTCCTTCTATTGTAAAAATGACATTGAACCCAACTCCACCGCCAAAAGAGGTGTTGCCCTCCTAGTTTCAAACGAAATCGAACACTCTTTAATAAATATTCATTCTCGAATCCTAGCAATAGCAGCCCTGATTAAGTCTCACATCCCCTTTATAATTATAAACATCTATAACTCTCCTTCCGACAACTTATCAGAAAATGACTTAAATAACCTAACATCCAATTTTAATCACCCAATTCTTTTAATAGGAGATTTTAACGCGTGGTCCCCTTTATGGGGTTCACCAACACACAACAAAAAAGGCAAAGCTGTCTCAAAATTTTTACAAAATAAAAATCTCATCCTGCTTAACGACAAATCACCCACTCATTTCTCGACGCGTTCCACCTTTACTCACGTTGATCTTTCTTTGTGCTCCCCATCTTTAAAAATTTCAGCTAAATGGGAAACAAGTCAATATCCATGCGGAAGTGACCATTTTCCAATTTCCATTTCACTTTTCAATAATACGCCGCAGTTGATAAAAAAACATAGGGTTATTTACAAAACTGACATTGCCGACTGGGTTAAATTTCAAAAGTCCATACATTTTCAGCTCTCCAATTTGCCAAATCCCTCCAACATCAATCAAAAAGTTGCCATCCTTACAAAAAGAATAAAGTTTAGCGCCAATGAAACCATTCCTAAAACGAAGAACAATTCCTACAGGACCACCGTTTATTGGTGGAATGACAACCTCATGCGACTCAGAACTGAAAAGCAAAATCTATGGAAAATCCTTCGTAATTGTCCTAGTACAGAAAATATTCTAAACTACAAAAGAGCTAATGCCATGTTTAAAAGGGAATCAAAAATTTCAAAGCGATCCGCATTTATTGACTTTACCAAAGATATTAATTACAAAACTCCATCTCAAATTCTTTGGAACAAGGTGAACGTCCTATACGGGCATAAAACTTCCAAATCTATTCACGTCCTGGTATCTCACGATGGCCACACTGCCTCCACAACAAAAGAAATAGGAGATCTACTTGGTAAAACTTGGTCAGACTACTCAAGTAACAGTAACTTTTCAAATGAGTACTTATGCAAAAAAAACTCTTTCTTAAATACCATCCCAATAAATTACCAATTAAATAATCAAGCTAAGCAAATAGAGACCCCAATTACGCTTCTAGAACTCAACTCTTGCCTTAAAACTCTTAAAGGAAAAACACCGGGACTAGATAATTTGTCTTATCCTTTACTTATAAACCTACCACTAAGCGGCAAATATCAACTCTGCTCCATATATAATGACATTCTTAACTCTGGTTCAATACCACAACAATGGAAAACTGCTATGATAGTCCCAATTCCAAAACCAAACAAACCAAAAACCAATACGGAAGGTTACAGACCCATATCGTTAATACCATGTATGTCTAAGGTTATGGAAAAAATGGTATCTCGTAGACTAATGTGGTATCTTCTGAACAAAAATTTTCTTACAACTAACCAAACAGCTTTTAAGCCAAACAGAGGAACATTGGACACTCTGCTCACACTCGATGAGCATATCGGCAATTGCATCTCGTCAAGAAACCACTTCTCAGTGCTTTCGTTAGATATGGAAAAAGCTTTCGATAGAGTCGGTTTACATTCTGTTATTGAACAGCTCCTTTCGTGGAAAGTAGGTCCTAAAATTATAAACTACATTAAAAACTTTTTAACGAACCGTAAAATTATAATTAGTGTCAATAACACCCTTTCAGGGCAATGGTCACTTGAGAATGGAATCCCCCAAGGATCACCATTGTCAGTTACCCTTTTTCTTGTAGCTTTTGATAAACTCAGCCGTCTAATTGATGAGCACAAGTACTTTAAGCATTTAATATATGCAGATGACTTGTACGTTTTTGCAAAAGTAAATAATATTTCAAATTTCAACGATCAGATGCAAACACTTTACCAAAAAATATCGTACTGGTGCCAGAAAAGCGGTACAATTATATCAGAAGAAAAATCAAGACATCTCCATATATGTAAAAAATATAATTGTGATAATTTTGACATACACCTAAATCAATTTATTGTTAGTAATGTAAGCAAACTAAAAATATTAGGCTTAGTATTTAGTAAAAATTATACATGGAATGAGCACATAAATTATTTGGTCACCTCTCTGCATAATAGACTTAATGTTATTAAATGTTTAAGTAATGTAAGACTTAAAAGTAACACAAATTCTCTAATAAATATTGTAAGAGCAACGATCCTGTCAAAAATAGATTACGCCTTTCCAATATATGGGACCACATCAAAAAGGAATTTCAACAAACTCTCATCTTTATACCACTCCGCTGCTAGATTGTCGCTGGGAGCATTCCGAACATCCCCAATAACCAATATCTTGACTGAGACGGGACTTCCGGCTCTAAATGATAGACTGACATACATGACAGGACTTCTGGTCACAAAATTGATTAACTCCAAGGGATCTCCTGTAAGCAAAGTCCTACTAAATCGTACCAAAAGGAAAAAGAATAGCCAGAAATTAACAACCCTGCAGAATATAATAAATATATCCACAGATATGGACATCATCCCAAACGTTTCACCTTCGGCCCTTCAGAATGTCCCACCATGGAAATTGCAAGCAGAATCAATAATATTGGATCTTACCAAATTAAAAAAAGATTGCACTTCGCACGTCATTCAACAACAACAGTTTCTTGAGATACGCAACCAACATTTGGACTGGAATCTTTTATTCACTGACGGCTCCAAAACTAAAGACATCGTTGGATTCAGCGTAGTAGACGAATCATCAATCAGAAATATAGCAATACTTCCTGCTTACGCATCTGTGTTTACCGCAGAAGCAGCAGCAATACATCAAGCATGTCTCATAGCCAAATCTAGCAGGCATAAACACTTGATCTGTACCGACTCCCTTTCAACACTTCTAGCAATAAAAAATGTCAACAACACTGATACCACAATCTCTAATATAAGAAATATAATCATCAATAGACATCAAAAAATTAAACTTCTATGGATTCCCAGCCACGTGGGAATACTAGGCAACACTTTAGCCGACTCTGTAGCAAAACTCGCAACCAGATCACCTTTGAAGCTCGTCAACTCCACAAACAAAAAGGATATAAAAAATAAAATAAAAAATGCTCTTCTCCTAGTACAACAACAACAATGGACCGAATACGAACACCATTACAAAACTATTAACCCTATCCTAAACACTCCCCTCTTCCCAGTGACAATTCCTAGAAGGCACATAATCATTTATACTCGCCTCCGACTTGGGCATACAAGATTAACCCACAAACATCTCTTTGAGGGCCACAGTCTTCCTACATGCCATTTTTGCAACTCAAATTACTTAACAGTGGATCACATACTCTTCTCCTGCGAAGCCATCACTCACATTCGTCAAGAACTCTGTAATCCAAACTTTGTTGAAGTCCTTCAATACGTGAACCACGAAAATATTAAAATACTAATAAAATTCATTTGTAAATTAAACTTATACTTTGAAATCTAATCAATTTTTTACACATTTATATGTATATAATTTCCTGATAATCTTATTTCCTAACTTATCTCTTTTTCTGTATATCTAAAGCTTAAGGCCTTAGTCGCTATAGCTTAGTTTCATTCTTGATATTGTAAATATTTTACTTGTCAATAAAATAAAAAAAAAAAAAAAAAAAAAAAAAAATTAATTGTTCTAACTTTGACCTAAAGCTCAATAAACGATTTTAAACTATCAAACAACTAGAATTTGTATTTAAAATCAAGTATGATTTAAGCTATCAAACATTTAGAATTTGTATTTAAATCATATAAAATTTACATAATAAATAACAAGGTCATTTAGAAAAAACTTTAGTTTATTGTACATTTTAAATTAGAAAAAATTCATTCAGCTTCTTTGTAAAAAAGTTGCGTCAACGCATTTTTTAATAAGAAAAACTGTCCAAAAATGTCTCAATGTCATAACTTTTCTTAACGATTTTGTCGAATTTAAGGAAATGCCTCCTTTTTTATATTTTTATAAATAAAAAAATATATTCTTATAAAAAAAATTTTTAAAACTTTATAAACTTAAACTGAGGCTTAAAAAAGTATGCATACATTTTTACTGACGGCAGCACTGCATGGACTCATTCTTATGGTGTAATTATTCTAAGATAATTTCACCATGATGTTTCAGGGATGTTGTCCATTGCTTTTCCGATGTCTTTTGTGGTATACCTTTTGTTAACCATTTTGTTGCAATAATATGCAGTTGTACAGTTATCGGACCTCAAACGTAACTGGTGAAATTCTTCAATCTACCATAAACCAGGGTTGTTTGCCGTTGATTTTACGACCACATATAACTGTTTTGTGTTAGTATTGGAGCCAACTTAACGTAAAAACTAACATAATGCTATCCCTCTCCAACGGAGTTTCCCATCTCTTTATATCTGTCATATACATCAACCTTAATCGAAAAGACGACAAAAAAGTTTGGGCTAAATTTACGCAGCCTTTAAACGCAAATTTCGGCGTTAAAGTTAAACAGATCTTACACAAGCCCGAAAAACATTTATGAATAGCGATGCTTTCTTTAAAGCTGGTTTAAAGTTAAGCAGTCTTTAAAATGAGATTAAGGCTGTTATTGTAGAACAACATATCTTCCTTAGGATTGTCTGCTGTAAATGATTCTATGCCCACTCGCTTCTCCAATAACACTACCCCTAGTCTTCTTGACTTTTTTATTGTTTCTGATCCGTCTGTCGTTTCTTTTTCAATCAATTGAGCTTTGTCTCTGATCACGATTTGATTTTGTGCACGTTAAATGTCAATTTGTTGCACTTAGTTGTCCCAAATACTTTTTATAATCGTGATTTTAAGAATATAAATTATCCGTCTCTCGTCTGTGATGTGTCCTTGTTATCATTTAATGCCTGTTGGCTTCAACGCAATATTAATGATAAGCTTTATTCCCTTTTAGAACCCATTAAGTTTCTGTTCGATAAACATGTTCCTGTACGTAGTTGCAGAATAAAAATATTTCGTGTCCCTGGTTTTCCCAGCCTGTCATTTAAAAAGAAACAAGTTACGTAATATTTAAAGGCTAAACCACTCTGAAGTGAACTGGGAAGCTTATATAATGGCGAGGAATGAAGCCGTCCTTGTAACTAGACAAGCTCAAACGCGCCTTTATTTTAATAAACTTAAGGGAGTACTCCTGGTTGGCAAACATTTTTTCAATTTTATTTTTTGCATATTTTTATAGCCTGGATATTTGAGAATATCGTCCTAAAAGGGTTTTTGAAATTCGAAATACTTTAGGAGATATGGTCTTTTTTTGTCCAGCAATGTTTTCGCCAAAATGCGATTTGCTTAATTTGGCTACGTTTTGAATGTTTAAAGCAACCACCGAATTTCGTTCAACGCGTTCTTTAGTAGGTAACAACTTGTTTATATAGGCATTTTAAAAATAAATGAATACACATTTTAGAGCTTACGTATTCGAATGTTGGCAGCGTTTAGTTCGCTTTGAATTGAGTTATAAGCCGGACGCGCGCGCGCATACAGTTTTGAAAAGTACAGTTTTGATAAAAATTTTTGTTTGTGCTAAAGACAATGGATAGAAAAAGTAATAGAAATAAAAGAAACACCGGTAGCAATCGAAAAACACGTCCCTTGAAACGCGAGTTTCATGGTAACAAAGACGAAAGAGATGAGGGCACCGAATTCACAAGTACATCGGCAAAAAAATTTAAAAATAATGAAAAGGAAGACATAAGCATTGACAACAAAACGGGGAATTGCATTTTGGTGTTTTATACAGTTTTCTCGGCGATTGCTAATCTGGTGATATGTGCCAAATGTGAAGGGAAAAATCGATTTAAAAAAGCATCGCCGTATGGAATTGGCTTCCAAATTGGTGGTCACTGTGCTTGCCAGACTACTACAAACATTTTTTCGTCGTCTTTGGTTGGCAAATCATATTTGATGAACCGGCGCTTGATTTTTGCCATGAGGGTTTTAGGCATTGGGCCAAACCGCATTAACACGTTTTGTGACCTCATGGATATCGGCAGAGGTGTGGGTAACTCGTTATGCTACACTGCCCTAGAGAACTTACATACAGCTGCAAGCGCGATCTATGGATACACTCTTTCAAAAGCCGCAAAAGAAGAGAAAGATGCAATGGTCACAGCCGATCCACAGTGCGACCCAACAATATTTACCGTATCAGGTGATGGCACTTGGAAAAAACGTGGCTTTTTTTCACTATACGGCGCTACAACGTTGATCGGCAAATACAGTAAAAAATAGTCGACTCTGTTGTAAAGTCCAGCGTATGCAACAGTTGCAAGTATTGGGAAGCTAAGAAAGAAAAAGATCCACTGGCATATGAAATTTGGATTGAAGACCACGAAGAGGAATGCCGTGCCAACCATCAAGGAAGCTCTGGGAAGATGGAGGTGGATGCGATAAAGGAAATGTTCGCCATATATCGGCGATGGCGACTCAAAAACATGCAAAGCTATTATAGACGACGATCCGTACGATGGCGACCCAATCTTAAAAAAAAAGAATGTATATCGCACGTGCATTAAAGAGTGGGCACCAGACTCCGCAATGCCAAAAAAGATAACAGAGGCATTGGCGGCAAGGGTGCAGGCAAACTCACAGATAAAGTCATCTCTGAACTAACAACATATTATGGCCTCGCTATTCATCGTCATCCAGAGTCGGTTGTTGACGTGAAGAAGGCTGTTTGGGCAACGGTTTTGCACAAAATCTCGACTGATAAAGCTCCACAGCACCAAAACTGTGTGACCGGTGCGTCGAGCTGGTGCGCCTGGCAAAAAGCGGTAGCAGAAGGGACAATCGACAGCTTCAAACAAACGTATGCACCACTAAATCAGAGAGTCCAGGAAGCAATCAAACCTATTTACGAAGCACTGTCAGCCGGTGATTTGTTGAACAGATGCCTTGGCTCCGAAACTCAAAACAGCAACGAATCTTTCAATGCAGTGCTGTGGTCATTCGCACCGAAGACTATGCACACCGGCGCACGCACTATTGAGATTGCCAATTATATTGCAATTGTCATATTTAACGAAGGTTTTTTGCTAATACTTAAAATAATGAACCTAATGCGCATCCCGATTGGCAACGTCACATATGATTTCGTCTTGTCTCGGAACGAAGAACGTTTGAAAAGGTTCGAAGCCAGAGCTCTGGCCGCATCAAAAGAAGGTAGAACTGCCCGAAGAGCACAAAGAGCCGCTGAGTCCTCATTTTTTTAAGAAGAGGAAGGAGTTCTTTATGGGGTTGGCATTGCAGATTGATATATGTAAGTATTTCACAAAAAAAAATGTTTTATTGCCAAAAATTGGTGGCAATCACAGTTTTAAACAATTTTTATACACTAAACTACAAAAAAAAAAAAAGACCCAAAATAGTTTTTTCATTTTTCAATAACCGCCAGTTTGTAAAAAATAATCGTAAAATTATAATTGAGGTAGGGACCAGAATTACATCTGTTCTGAATCTAACGCCGTTTACTTTTTAATACAATAAAAAAAAAGCAGAATTCAAATAACTCTGCGTTTTCAAATGAGAAGTTTTTCAAAAATTGTCCAAAAACAGCCTTCCAACCAGGAATACTCCCTTAAGCTCTCTCTTCCAAGTCAAGTTCCTTGGAGTAATATCAAAAGCTATGAATTATGCAACAAAAACAAAGTTGAAAGTCTTCTACATCCTGAAGTTTTAAACAGTTTTTTTACTGATAATGCTGCTTCAGATTCTGGTAATAGTAATACTTTGCCATTTTTAAATCCTTTCTTGTGTCAAACTTTTAATTTTCCCCCAGTGGTTGAGTTTGATGTAGGTTAATGTGTGTTTTAAATCAAGACAAATGCAATGGCTGCTGTTGGTATTCCCTTAAAATTTATTAAAATCTTGCTGCCCCACATTATAAGTCCTCTTAGGTTAGGTTAGTGTGGCTGCCTCAAACGAGACACACTTAGGCCAATGAGGCCCATTGTGATACCAAGAGTTAATTTTTCCTATCTCTAACCCATTTTTAGCTGTTCATTAAGCCTAGGAATCGGTAAGCCGAAGATTCCGAGAGTTTGTCAAGGTCATTGAAAAACCAGTTGCCTAAGTGGAGGAAATGTACTGTATATGTATTCTTCCTCCTCCTTATATCAACAGCTTCTGCAGAAGTCGTTGTGGGTATGTTCAATCTCTGAGTGTATCTGCCAATAAGGCAGTGCCCTGTTAGTACCCCTATTATGGTACTGATGTGGTCTCTACTAAAGGAAATAAGCCTAACACTTAAGTGTAAGTTTGGGGCAGATTTGCTGCGTTATATTACACCTGTTACCTGCTGATCATATGTTGTTGGCTTTTTTGTAGGATAATTCATATGTAAGAAGCTTACATATGGTGAGAGGAATATCAAGGTTTGCTTTATCTAAAGATAGTTGTTTGGTAGTACCTGTACGAGCGAGTTCAATTCTTCGAAGGATTCCGAGCCGCTTTGCTATCTCATATAGAGATCTGCTGCAGTTGAAAACTGTTTCAGGTGTTATTTCAAGTGTTCCTAGGGCTTTTAAAGCGGCTTGACTATCGTATATTTGGAAATATCCATGGAAGATATCGCATTTACCTGAAGCGAAGTCAACGATTCATGTATAGCAGCGATTTTAGCTTGAAATGCACTTGGCAATGATCAGGGAGCCTGAAGGCTAAATTAATGCTTCCAAGTTGACTCCTCCACCTACTTTGTTATCTAGTTTTGATCCATCAGGAAAGATCTCAATGACATTGTGAGGTGAACGGTTTCTTAATTCCCACTCTTCTCGAGAGGGAATGGATACATCGAACTTCTTTTCAAAGGATAGTTTTTGTGTGATGTAGTCGCTGGACCTAGGTATTGGAGGGAGAAGTTTTCTAAAGGAAGAATGTCCTAGTGTACCTTCTTTCCACTGGGAGGTGGCTTCTAGGCAGATAGCTGATTTAGTGGCCATCTGTTAAGCTAGGATGTCAAGTGGTTTAAGATGAAGCATTATGTCCAATGCGTCTGTCGGATTGGTTCTTAGGGCCCACTGATGCACAGTTCCGCTGATCTTTGAACTTTATGAAGAAAGTTTAGGTGGGTCTGTTTTTCGAGTGCATGCCACCAGACAATAGCACCATAAAACAAGATTGGCCTTACAACTGCTGTATATAGCCAGTGAGTAACACTTGGTTGTAAACCCCATTTGCCACCTACCGCCTTTTTTCATGAGTACAGGGCAATTTTCGGCTCTCGAGCAGATTGGGCTTCCAGTTTAGTTTTCTATCCAGTAAAAAGCCCATGTATTTTGCTTTATCTGTGAAGCTGAGTCCTATGTTTTCCAGTTTAGGACGACTAATTATAGGTATATTGTGTTTTCTGGTGAAAACCACTAACTCAGTTTTGTTTGGGTAACCAGCTGATAGCCCAGTTGACTAGAGTATTTAGGCAATTTTGCATAATGTCTCGAAGAGTATATATGTATTTTCCAGAGGTAACAATAGCCACGTTATCGGCATAAACTATCAACCTGCACCCATCTAGTTCCAGTTTGACTAAAAGATCATTTATTGCTAAATTCCAGAGTAGAGGCGAAAGAACCCTTCCCTTAGAGGTCCCCCTGCTTCAGATCTTAACGTGGATGCCGCACCAAATTTTGCACTTTTAATCCTGCCAACTAGCATTTGATTTATCAGTGTTATCAGCGCGGCATCCACCCCAAGCTCCATTAGTGCATTAGTGATATCTCTTGCTTCGACGTTATTAAAAGCCCCTTGTCCCTCTGATTGAGGAGTTTTTCAATGATGGAGACTGTGACGGTGACTTTTTTCTAATGCCGTGACAGGGTCAAATGAAAGGACCACAAACTTCCACAAATAAAAAAAACAGCACAGTTTTCCAGTTAAATTTAACTTCTTTATTTATAACTTCGTTTTAATATAAACTTATTATACTTATTGCAGTGCAGTGTCGTGTGAGTCGGTGTGAGTGTTCGTCGATGACGGTTGAAGGCTACTGTTGTATATCGGTAGTCGAGAGAGAGGGTTTTAGTGAATTGGTATCGGTGAACGGTAATCGTTTATCGCTGTCATTAATCGCAGTCGGTAATCGGTGCCATACGTCAACAGGAAGGCTGAAAACAACGCTAAAAGGAATGCTCCTTTAATATTCGAAAACAAAAGATAATAGCAAATAGGATAGGCAGAGGTCTTGGTCGATGAGTCCAAATGAGGATCCTCCAGGATCTGGCCTATTAAAAAGATTCAGGTAACAAAACCAAGAGAATGATTAAAAGTGTGCCACCTCTGGTGGATGCGAACCAGAACTGGTTTGCCCCAGAGGAAGAAGGCACACAAAAATAAAAAGTGTGCCGCCTCTGGTGGATGCGAACCAGGACTGGTTGCTCCAGAGGAAGAAGGCACGTGAAAATTAAAAGTGTGCCGCCCCTGGTGGATGCGAACCGAAATTGGTTTGCTCCAGAGGAAGAAGGCACGCGAAAATTAAAAGTGTGCCGCCTCTGGTGGATGCGAACCAGAACTGGTTTACTCCAGAGGAAGAAGGCACGCGAAAATTAAAAGTGTGCCGCCCCTGGTAGATGAGAACCAGAATTAGTTTGCTCCAGAGGAAGAAGGCACAAAATAAAAAGTTTGCCGCCTCTGGTGGATGCGACCCAGAACTGGTTTGCTCCAGGGGAAAAAGGCACACCAAATAAAAAGTGTGCCGCCTCTGGTGGATGCGAACCAGAACTGGTATGCTTCAGAGGAAGAAGACACGCGAAAATTAAAAGTGTGCCGCACCTGGTGGATGCGAACCGGAACTGGTTTGCTCCAGAGGAAGAAGGAACACAAAATAAAAAAAAGTGTGCCGCCTCTGGTGGATGCGAGCCAGAGTTGGTTTGCTCCAGAGGAAGAAGGCACGCGAAAATTAAAAGTGTGCCGCCTCTGGTGGATGTGAACCAGAGGAAAGAAGGCAAGCCAAAAATTTACCGTGTGTTGACTCTGGTAGATGCGAATCAGCAGTGATTCGCTCCAGAGTACGACACTAAAAAAAAATCAAAAAAGTGTGTCGACTCTGGTAGATGCGAACTAGAGATGATTTGCTCCAGAGTTCTGCGCACAGAACCGGAGTCCAGCTTACCTAAAAGGCTTACGGCCTTTGTAGTCTAGTGGAGAGTGTGCTAGACTATCAACCCAAAGGTCCCTGGTTCGAGTCCGGGTTCGGGCATGGTTTTTTTAAGCTTTCTTTACTACATTTAAGAATTATTGAAACAAAAAATTCACAACTGAATTGTAGAAAATGTGGAATTAAAGGACAGAAACAACTAAGGGCTGGAAAAGCTTGCCAAGGTTAAGTAATAACACTAGCCTGGGTAAAAGCACTTAAAATTTGTCTTTCACGGTTGTTTCGCCTAATCAATAATTCACGTGTGGTTCCAATCAATTCCTCTAAATTATCTTTTCCTTTCCTTTCAGATCAAAGACCAAACCTTGTTTGTATAAGGCGCATGCCTTGGTTCTTTGATCTTTAAAAAAAAAAAAAAAAAAAAAGGAATGCTGACTTGGTTGGTTTTGTGCCGCCCTTTTATATAATGTGGTGTGAAACCCAGTTCGGAGTTATATGTTTGCCGTGTGTATTGCTGTAGTGTATTATTTGAAGCTACTCTTTTGTGTTATTTTGTCATAAGTAAGTATGTATGTTTGTGTGTCGTCGGTTTGTTTTATGGTGTCATGAATATGTATGTAGCGTGTGTCTGTATGTATAGTTTAGTGACGGGTGCAGTAGTAAGGTATTTGTTGTCGCTGTTATTTTGTCGTAAGTAAGTATTGTGTGTCGGTATGTTCAACAGCTGCAATATTATATATAGTTATAATGATAATTATGTAGCTTAAGTTATAATAAAACAATTATTTAAATTAGTTTAAAGATTAGTAATAATGAATTGTATTTGTAATGTTTGTTACGTCATGTTACAGTCCCCCCCACTTAGGAGGGTAAAAATAATAATAATAAAAAAAATTGTTCATATATTTGGTGACTTGAGGTCTTATTGACCCGCACTACCAACATCATACGCTGTGTGATGCGTTATATTTACCACGCCGTGGGAACGGTTGTCTCTGCCCGAATATATGTGCATGAATATTTATTGAAGTGAAAACTTCTTTAGGCGCGTTGAACGATTTTGGTAGAGGGTAAATCTTTCGTTTGCGTGATCGTATTTTTCCTAGGAACTCTCGTCATTAATACAAAAACAAAGATAACAAGATAGGAAAATTAGAAAACATAACCTCAAAAAATGTTTGCATGTATTTGTGCATAAAAATATCAACAATTATCGTCTCTTGTTCTAAATCGGCCGCAAGCTCACAAAGAAATAACTTGGCAACTCCTGAAATTAATGCATATAATCTGTTTGTTAGTATATAAATACTTAAGTTAGGTTGCAATAAGATGTTTGCAACCAAAACTTATTATTAATTCGCTTTATATTGGTCTATATATGCTTTTAAATTTTGGCAATTTCTTCAGTTGTTATATTTGTCAACATTTTTGAAAATTTGCTTTTACGTAAACAGGTGCTATGCATGGTTAGATTTAAAAATGGAGTGATTTTCTTGTTTTTCTGATTTTTTATGCTGGAACTTCGTTTGCAAACAAGAAAAAATAATGTATGGATTGAGTGTTTTAACATTTTAATCTTTAAGTTGTGATAAAGGAATATGTTGAACATTCAAATAACTACATGCCTGCTCTTATTTTATTATATATCATCAAACATGGTTTGACAACTTTCACACTTGTTGTATTTTAAGTGGCTTTTTATTTTCACCACTGCGGCATTTTATTTTTAGAGTTGCCAACTATCATTGTTTTGTTAGTAAATTTTTTCATAACACGGGGGTTTCACGAGACAGTACTGTTAAGACAGTGAAAAATACGTTTTATTTGTCAAACTTTTTGTCTGTGAAAAAGAGTACAGACAGTTGGTAAGACAGTTGGCAAGACAGTAGACAAAATAGTAAAAAATTTATATTTTATGAAGAACACTTTTGTTAAAACTACGAGTACGCCAAAGTATTGCAAATTTTCCATTAATTCTATTAAATTTTCACGTATTCTGTCACTTGATATGCTACATATCATTCTACTCTCCTAGCTACTGTCCCGCCAAATGTCTACAAAAAACTTAAGACAGTAGAGCAGACAGTAGCAAAAGTTAGTGTGTGTGGGTAAAAATTTTTGAAAGTGTTGCGACTGTCTTAACAGTACTGTCTCGTGTAACCTCCGTGTAAAGGGTAAGTGTCAAAAGGAAACTTTTCAGTCGTGGTAGGATAGAAAATATCAGGTTGAATAAAATTTGTGTGTGTTGAAATAAATTTGTCTTTTTTGCTGTGTCAAATGGACGATGAAATTTTGACAATTGCAAATTTTGACGTTTCACATTTCGATCGTGTCTTAGCGCAAATATTTTATTTAATTTCATTGTAAACTTAAAAAACTTAAAAAATAACAAAATAGTAAAAAAAATATAACGAAAGTGCTTGAGTTTGTGTGTGCGTGTGTGTGGGCCAACGATCTCCCGATGCATCAGCAAGTGCAGCAAAGTTAAATTGGCTTTCTTTGCTGCGAACGTCCTCCAAGTGCCACCACCAGCAAGTGCAGTGCAAAATTTGTTGCTAGCCAACATCCTCCAAGTGCCATCACCAGCAGCACAAGCAAGTACAGCGCAAATTTCCTGATTCTTTTGCTTGCCAACGTTCTAAGAGAGTCGCCACGAGCAGCACCAGCAAGTGCAGCACAATTCAATTGACTAGTCAACTCTCCAATATTTCAGAAACACCATTTCAGCATGTCTCAAGAGCAGAGGCAAATTTCTGCCATTATACTACGGCGTGAATTAAATAAACTGAAAGCGGAGAATTTGCGCTTCATTTGCTTGTGCTGTTGCTGGTGGCACTTGTTGACACATGTTGGCTATCAAGAAATTTGCGCTGCACTTGCTTGTGCTGTTGTGCTGGTGCTACTTGGAGGACGTTCACCAGCAAAGAAAGCCAATTTAACTTTGCTGCACTTGGTGATGCACCGGGATATCGTTGGCTCACGCACACACAAACTCAAGCACTTTCGTTATTTTTTTGAAGTTTTTTTGAAAACTTCTTTAGGCTCGTTGAACGATTTTTGTAGAGGATAAATCTTTAACCTGCGTCATCCTCATCGTCATTTTGCGAGTAACTCTCGTCATCAATACAGATAGCGAGTAGGTTTTTAAATGACGCTCTTGGATCTTGACTACAAGGCGATCAACAAATGTAGCAAGCAACCATCAATAAGTTCCTCTGCTGCCGCATCGTTTTTTTCCCTCCCTTTGCTCCGCTGCGAAACATTGAATGATATAGCTTTTTCAATGTATATGTAGAGCTGCTGTAGGTTAAAATAAAATAAATTTAAAATTTTTGATATTTGGTTTTTGTTTGACTGGCCGTGAAAACCCTTTTGATGCCACTACTCATAGTACAACTAGACAAGGTAGTGTTAGGGCTGAATGTGTTCTCTTTATTACTAACCATAACTGTTAAACTTAGCCATTTTGGTATTTTGGCCAATTTTTGCTTTCATATTGCATTCTCATTGGTTCCATATTTTGTATGAAATGTCAACTTCGTTTTGACAGTTTCGGTCACCGGCTTTCCGCTTTAACACTACCTTGTCTAATTTTGCCATTCCACCACTTGAGATTTTGCTACCAGGCAAACAGAAAGCATAGCAAGCAAAATGCGGTTTATTTTCTGACGCCGATTCGTTCATCCCCTCTAACGCTGCGCAACCTCTGTGAACCTTTCCATTCTGACTGCGTTGTTGATGTAGATTTGAAATGTAATTGTTTTTGTACAGTTAGCTGGAATTTTTTTAGACTTTTTTAGCTACAGTCGGCATATGACAACTGATTTATTTTAGATAAGAGTTTAAATCAATTTTTGAAATTTTGTATAAATGGATGAAACTATTTCTTTTAACTAAATATACTACCGTATCAAAAATATATATGTACATATAATTCATATCACTTTTTTATATTATTTCATTATTAAATTAATTTAAAAATTTTAATCTTTTTTATATCCTTTTATATAATAACACAATAAACATGCACGCTATATATAGTTTGTGTTGTGTATTTAAATAAGAATATATAAGAAATAGATATAGTATATAAATTATATATAATTTAATATAATAAATGTACGTAGACAGTTTAACCGCCTAGTGTTGTAAACTGAAAACGCAAAACAACGACAAACAAGACACGAGAAGCAATAGAAATTTGTATAAAAAATGTGTTGCTTCTCGTGTCTTACTTGTCGTTTGTTTGCGTTTTCGATTTACAACATTAGGCGGTAAGAAATAGAACGCTTATGATAAGCAGACTGTAGTAATTCAATTACAACTGTAAATATAAATTTATTTGCAGGTTTTTTTTTGGCTATAAAGCTATATATATAAAGCGTTATAAAAATACTTCGATTGTCATATGCCGACTGTAGCTACCAATAACATCTACAAAAAAATTGAAGCTAACTGCACAACAACAATTACCAAGCAAATCTACAACAAAAACGCAGAGAGAATGACATTGATCACAGCGATTGCGCAGCGTTAGAGGGGATGAACCGAATTGGCGGCGAAAAATAAATAGCACTTTGCTTGCTATTTTTTCTGTTTGCCTGCTAGCAAGATCTAAAGTGGAGGCATTAAAAGAGACTTCACGACAGTCAAACAAAATACAAATATGAAAAATTTAAATTTAATTTTATTTCAGCAGTTAGCTCTGAAGTCTCTTTTAATGCCTCTTTCCATTTAAGATCTTGCTAGCAGGCAAACATAAAGTATAGCATGCAAAGTACTCTATATTTTACGCAGCCAATTCGGTTCATCCCCTCTAAAACTCCGCAACGGCTGGGATCTTGTCATTCTCTTTGCGTTGTTGTTGTAAATTTGCTAAGTAGTCATTGCTGCACAGTAAGTTTTATTTTTTTATAGATGTTTATTTGAAGCTACAGTCAGCATATGACATCGAACTAATTTAGAAAACAGTTTATACATATGAATTAAAGAGTATATATAATATTGGTTAATCTATTTATTTTTTGTAAAAGTGTTACCGTATCGGAAATACATACATACATATATATACATATATACATATACATATACAATTCATATATATGAACAATTTAGCTCATTGAGGAAATTTAAAGAGTATTTTATATATATGATTACGTAATAAACCTGCAAAATAATTAATATTTTCAGTAGTAATTGGATAACTAAAGTCTGCTTATCCTATGCATTCTATTTTTTAAACTGTTTAGCATCAATATCTTATATGAATTATATATAATTATATATAATTTATATGCTTTAGCTATTTCTTAATTTTATAATATTCTATTTTTAATACACAACGCAATATAGAAATGGTGAACATGTATATTGTGTAAGTGTCATGATATAAATAGATATAAATAAGCTTTAATTTTTATATTAATTCAATAATGAAATAATTTAAATAAATTACTTATATTATATGTATTTTTGATATGGTAATACTTTTGCTTAAAAGAAATGGTTTCAGTAATATATAAAAAATTTAATTAATTGCTATAAGCTCTTAACAAAAATAATTCTTATTTCTACATTCTAATCTACAAAATAATTCTAATTTCATGTGCCGACTATAGCTACACAATTAGAATTCACAACGTCTACAAAAAATTTCCAGCTAAGTGCGCCAACAACAATTACAAGGAAATCTACAAACAAGGACGCACAGAGAAGAACAAGATCATGGCGTAACTTTTAGAACTTTTTGATTTTCATCCAACATGTAGTATGAGCTGCAGTATGAGCTTTCGCACATTCCTACATGTCCATCCGACCTGTCAAATCTATCCTACATGTAGGATAGTCCTAAACCCTATATTAGCATGAAAATTCTTATATAGCAGTAAGGCGGTCGTGGCAGGATGACGTCTTACAGGGAATACTAATATTTTATATATAGGTTTTCGCTTCGGTCGGCAGTCCCCTCACTGCTATACTTTTTATTTTTTTTTATTATTATTTTCCTTATAAATATATATATTTTTTTAATTTTTTTTTATTATTTATATATGAAAAAAACATAAAATACAATACATTAATTTTTGTAAGCAAGAGAATAAAAATAAAATTTGTGTCGATTTAAATTCAGTTTTGGCTTTTAACTTACGCTTGAATAATAAAATATTATAATATTATTAATATAAAAATATTATAAATTAAATTCAATTTTGGATATTTAATTACGCTTAATTACAAAAAAGTGTATATATTTATATAAAAAAAATACTTTTGGAAAAAAAAATTAAGTGATGCGTATGATTTTTTTTCGTTTTTGGCATGTCAACTGGGCATGAAATTGGTTTATGATTTTTACGTGAACCACCGGTTTATTTTTCCTTGGGATAGACCACTTGCGGCTTCGTGGCTTGGTGATTGATATGCCTTCAAAGAGATGCTCCATTATTTCATTGTTGTTGTCTGAGGTTGTTGGCGTAGGATGGGGTATATGTTGAGCTGCTGTTGGTAGTGGTGTTGTTGGTGTAGGATGGGGTACATGTTGTGTTGTTGTTGTTGGTGGAGGATGTAATATGTTTTTGCCGAAGGAGTTAGTTTGAAGTATGGGTTGCGGAGGTGGTCGTACGGCTTTGAATTCGGCGTTACTGGGATTTGTTGTTGGCGGAGATCGTATTGATGGGGTTTGTTGGATCGAATACAGTATGTTTTCTTCTTTCTTGGAGTTCATTTTCTCCAAGAGCTGTTGGATTGTCTTCTCTTCCCTTGGGTCACTTAAAGGCCTTCTCTGGCCGGCTTGTGTCGTGATAACTTTGACCACTCGTGCTCGTGGTTGGGCTGGCTGTGGTGATGCCTCGAATGGAGGTTCATAGGGCCGTGGTTTTTTTGGCATAGTTGTGGTTCTGAGTACCGTGGCGATTTTGCCGGGCGCGATTGGTCGTGTTGGTCTTCTGTTCGTGTTTGCCTAGAATCAGAAAGAAGTATCTATTAGTATTATTAGAGTGTAATGAGGAAAAGAGGAAATAAGGATGATGCAGGTACTCAATGACTAGGGCTATTCTGGTGAATATAAAAAAAAAAGAAAGAAAAAGAAAGAATAATATGGTTTGCCCAACACTAACGGCATGTGAACGGTGTGGATGATCATGTGAGAGAGGGAAAAAATAATAATAAACTATCATAACTTCCCCGGTTATGTGTTGGCCTCCTTTAGTCTGGGCGTGTACTCTTTTAGATGTTGTATGTGTGCCCGTAATCTGGTCTGCTTTGGGTGGTTGACGTCTTCTAGTTCGGCAATATTGGTCGAAATCTACCTTCGGATGGTATAGGGACCCGAAAATTTCGGCGCTAGCTTTTGTGCAAAATGGTCTATGGCTGATGAGAGTGGGTGATCCCGGCGCATAATTAATGACCCAATGACTGGTTTCCAGACTCTCCGTCGCAGATTGTAGTATCTTTTTTGTTGGTCTGATGCGATGCACATGTTTGCTTTGACTTCTTTCCATAATGAATTCATGTTGGGCTGGATGGGTGGTTTTTCTTCTGGCGTTTGGCCTTTCCCTTCGCTCTTTGCTGGTTTGAAATATACAAGTTTCTCCCAAAATTGATTTCGGCCGCCGAGAATTTTGTTGATTCGTGTGATGTGGTGTTGATTGCAAAGGCGATTTCTGCTAGTTCTCTGTCCCAATGGCGGTGGTCAGTTTTGGTGCGTTGAGCGATCATTGTTTTTACTACCCGGTTGGTTCTTTCGGTAGGGTTCTCGTGTGGTGAGTAAGGCGCGGTGACTCTGTGCCCAATGTCAAAGTTGGCAAGAAAATTTTTAAGGGCGTGGCCAGTGAATTGTGTTCCATTGTCTGACAGAAAAATTTTTGGACAACCGAATCGGTAAATAACTCTCTCTTTGAGGGCATTGATGACGCTGTTTGCGGTAGCATGCCGTACTGGAATAAGCTCTACCCACTTGCTGAACTTGTTCACTAGCACTAGTAGGCCGGTGTTGCCATGAGTGGAGCAAGGCAGAGGTCCAATGAAATCTGCGCAAATCAGCTCCCATGGGCGAGAGCAGATCATTGTTGCCATTTGGCCAGCGGGCTTGCGTTGGCCAGTTTTATACTTGGCTTAGGTGTCACAGCTCTTAACGTATCGCATGATATCGCGGTCCATGCCGGGCCAGTAGTAATTTTCTTGGGCTCGTTTAATGGTCTTGGACACACCTAAATGGCCAGCAGTGGAGTCGTCGTGAATTTCCACTTAGGACTTCGTTTTGTTGGGGCCCGGTGATGTACAGTTTCCATTGTGGAGATGATACGATTTTAGATTTTCTGGGCAAATGTCGGAACATTCGGTTATCCAAAATATGGTAGTCGGGGAACTTATCGGGCCGGCTCTCAACTTTTTTTGGTGTGTGAGGTACTAATCACGTTTCCCCGCGGTAAGTGTGAGTAGGGCTTCCGGTCCAAGTTGTTTTAGGGTGCTACGGGACAATGCATCGGCCACGACATTCAAACTTCCTTTTTGATACTCTGTCTGTCGGGTTTTGCAGCGAGTGTAGCCATTTTAAGAAGTGATGATCCGTGATCACGGTGAATTTATATCCCTCCAGGTGTGGTCTCATCTTTCTTATTGCCCATAATATTGCAAGGCATTCCTGTTCAGTAGCCGAATACTTGCGTTCTAGCTCGGTAAGAGTCCGACTTGCGTTAGCTATTACGCGCTCCTGGTCAGAATGTCGTTGAAACAGTACGGCTCACAGTCCTTCTCGGCTGGCGTCGGTTTGTAGAAAAAACGGTTGCTGGAAATCTGGGCAGCACAGGACTGGTGCTTGAGTAAGTTTCTCCTTGATCTCTTCGAACGCTTCATTTTGCTCGACCTCACACTGCCATTTAACATTTTTTTTAAACAATCGTTTTAGTGGCTACTAGCGTTGAGAAGTCTGGCACGAACCTGCGATACCACGATGCCACTCCCAGGACTCGTCTGAGTTCTTTGATATTAGTGGGGGTAGCAATACCTTTCATTTCTTCAACTTTGCTCGGATCGGTGTGAATGCCCTGTGAGCTGACCTAAATACCTCAAGATAGTGCGTACAAATTCGCTTTTGTCAAAATTGATTAGTAGGTTCGCTTGTAGGAGTCGGTGGAACACTGGTGACAAATTTTGCAGATGCTCTTTGAAGGTTTTCCCCAGAACAATGATGTCGTCCAAGTACGCAAAGGCCCTTGGTTGTAGTTCTGGCCCAATGACTTGGTCTAGGATGCGCTGGAAGGTGGCCGGGGCTGAATGTAGGCCAAACGGCATCACCTTCCATTGGAACAGACCCCTACCCGGGACGGTGAACGCAGTTTATGGTTTCGATGCTTTCTCTAAAGGTATCTGCCAATAGCCATTTTTGAGGTCAATCGCCGAAATGTATACCGCTTCCTTGAGTTGGTCTAAAATAGAGTTTCTCTGAGGAAGGGGGTAGGCGTCTGGTTCTGTAGCAGCATTTAGTTTACGGTAGTCAATGCACATCCTCCAAGTCCCTTGCTTCTTGCGTACCAGAACAATGGGTGAGCTGTATGGGCTAAACGACGGTTCGATTCGATCGGATGCAAGGAGTTCATCGATTTCCTGATTAATTATGGCTTGCATTGCGGGATTACGTGGGTAATATCTTTGTTTGATTGGTTCCTGATGTTTCAAACGGATGTTGTGTGTGCCTTTATTGCAGTTACCATGTACCCTTTGGAAGGCGGCGGTGTTTTCCTCGAGAAGCTGGTCTTGGGTAAGGTTCTGTTCAGGTGTAAAAAATTCTCTACTAGTCAATGCGTGTAGTTGGAGTATTCTTGGATCCGTTGTGTTTGATGGTGTAGGCAAGATAACTCCGTCTAGGGTAATCCTTATTTTCCTATGACTTAAGAAGTCCATGCCCAGTATCAGTGGTTCAGCCAGGGTAGGCAGGTATAAGGCGAGTAAGCGAGTTTTCTGGTTATTGTAGTCAATCTCAACTGGGAAGACCTCGTTGCAGGTTACGCTAGTTTTATCGGCCAATTGTACGCTCCTGGAATGTTGACGTGGGCGTATGCCTTGGGTTAATAAGTGCGCTTGTAGAGTTTTGTTAATGTATGTCAGAGTTGCACCGGTGTCTATGAAAGCTAGAGTTCTCAACCCAGAGATGGTGACTTCGACGTAGTAGCGATTTTTAATATTCGCCGGTACTGCAATGACGTCTGAATTTTAACATTTGCATGAAGTGGAAAATTCGCCCTCTTTTCCACAATATGAACAGAATAGTTCAATAGCATTGCTGGCGCCGGTGACCATACTGTTTGCATCGCCAACAGTGAGTGTTCCTGTTATAGGGAATGTCTTCGCCTAAGTAGAACGATGGTTGTTGACGACCGGTTTTGGCTTCGTCCCGTTTTAGCAGTTCAAACTCATCGGTCATCTCCATGAGCTCGTCTATTGAAAAAAAAAACGCTGCGTCGAACGTACAGCTTATACTCCACTCGCAGCCCATCGTATATGCGGTCGGTATGGTCGAGAAGTTTCAGCTGAGGGTGCTGACGAATAAGAGTTTGAATAGCTAGTATGTAATCTCGTGCTTTCTCTCGCTGCCATTGTTTTCGGTGATAGATGTTCTCTTCAAGCTGCGCGAGATACCTCTTTGGCATGAAAAATCGCTTAATTTCATCTTAAAAGGTATCCTATGAGGAGATAGCACTCTTTTTTACTCTGTACCACTGCAGAGCTTGCCACGGAGAATCGCTTTCAGCATGGCAGAAGTGAATTCGGGGTCAGGCGGTGACACTCGGCGAGCTCTTCGATGCGTTCTATAAAATCTAATAAATTTTCCCCTCCTTCGAAGTATAGCTCCCATCGCTGCACTATGTTGATGACATCTGAGTTAGAACAACGGTTTACGGGAGCAGGGCGGGGAACCGTAAATGATAACTCATCACTTGCTATGACGTCCGCTTTCTCGTCCCTCGTAACTTCCTCCTCTAACTATCGCAATATGTTTTCCGTTGATTGTCGGCTTCGTTCCTTTCGGATAAAATCTATTAGTTGCCGTCGCAACTGCTGGACGATACACCCATCCGTTTCCAGTCCGATTTTCTGACACTCACTGACAAGTCTCCCCTTTTTCAGTAAATATACCCAGCCAACCGAATCGGGGGTTAATTGTTGAGCTTTGCCCAGCTGCGATACGGTCGTGTCGGTTATTGTGGTGGACTGTTGCTGCATGTTGCCTTGCGGCTGACCTGCTCCTTCATCGTGGGTGGCTGGTGATTTTTTCCACAGTCGTTGTTGGAGTCAGGTCCCTGCTCGGGCGCCATTTGTGACGGTGGTTTCTTTCTAATGGCTGAGCTCAGCCGTGCCAGGGTCAAATGAAAGGACCACAAACTTCCACAAATAAAAAGAACAGCACAGTTTTCCAGCTAAATTTAACTTCTTTATTTATAACTTCGTCTTAATATAAACTTATTATACTTATTGCAGTGCAGTGTCGTGTGAGTCGGAGTGAGTGTTCGTCGATGACGGTTGAAGGCAACTGTTGTATATCGATAGTCGAGAGAGAGGGTTTTAGTGAATCGGTATCGGTGAACGGTAATCGTTAATCGCTGTCGGTAATCGGTGTCGGTAATCGGTGCCATATGTCAACAGGAAGGCTGAAAATAACGCTAAAAGGAATGCTCCTTTAATATTCGAAAATAAAAGATAATAGCAAAGAGTATAGGCAGAGGTCTTGGTCGATGAGTCCAAATGAGGATCCTCCAGGATCTGGCCTATTAATAAGATTCAGGTAACAAAACTAAGAGAATGATTAAAAGTGTGCCGCCTCTGGTGGATGCGAACCAGAACTGGTTTGCTCCAGAGGAAGAAGGCACACAAAAATAAAAAGTGTGCCGTCTCTGGTAGATACTAACCAAAAGTGGTTTGCTCCCGAGGAAGAAGGCACGCAAAAATTAAAAGTGTGCCGCCCCTGGTGGATGCGAACCGAAATTGGTTTGCTCCAGAGGAAGAAGGCACGCGAAAATTAAAAGTGTGCTGCCTCTGGTGGATGCGAACCAGAACTGGTTTGCTACAGAGGAAGAAGGCATGCGAAAATTAAATGTGTGCCGCCCCTGGTGGATGCGAATCGAAATTGGTTTGCTCCAGAGGAAGAAGGCACGCGAAAATTAAAAGTGTGCTGCCTCTGGTGGATGCGAACCAGAACTGGTTTGCTCCAGAGGAAGAAGGCACGCGAACATTAAAAGTGTGCCGCCCCTGGTAGATGAGAACCAGAATTGGTTTGCTCCAGAGGAAGAAGGCACAAAATAAAAAGTTTGCCGCCTCTGGTGGATGCGACCCAGAACTGGTTTGCTCCAGAGGAAGAAGGCACACCAAATAAAAAGTGTGCCGCCTCTGGTGGATGCGAACCAGAACTGGTATGCTCCAGAGGAAGAAGGCTCGCGAAAATGAAAAGTGTGCCGGCCCTGGTGGATGCGAACCGGAACTGGTTTGCTCCAGAGAAAGAAGACACACAAAATAAAAAAAGTGTGCCGCCTCTGGTGGATGCGAACCAGAGCTGGTTTGCTCCAGAGGAAGAAGGCACGCGAAAATTAAAAGTGTGCCGCTTCTGGTGGATACGAACCAGAGGAAAGAAGGCAAGCCAAGAATTTACTGTGTGTTGACTCTGGTAGATGCGAATCAGCAGTGATTCGCTCCAGAGTACGACACTAAAAAAAATCAAAAAAGGGTGTCGACTCTGGTAGATGCGAACTAGAGATGATTTGCTCCAGAGTTCTGCGCATAGAACCGGAGTCCAACTCCTTGAGCTTACCTAAAAGGAATGCTGACTTGGTTGGTTTTGTGCCGCCCTTTTATATGGTGGTGTAAAAACCAGTAAGGAATTATATGTTTGCCGTGCGTATTGCTGTAGTGTATTATTTGAAGCTACTCTTTTGTGTTATTTTGTCATAAGTAAGTATGTGTGTTTGTGTGTCGTCGGTTTGTTTTATGGTGTCATGAATATGTATGTAGCGTGTGTCTGTATGTATAGTTTAGTGACGGGTGCAGTAGTAAGGTATTTGTTGTCGCTGTTATTTTGTCATAAGTAAGTATTGTGTGTGCGGCGGTCAACGCAGAAGAGGACGACCGCATCTTCGTTGGCAAGACCAAGTAGAGGACAACCTGACGAAGCTTGGAATTTCCAACTGGCGCCAGCAAGCGAAAGACAGAAATGGCTGGCGCAAATTCTCAGATGAGGCAAAGACCGACATACGGTTGTAGCGCCAACTAAGTAAGTAAGTAAGTATTGTGTGTCGGTGTGTTCAATAGCTGCAATATTATATATAGTTATAATGGCCGCATTCAGCGCAGACAACTGTTGTGAACTGTTATGGTAGCGCTACCTTAGTTCACGATGTTTTTCTCTGAATGTGTTGCTACTCTACACGTCAGAAGTTAGATTCAATTTAATTTTTATGTAAATTTAATTCAATGCAAAAGGTTTCTCACTTAAATTTTCTGCGTTCTTTCTGCGTTTTTTAATTTAACAGCGTCAGTAACACCATCTGACAGCTAAGCAAACAGTTGTGTTCATATAGCATAGAATTTGTTCGCTAGATTTAAAGGCGTTCGCTACTTTATCAGTTTTAGTTAGCGCTACCAAATTTGTACCATTCAGCGAATTTTTACACAACAGTTGCCAACTGTTGTCTGCGCTGAATGCGGCCAATGATAAGCATATAGCTTAAGTTATAATATAACAATAATTTAAATTAGTTTAAAGATAAGTAATAATGAATTGTATTTGTAATGTTTGTAACGTCATGTTACAAGACTATGGAGTGGAGATCTGTTTAAACGGATTTGCCTTTGGTGTTAGCATGTTGTGCTATTGACAGTGGCTTTTTTTTCTATTTTAAATCTCAAGTCAATGTCGATTAATCTCGAGGATTTTATGAAGAAAAGATAAGACACTAATTAGTCGAAGGTCTTTTGGGTTTGGTTCCAAGATTCATCTTCCTTTTCTTGAAGTTTGGATTAGAGGGAACCGTAGCTTGAGTTTTCGTAAGCCGTGACGCCTCTGAGGTTTGTATTACTTTTTGACAAAAGCTCCTCGAGGATTATCTTTGTGCTTTTTTCAATTCATTCTTGTATTCTTTAAGAGACACTTTATAGTTAGTCCGCGAATCTTTGCCTTATTTAAGAGTTTTCAGGACTTATTACGGAGCTCCTGGTTTCCTTTGTTCCACCAGGGTGGCTTTTGCTTCCCACTTGGTGTTTTTAGCGGACTAGCGATATCGAGAGCTTTATTAATGGATTTTGTGAGACTTCCAACTAGGTAGTCTAGCGATTGCTTACAGGAGGGGTGACTGAATGGTCCAGTTGAGAGATCTATTTTTTACTTTTCTAAGTAAAGATCCAAGTTAACTTTTTTGAAGTTGCGAAAGCTGCTCGGTTTTGTAGCAAAAACATCAACATCAAAGATAATATATCTACGGTCTGAAAAGGAGTGTTCTTTTGAAACTCTTCAGTTTCTTATTCTATAAGATATATGGTCAGAGGCAAGGGTAAAATCTAAGACTTCCTGCCTGTTGCTAATAACGAAGGTCGGTTGATTACCTACATTACTTATGTTTAGATTGGTATTAAGGATAAAGTCAAAAAAAGACTCACCCCGTTCGTTTGTGTCTGAACTTCCCCTGATGAGCATTGGCATCGCACTCTATGATTAGGCCTTTTGATTACGATGCTGTAGTGGATACCAGTCTTACAATGTTGTCATCCGGAAGGAGCTCGTGATCGTGTGCAAGATATGCTGAGATGAGCCACAAGCTGCTTTGGCCCATCTCAACGCTTATGGACGCGATGTCCTTATTACTAAAATTAGAGAGTAAATGCACTCAAAGTTTTTTTTATTAGAATACACGCTCTTAGTTGTTTACCTTGTGATTTGGTATACACTAGCGTGTATGTTGGGGTCCTGAGTACGCATATCAGACCGCAGACTACCCCCGGCTCCTGAATCAGGACGATGTCTTCTTCATCCTTGGCTAGTCGGAGAATCAGACTGGCGGACGCATCCTTTGAATGGTGGAGATTAATCTGAACTACTCTCAGCATCAAGGCTGTTAAGTCATCTTAACCTCCACGACTGTTTTGTCGGACTCATTGTCCGATTTTAGTAGGTCATCCTCCAAGGAAGACAACCCAAAAGTCTGCGCCAGTTCCTTTATGGAGCTTGCGCTTTCAGGTACTGGTGCATTGGAGCAGGTTTCAGTGGAAAAGTCATCTTTAATTGGGTTGGAAGCCTGCACTTGTGCCAATGATGTCTCATTTTTCTTGTATATCCTGTATATTTTGGCCAATCAAATGTATGAATACCTAAACATAAATAAGTTACTGTCTCCTTTGTAGTCTGGCTTTAGAACTGGTCACAGTTGTTCTACACCCAAAAAATATTAAGGATAAAATTACGAATAAAGTCTTTGTAGAAATACAAACAGAGGCTATTCGTAGAATGTACAAATGTTTTGTACATAGTACAAACGTTTGTAGTGTTGGCCGCATGAAAAAAAAAGTTTTTGTATTCGTAACTTTGTACATTCTACAAACGCTAGTTTGTAAAAATCTATAATGTATAAATTTGTGAACTGAACGAACATTGTTTGATAATTCACAAAGCGGTGGCAGCAGCGTTCGTATATTTGTTCGTATCTTTGTAGATGAAACGAATGCGTTTGTAAAATATACAAATTTTCTTTGTACAATGTACAAACGGTCATTTGTATTATTTACAAAGTCGTTCGTAGGCTGAAAAGAACAAACAGCTTTGTAGAATATAATAATTGTTTTGTACATAGTACGAAGCTTTTTTTGGGTGTACAGCCGCGGTTAAAATCGTGATGATATCAGAATTTCTTATTATCAGAATTTTCTGACGTTACTTTTCCTTTTTAACTTTTCGAAGTCATTTGATTCCGTTAATCATACCCATCTCTGCTTTAAGCTAAGAAACTTTTTTAAATTGAGCTCTAGTTGAATGTGATATCTAACTGTGAATGTGATTTCTAACTACCTTGAGGGTAGGAGGCAACGGGTTAATGTTAGTAATAATTATTCATTACTAAAAACAATTGCAACTGGAGTTCCTCAAGGATCTATTTTGGGTCCACTCCTATTCTCTGTGTTTATTAATGATGTTTTTCTGTTTGTAGATACGTTTCTGTTCATGCCTACACCGATGACATTCAACTCTATCTCTCTCGCCCAGTAGGTCGTTCTTTAGTTTTTATGGGATTTATAAGGAGGAAGTTTGTAGCAGCCCAATTATCCTACTGGGCTCTTTGAAGACTTGACTTATAGACTGAGCTCTGACTTGACCTCGTTGACTAATTGGTCAGCTACAAACTTTCTCCTTATAAATCCCATAAAAATTAAAGTACTGCCTATAGCGGGAAGTGTTTCCTGCTTTATTGATATTCCACCTCTTTTTCTTGGTGCAGAGAAACTTGAAGTAGTATATAAAGCGAAAAATTTAGGATTTATAATTAACTCAAAACTGGCTTGTGCTGACCACATTAACAAAACGATAGGTAAAATATACAAGACGCTACGCTATCTACGGACTTCTTTGGACAGTAGAGTAGCTACGGGGATTCTAAATCAAAAACGCGTGTACTTTCTTATGGGCCTCAAAATTCACAAAATTGTACCCGACTGCGCAGTCGGCGTCGTACGATCGGTCAAGTTGGCCGATAGTAGGGTGGCTGAAGCGTGTTGTTGTTGCAAATTGGAGATAACCATGCAAGATGGACGGACGGACGGACGAATAGCTAGATTGATCAAGCTGGCTGAAGTAGGATGGCTGAAGCGAGCTGTTGTTATAAATTGGAGATAAGCATGCAAGATGGACGGACAGACGGATAGCTAGATAGGCTATGATTGATCAAGCTGGCTTAAGAAGGATGGCTGAAGCGTGCTGTTGTTATAGATTGAAGATAAGCATGCAAGATGGACGGACGGAGGGATAGCTAGAAGGGGTATGATTGGTCAAGCTGGCTGAAGTAGGATGGTTGAAGCGTGCTGTTGTTATAAATTGGAAAAAAAACAACACAACCTTAAATTTTCAAAGCAGCAGTTGCGCTTTTAAGACCAACTGGTACTCCGCCGTGAAGTCTGCAGGGTCCTCATCGTCCCTGTATGTAAGTGTTTCCTCGTATCTTTTTATTATCTCCTGCTCCTTGGTCTTTTCAATCGCTTCTGATATTTCTCTTACTGCGGCCTCCTCGTCGTCATAATCCTTTTCCGTGGGCTCGCGGTCCCGTCGCCCGATATAAGTCCAGACCATCTTCATGTGCTTTACTTTAGCTTCTTTGTTAAGCGATTGCATGTTGGGTTCTGAATAACTTTCGATTTTCCGTGCTGGTTTTTATAGCAAGAAACTGCTGATTTGAAAATTAAAGGTTGTGTTGTTGTTTTTTTTTTACATGTGTTGTGCAGACGATGGCAACGCGAACCTGGGCTTAGCATAGTTATCTTCTGAAGTTTCTGATCATATGAGCAAGAACCTTATATGGTTTTATAAACTGTGGAATTATTCTAATTATAAGTTTTTCTTCTATTGATTCTGTGATTTGGCAATCAGAGTCTGCCTTTTTCGGAACTAATAAACGAGGTGAGTTCCATGGACTTGAGCTTGATCGGATGATATTGTCTTCTAACATTTCATTGACATGTTTGTGAATTTCTTGTCGTTGACTTTCAGGAAGTCTATACGGTCTTACAAATAAAAGAGGTTTATTTTCTTCTGTAATAATTAGATGATCAGCTGTATCTGTAACTGTAAGATGGTCTCCTTTGAAATACAATAAGTCATTATAATTTCTACAAATTTCTAAAAATTACCATGGGGTCATTTCAGCATTATGGATTTAGGATAATATTACTTAAGAATAAATGTTTATTTTTAAGATTTTAAATTGTTAAAGATATATGATTAAGAAGAAAAAAATAAAATTTCTATAACGTTATGCATAATATATTTATTTTATTTTTTTTTAATCTTTACTCTGCTGTTGGAATTTTATAATTATCTCTAGTATGTGTAAGTAGCCGATGTTAATGATGATTGTGATGACTTACAATGAAACAAAATGGATTTTAAGTATTTTATTTTTTTCTTTTTTCTTTTAACCTATTTTCGAAAAATAAAATTTCAAACATAAATGTCCACAATTTATTGTGTTTAAATTTTGATATCTATTATAATTATAGTTTATATCTTTCCCTAAATATTTAATTATTTCCTTTGGCGGTAAATTTTCAAAGCTGTCAAAATACTCAATTTGATTATTGTTTTTTCAGTCTGTTACCCAATGTGTGCCGGGACCCTCTGATGTATCGAGATTAATTATCCCGCACTCTTTTTTAAAAAGTTTACTTGGGAGAGTATCACACATAAACACTCCTCTAAAATTTGGAATATCTTTGACATATTTTCTCAAATCTACATCGGTTTGAGATTTACATCGGCTCTTTTAGGTAGCTGCATTAAAAATTTTGTTGACAAGGCTTTAAATATAATCTAAACCCCTTTTTATATGGTTTTAGGAACATGCCTTTTCCCATTGCAATAGCTTCCATTTTACTATTATGCCGTTTTGCTTCATTTAACTGCTCTTTTCCAGTTTTTACTGCATTGATTGCTTTTGTAATGCCAGATACTCCACCAGCTAGACACCCAAGTGCACCCAGGGCAGCGAATATAGGTGCAAGCGGGAGAAAACCTCCAGATTTAGGAGTGGAATTACTCGAGGAGTCTTAATCAGAGATTTTTTCCCCCTGAAAATATTGTTTACAACTTTTCTTGAAATTTTAACTGCATCATCCAAGTTTTTCGTTTTCTTAATTATCTTTTTAGCACTATTTAGGGCATGTCTAAATAGGCGATGTCCATTTATTTGAGGAGATCTCACCGTTTTACTGGTAACGTTACCCAGTGCAAATTTTGTTTTTGCCTTCATTGCGTTAGTAACAAGCCAAGCGTTTGATTTTCAGCAATACTACTATCACTTGCGGAAACTCTTTGCCAAGCTTTTTCAGATAAGATTCTATCAGCAATATGCCTTTTTTCCAAATCTTTATTGATATATCATGTTGTCTGCAAGCAGCATCAAAAATATTGATTCCTTGATCGCCTCTAGCTAATCGCTTCTTTAATTTAGTACCGGGTCCACAAATCTGATAACCAGGTAAATGCAGTTCAATGGGGAAATTATCGACTAAATTCTCGATGAAACCTTTCCCAATGAGGGATGGACTAAGACTGATTGTCTTTTTATAAATAATTGTCATTAGTATTTATTCTTTTCCAAGTAAAGGTTGAATGGAAAGTGAATTAAAATTAATAAAAGGCCCCGATTATATATGAAAACAATTAGTAGTTTACAATATGCGATTCTTAAAACAACATAAGCCAATTAACGTAAAGACTATTGGTTGTAATTCAATACCCAATGTAGATGTCTACAACAATTTATTTCATATCGGACCACATAGTATTACAATACCAGTTGGTTAGTATGAATTTGAGGATATTGGGTTTTTCTTGGAAACAGCGGTAAGAGACATTGATGGATCAATTTTCCTGGAAATTGAATCAAACAACAACACTCTTAAAACTGAAATTGTATCCTCCATGGATATAGATTTTTCAAAACTAAACAGTATAGGACAGCTATTGGGATTCAGTAAAAGAAAATTGATAGTTAATGAGCTACCGTATGATGAGTTTATCAAAGTGATATCCTTAGACCTATTACAAGAAATAGAAAAAACAGCATCTATGCATAAAGGTCAATCTGATAAAACTAAGAAACATTTTGAATCTGATTTACCTTTAAATATTACAAACATAAACACAATACGAATTGAATGTAACTTGACAAGCGAATCATATATTAATAACACATCAGTTCATACAATTCATGAATTTCGTCTGGATGTCTCACCAGGATATAAAATAAATGAAAAAGCTCGAAATGTCATTTACTTACCCATCAACTGTCAACAAATAAACAACATTACGATAAGAGTCTTAAATCAAGACGGAGACCTTATAAATTTTCGAGGAGAAAAAATTTCCATAAGACTTCACTTTAAGCCCGAATAAAAATGATTATTTACACTAAGAACAATAAAAACGTAATTCAAATTTCCAGTTATTCCTTCATCCACACTCAACCCTGGACATACAAAAAAGAAGCTGTTGACTACAGCTAATATTGAATATTTAAAATCCTTGAGATTTAATCTACAAGCATGAATGATATATTAAATGTCCTTCAAAAACCAATATATGATGAGAGCATTATAAAAAAGGAATACCATAGTTGCTCGCCATATTTAAAATCTTTTAATAATAACGATGAGATTCGTATACCAATTCAAAATCAGGACCTCTTTGTTTTACCAAGTGAGAGTATGATTTACATTCATGGCTTTATAGTATAACATGAAGGAGGAAAATATGTAGCAACAACAGGTGTAAAATTTAAAAATAACTTTGTTTCATATTTGTTTGATGAAATTCGATATGAAATTAATGGTTTTGAAGTTGATCGTACACGCAATCTTGGAATTTCATCCACCATGAAAAACTTTACATCTTTGAATACAGCTGAAAGCAATGCATTAAAAAACGCCGGTTGGTGCTTGGAAGAGAATTTTGCATTAGAAAAAACCCATTTCAGTTGCTGTATACCTCTGAAAATATTGATGGGTTTTTCCGGAAGATTATACTAAAATAATATTAAACTCGAAGCAAGAGCTTATCCTTCAACGTTCTTCATCTAATGAGAGATCATTTCATCCTACTAATACTGCAGATCAATTAAAATTTAAAATATTGGATATAATATGAAAAATGCCCCACATACAATTATCGGACTTTGCAAAATTGGAAATGTACAAGATAATAAACAACAAAAACCGTTTATTAATGCCATTTCGAAGTTGGGACTGTCATGTAAATCCAATGCTTCCAAAAAGTACAAAGGTTTTATGGAATGTAAAACTAGGTCCGCAAAATTAAAAACCTAGATTTCTTATCATTGGCCTAAAAAAGGAAAAAGGTAAAGAGGAAGGAAATACATTCGATCATTGCAATATCGCTAATTTAAAAGTACATCTAAACTATGATTCATATCCCTATGATGATTTGAATAGTCGCTTTGAAATGGGACAGTATGCTGTTCTATATGATATGTATATGAAATTTCAACAAAGTTATTATATGCAAGAACCTCAACCATTGCTAGATGTCGTTGAATTCAAGGCTATTGCCCCACTAATAATTGTCGATGTAACACATCAAAATGAAGCAGTTAAAACTGGACCTATTGATATACGAATCGAATTTGATACCGAAGTAAACAAACCGATTCCAGATAAAACATCAGCCTATTGTCTAGTAATCCATGATCGTTTAATTGAATACTCACCTCTAACCAGCGAAGTCAGAAAAATTATTTAAATGTGTGTGAATTATAAAAAGGTAACCAGTCATCATCTGATCTTTATTGTTGAAGGTATTTTGAATAAAGCCATCAACAAAATAAAATGAATAGATTGAGAGGGTATCATAAATTAATTTATTGCTACTACTGCGGTAGCAACTCGCACTTAGAGGAGAAGTGTAAGAAGAAGAAGGATGACCAAAAGTTAGCAAAATGGGCAAAGCAGCAAAAAGACGCTAAAAATAAGATTGGTTAAGGAGTAAAAAGACGCAGAAACAGAAGAAGAAGAAGATATATATACAGAACAGAAGAATATATATGTAACAAATCAATAAAAGAACAGTAATGACTTAGATATAAATCAAATCGTTTTGTTTTATTTATATCAGCATAGTTGAGTGTGGTCATGGTTATGATGACGCTGTCAATCGCTAGCTTAATTTATTTTGCTGCTTTCATACTTTGTTTTTACATTAGTCAACCAACTCGTATTAAATTTATTAAAATGTTTAACAACTACACTCAATATAATCTTCAAGAAATAGGTTTAAATGATTTATGTTGCGGATCAAGGGCTTATCATCTTTAACATGAAATTTTTAGCGACTTAAATTCATAAACATATTAAACAAGCATGGGAAAAAATAAAAAATATTTTACTTCTGTACTGTTTCCTTATCTTCAACTTGCAGTTTTGGGTCTGGGCTTATCACCTTAAACTTAAAATGTTGATTTATAACAGCAACAACACCAAAGTTTTTGTAGTGACTTAAATAAATAAACATTATGCTTGCTTTGAAGCTTGGGCTTATCACCTTAAACTTGAAATTTTGATTTATAACAACAACAACACCAACCATCATACTTCAGCCAGCTTGACCAATCATACCCCCTTCTAGCTACTCCACCGTCCGTCCATCTTGCATGCTTCAATCATCCTACTTCACGCTTCAACCATCCTACTTCAGCCAGCTTTACCAATCATAACCCCTTCTATCTATCCCTCCGTCCGTGGCTTATCACCTTAAACTTGAAATTTTGATTTATAACAACAACAACACCAACCACCATACTTCAGCCAGCTTGATCAATCATAACCCATCTAGCTATCCGTCCGTCCCTCCATCTTGCATGCTTATCTCCAATTTATAACAACAGCATGCTTCAACCATCCTACTTCAGCCAGCTTGACCAATCATACCCCCTTCTAGCTATCCCTCCGTCCGTCCATCTTGCATGCTTATCTCCAATTTATAACAACAGCACGCTTCAACCATCCTACTTCAGCCAGCTTGACCAATCATACCCCCTCTAGCTATCCCTCCGTCCGTCCATCTTGCATGCTTATCTCCAATTTGCAACAACAACAACACGTTTCAGCCACCCTACTATCGGCCAACTTGACTGATCGTACGACGCCGACTGCGCAGTCGGGCACAATTTTGTGAATTTTGAGGCCCATAAGAAAATACACGCGTTTTTGATTTAGAATCCCCGTAGCTATTCTACTTTGGACTTTATGCCCACTGAAATTCGGCGCAGGCTCGTAATGCAATTAATTATGTTATACATCACATATTATGATGTTTATAGTCAGCTAGACTCCCAATCTCAGCATAAACTTTTGGTAGCATTCAATAGCGCGGCTAGATTTGTATACGGGATCAGTCGCTATAATCATATTCCGCTAAGAAGCAAGGGTATTCTGGGCTGTGGCTTGCTTGAGTATTTGAACATCCGCAACATTTTATTTCTAAAAAAATTATGCATACTCAAAGTCCTCATTATCTTTTTGCCAAACTTCAATTTTTTCAGTCACAAAGGTCAACGAGCCTTGCTGTGCCAAGATTTAACTATTTAAACAGGGAAAGGTTCTTTTTTATCAGCACCATTAGACTTTGGAATGCATTACCTATTCTATTCTAATTCTATTAAACAAATTACTGCACGCACCAGCTTTAAACATGCAATCTTTAAATATTTCAGTTCTGTAAATCAGTAATCATATGCTTCTCTTTCTTATTCAAAATTGCTATTTTACCAAATTTTTACTTCATCTTTCTGTTTCCTTTACTTCTATTTATTTGATTTTTTTATTATATTGTAATTCATCTATAAAAAAAAATTACTCTGTAAGCAAATAACTTTAATCTTATGTTCACTTTATAAACCAACTTTGATTTTTTTATTAAATTGTAATTCATCTATAAAAAAATATATAGTTTTAAGCAAATGTTACTCTATAACCAAATAATTTTAACCTTATATTTACTTTTTAAACCAACTATAAACCAGAATTTATTTTCTATTTTGCACCTTAATTTTACATGTTGCTAATTTCAATAGTTTTAAGTTAATGTTATTTTGCAATCAGAATTATTTTAATTTGAAGTTTACTACTTAAACGAATGTTAGTACCCATTGTTGTACTATAAAAGACTAAGGTCCTTATTATGAGTTGCTTTCGATATTCGATCTTCGCTGGTTATCGAACAACGAGTATCGAACGTTCAATTCTTATTATGAGCAGTGCAACCCTATCGAAATGTTCGTTGCTCATCGAAATTTCAGTCGAATAGAATTTTGCTTTTACTACTAAAAATTTAAGTATTTTGTGACTGTGTTTTGCTTTTGAAAGACTAAAAACTAATATTGAACTGTTTTCGTTAATTTTATGCAGGTCTAAGTTGGTGAGCAATAAATCGCAGTTAGAAAAGCTGGTCTCATTGATAGAGGCAAACTTTAACTGCAAATTGTATTTGTTCCAAAATGCAGGCGACAAGGAAATAGGAAGAACTAATGCTGGAATTAAATTGCTAAGGACCACCAGTTGGAAAAACAGCTAAGTGGCTTAGGGTTAGCTAAAGAAAGCGTTGCTGTTAGACAGTTCCATCAAGCTTTCATCCTCTTCTGACGAATCGTCGAACCATAATTTCGTAATGCTCATTATTTTTTGTCTTTTTTTGCAATCAACTTTCAAACCAATCGTATTTAGTTGAAATAAAATAACGATCACCTGATGGAAATATACTACTCTGAACAAACAAAATGAACGAAATTCACAATAGCGCTACTCTTTGTCGAAAGTACGTTATAGTACCAAATGCAAATTAGTTCGATTAATTCGACTACAGTCGGAGATCGAACGCAGCTCATAATAAGGGCCTAAGTCTTACTGTACCCCAAAATCTACAAATAATAATAATCATTATAAGTTTTGTTCAACAGAGTTCAACTACTACAGCTTTTTCGCACTTTCTCCGCATTAGATCATCTTAAGAACCAGCACAATTAACATTTAAAACATCTCAACGATATCGATAAGAGTGGTCCAAAACAATCTAAAGTGAGAAAAATTTACCCACCATAATATGGGTTGGGCTCAGGGACAACACAATACATAACAACTAATCATGCGTTTGCATAGATCTAATCATACATTAGTTTTCAATCTATTGTACTTTTGAGTTGACCTTTCGATAAGTTTACATCAAAAAAGCTGCAGTTGTTAACAAAGGCACTCATGCGATTTAAAGGAGCAATAGTCATATAATTTGTTCTACTAAAAGATAAGTAAATTAAATTGTTAGAGTTTCTACTGCTTCTACGGTTAGTGTTAAAATTTATAAAAGTTAGGAGTTCTGGTGAATCGAACACACCAGTTATGAGTTGGTGTAAATAGACGATATCCGCAGATTTCTTTCGCTCACTTAAAGATTGCATTTTTAATAGTTTTAAACGATTCTCATTAGGAGGAAGTTTTAAAGTGTCAATTCCACTTAAGCCCCTTAGAGCAAACCGAACAAAACTTTTTGGATTCTGTCTATGCGTTCAACATGTACATTGTAACTTGGGGACCAAACTTGACTTGTATACTCTAAGTGAGGTCCCACAATTGCATAATACAGCGTTGTAGTTGTAATCATACCATTTAATTCTTTCCCAGCGTTTTATAAACCCGAGCAAAGCAGATGCTTTTTTACAAATGTAATCAATATGAACGTTTAACGATAGCTTAGAATCCATGCATATACCAAGATCTTTGACAGAATCTACACGATTTAAAGCCGTATCTTTTATCTTATCAAAAATTAAATTATTCCTTTTTTGCAAAAAGGTCATAGTTTGGCATTTATCTGGATTAAGAAACATTTTATTTTTAGAACACCAAACTTCGAATGATTTCAAATCAGACTGGAGTAGATCTGAATTGTCTTTAGCATCTATTGTTCTGTATATTTTCATATCATCTGCATAGATAAGAAGATGAGAGTGTTTGATGATGTGGGTTACATCATTAATGACTAAAATAAATACAAGTGGACCAAGGTGGCTACCTTGAGGAACACCTGATTCAGCAATAAATTCAGCAGATAATACACCTCGAAATCGTATTTGATAAGATCGCTCTGTCAGATATGATTGAATCCTGCTTACAAAAAATTGTGGAAAACCCATTAACTTGTAAGGACTTACATTTCCCGGGCAAGGACTCGCTCGCCGGACCCATTGTCCGCAACAATTATTTATTTACTCTCGGTTCGAACGCTAAATCAAACGGCTGGTTTCCGAAATCGGTGGAATTCACAATTCAGATGATCACTTACAGACTAACTTACGATTAACAACGATAATGTAGTTTGATTTGGTGAAGGGTAAATGTTACTGACATAATTTTGATTCTAATTTAGTCTTACAACTATCCCTAAACTTCCTCTTAACTATTTATCGAGACTTCGATCGTTTGCACTCAAAGGGAAGTATATTTCAAAGAAGTAGTTCGAGATTAGGTAGGTGTGCCAGTGAATTCTTAATTTACGATCCGAGCTTGGGTCGGCAGTGACGTCGAATTATTTGCTCCTGGATCTGTTCGTTATTAGTGGGCGAGTCCCGTGAGGTTAACCAAGGTCTTTTTGTCTAAGTAAGACCCTGCTGTAGCCTGGACCGTAGTGTTTCTCTTTATTGGCATCTATTTCGAGTAAGCCGGGTGCCTGCGCTCGTGATACCTCATAGCCGGAGGTTGGAGAACCCTTTGGGTTCGCAGAAGGGTTTATAGTCGCGTTCAGGTGCGGTTGTTCCCGATTTATCCTGAACACCACTAGCTGGGATTAGGTTACGAATCAACGTGCCGTTCGCGATATTCTTTGACATTCAAGGTCGGATTAGCGCCGTATCCAGGTGCGGTTGTCCCCGCTTTATCCTGAACGCGACGAACTGGAATTAGATTACGAAATAATGTACTGTTCGCGATTTTCTTTGACACTCGGGGTCAGGTTAGCGTCGTATTCAGGTGCGGTTGTCCCCGCTTTATCCTGAACGCGTCGAGCTGGAATTAGACTACGAATTAAAGTACCGTTCGCGGTATTCTTTGACACTCGGGATCAAGTTAGCGTCGTGTGCGGTTGTCTCCGCTTTATCCTGAACGTGACGCGCTATGTTATGTTCGTTTTCGTGGGCACTGACCACTGTTATTTGTGTTAAGTTTAGTGTTTTTATGATCACGGTTGCGAGTTTGATAGCATTTCTGGGGTTCATTTCTGCCCCATTTGCTTTGGTCAAGGCCCAAGCACGACCCTTTCTTGCACCTAACACGAATCCGCTCTTCCTCTCACTCACTAATAATCCATGTAACCTAAGCTTATTAGATTCGAGTATTGGTTCGAAATAAATGGCAACAATACTAAATACTTAATATATATAAATATAATAAAAATATATAAATTTAATATATCACTGAAATAAAAGGCATGCTGTCCTTGTTTCGTTGCATTGTATTGCCTGCGATTGTTTAAAATTGTCTTCCGATTCTCCCGTTGCAGGCCATCTGCTTGGTTTCAGCAGTTCCACAGGCCGTTATCCCATAAACGTTCCGAACCATGAAATAAAGACAAAAAACATTTTATTAAGACGCATTAACATAAAACATGCCCTGTGGGGAAAGGATGCTGGCTTTCATGAATAGTAAGGTCTCATGCAATCGGTCATGAGCAGTGCAGGGTTTGGAGGTATATGAAGTCCCTTTACACTATAAGTTCTTAGTGATTACTGCCTTGCTTAATTTGACTCTTATTTTATTGAAAACTTATCTTTAATATTTATTTATTTAATTTTAAAATTAATTTTATTTTAATTCTATTTTATCATTAGTTTTGATATTGATTATTTTTATCATTAGTTTTAATATTCTGTTATTTTTATTCTATTTTAACTTCATTTGAAGTGCAAACTCAACTGCTTATTTTAAGTCTAATAGGATTTGGGTAACGCAACCATTTACTGCCTAGACTATTTCTACTTATCTTAATCCCACCTTGTTATTGGTCTTATTCTTTTAAGTAAATTTTATATTATTTTTAATTAAATTAAAGTTTTTTAATTTGTGGTGGACGCTACCGCCACTATTATACCTGAATTAAATTTCACGTTGTATACTTTCCTGTTGGATAACTTTTGCTTCGCTAGATTAATAATATTGGTTAACTTAGTGTGGTTTTTGTTTAAATTCTCTGGGTTTTGTTATTTAGATTATAAACTTCGGTAATACTATGAGTATTCAAAATATTATTTTTTGAAAATGGGTAAATTAAATTAAAATGCCTTAATTAAATTTGAATTAAATTAATTCTTGCATCGAGATGACTGACATTCTCTACACAGTAGATTGCTGTGTCAGTGTTGGTGGTAAAGGTTCCGTCTGGGACGGTTTTCTGGCCCGTCGCTGGTGAGCGATCCAGTCGTGAGCTAAAAGAAAGTCTGTGGTAAAATATGTGAAGTCAAATTTTATGTAAAAATTTGGTTCCTTACAACTTTAGTTTAAATAGAATTAAAGTTGTGTGGCAGTTTATCAAATGCTTTACTAAAATCAGTGTAAATACAGTCGACCTGGTTACGTGAATAAAATGAATTTAAGCAAATCGTTGTAAAATCGAGGAGATTAGACACAGCACCGCGTTGCACACATTCTGTCCTATGAACCAAATATACTTTTTCGGAAAGGGGAGAAAAAATAAAAATACACGTGTATTGGCGATTTTCATGTATACGTCAGAATTTTTTTTTATGTATAAAGTATAAAGCTCGTAGTGTCCGTCTGTCCGCCTGTGTGACTTTGGGTCGATTTTTAAGCCTTTTTCCGTGATCCAATCGAGCTGAATTTTTGCAGGCAGACTCTTGGAAATGTCTGTATCACGTGAAATTTTTTAAAAAATAGATTTTTATCAATTCTCAGATTTTCTTGAATTTTTTTTTGGAAAAAATGGTTATCGGTTTTTTATAACGGTTTCAGTTCGTTAAAAAACCGAATTTTTTATTAATATTGTTATATTAACATTAAAACTTGTTACATTAAAAATTTCAATGCTTTTAAAGAAATTTAGGCCTTTTATTTTTGCGTTTGTAAGCATTTGTGTCAGTATCGCGATAAATAGACCAACAGTATTCGCCAAGCATATGCGTAATGTCTTGTCCTTAAAGCGCTTTTCAATAGCCGCAATGTCTTGATGGAACCTTTCGCCATGCTCATCGCTACAAGCTCCTAAATCATCAGGGAAAAAATCTAAATGATTGTGAAGGAAATGGATCTTTAGCGACATTAATATGCCCATTTCTCAATATGCCGAAATCATTTCTGCGACAATATTTTTATAATTAGCAGCTCGTTTGTTGCCAAGATACTGCTCAATTACGGCAACTGTGCCTTTCCATGCACGTTGTTCGATAGCATTCAGTTTTGATGAAAATTCATAACTTGCAACTATTTTTTTTTATCTGCGGACCATTGAAAACACCTTAAGTCATACACATCATTAAAAAAATTAAATTACTGAATGACTTCTTAAAAAAATACCGGCATGAATCTTTGCGCCGCTCAATTTCGGAAAAATTTTGCGCAAACTTGCAATCGCCTCGCCCTCACGATCCAGTTTTTTAACAATATTTGATACGAGACCGAGCTTAATGTGTAGTGGTGGCAAAATTATTTGAGATGGCTACGGTAGATTCTCTATACTTTCTACGCCTACCTTGTAGCATGTTCGCGGCTTCCACTTAAATTCAGTGTAATGCTGATCTCTTTTGCGACCTTCCCATGTACACAAAAAGCACTGGTGGGTTGGAAATCCACGCTTAACACCCATGAGTAATCCGACCACTTTCAGATCGCAGCATATTTTCCAATTATGCTCTTGGTACTTTATCAGCTGTAATATTAATTCCATGCCTTCGTATGTTTCTTTGAGGTTTGTGGCATATGCGATCGGGACAGATGGATGTTTGTTACCGATATGAAGCAGCACGACTTTAAGGCTGTTTACCGATGCATCGATGAAAAGTCGCTACTCCTCTGAAATATGAGGGTAACCAATTTTTGCAAACATCGAATCAATATCATAAGAATAAGCCAGGTTTTTTTCCCGATCTTCTTGCAATTTCAAAAATTCGTCATATGGAATAGTGCTACCTCGATCACGAGCGGCTGTTACTTTAAAATTAGCCGCCACTATATTCCACTTCTTAAAGTGTGATGCAAAAAGTTCCGCTGTTCTCCTCGACAAATTTCCGTCTCGTACAAGGGCAATGAAGTCGGCTTGCGTTACTAAATGCGGCACTGCAGTCCCAAGTTCACTAAGTGTTGGTACAAATTCCGATACTTCTAGACGCTCGCATCTCGCATTCGATGCAAGAAATGTTGATAGCAGTGTTGGTACTACTGTTGGTCCTCCATCGCTTATTTCGGGAACATCATAAAAAATCTACACTGAAGCCGCTATATGTTCTTCTGGTGAGTACAGAGCCGCTGGAATAACCGATTCTACATTAGCGTAGCGAATTTTGTTGCGGCGAAAGTATTGGTACCCTTTAGTTTGAGTGAAAGTTACGCAAAAGTAGCACAATTCATTGCAGTGCTCCGTACGTGGTAGCCAAATTGTTGGTACAGCGTACTTTATTGATGACCTTCCATCAGTTAACTTGCATAAATTTCTATAGCAATAGTCGCACACTACTTCCGGAGTATACCACAAGTGAGGAACATTAGCAGTCTTGAATATTTTCTGAAACGAATTAACCACTGTTTTCGTAATATTTTTTCAAATTTTTGCTTGGTGCGAATAAGCCACAAACGTAACAAAAGTTATTTCGAGTCGGGCACTGCATTTTTTCTCAGATGAAATATATAGAAATACGTTTTCGCACAACAGAACTTAAAACAATTGTGCAATTCAATGTTTCATCTGTCATACCAGTTGTAAGTGTTGTAAAAGTCATAAACAGTTTAGTGTTAGAAAGTTTCTATTGATAAACTACAAATATATGGAGTAGGATGGGTCGAACAACAAATTTTTTTTTCGGAACGCTTTAGTAGTTTAAAAATTTGGAGTCCCTTCAGGTTATGCTGAAAAAAGTGAAAAAAAAATATTTAAAAAAAAAATTCAGAAAAATCTGAGAATTGATAAAAATCTATTTTTTAAAAAATTTGACGAGATACAGACATTTCCACGAGTCTGCCTGCAAAAATTCAGCTCGATTGGATCACGGAAAAAGGGTTAAAAATCGATCCAAAGTCACACAGGCGGACAGACGGACACTACGAGCTTTATACTTTACACATAAAAAAAATTCTGACGTATACATGAAAATCGCCAATACACGTGTATTTTTATTTTTTCTCTCCTTTCCGAAAAGGTATATTTGGTTCATAGGACAGATCAAAAGCTCGTTTTTGTAACGCGGTGCAGTGGATCTGCAAGTAACAAATCCATGCTGACAAGTTGTTATGACGTAACTGGAGTGTTCCTGTTCAAAAGCGGTGCTGAGGGCTGCTTGGCCTGACAAGTACATCCAGATGATTTTCGCTTTTTATTATTGTTCTTATTTTTTCTTTTTCTTTTTGAAACAATGTGGTCTTCTTCTGTTGAAAGGATTGTTTGTGTCCCGGAAGAAACAGTCTGTGACACACAAAGCGGGATATTTTCCGAAGTGGAATTTTCATCATAGACGCTGGTACTGGGTGCGAGAATGTTACAATTTCTCGAAAAATGTTGTTTAATGAGTTAAGACTTTCCCCTAAAAGCTTAATTTTTGAATAAAGTTCATCTGGGGAAAGTGTCCTACACGAAGCACAGTACCAGAGAAGACCAGATCGTAGAGATTTTAAGTCGTCAAGGCTTGACTTGGAAATACCGGCACAAGATGCATGAAACATTAATACAAAAACAAATCTTAAGCTGTGTTAACTTTTAATTTATAATTAAGTTTTAGCTTTAGATATTTAGTTCAAATTCTTATGTTTTCATTTGAATTTAGATTAGGTTAATGAAGTTTTTGTTTCGTATTAATTTAGTTTCGGCTAAGTTGTTATTGTTTCCGTTTATTTCTAGCCAATTCGTTTTTATTTAAATTAGTTTAAGATTAAAGTATTTTAGTTTTAGAGTAAAAATTGTACTCTAGTTGTAGTTTAGATTATAAGTATTTTACTATCCGATTTAATTTCAGTTTTGTTTTAGATTAAAGTTTTATATCATTTTAGAAATGCGTACTGAAATACGATTTATTCGTGCAATAATTGTCCAAATTATTTATTTTCACTCAAATAACTTTTTAATTTTGTTGTAAAGGCATTGTCAGCATGTGTTTGAAATCTAGGTTATTTTGCAAACAAAAGAGAGTAATAAAATTACGCATGAATGTTTGACCTAAAAAGTCCATCAGCTGATTGTTAATAAAAAATTTTTATACTTTATTGTTATGGCTATTAAATTAAACTTACGATGTATAAATAAAGGTGAACTTTTATAATAATAAAGTTTTAAGAATTTTTACAAACATTCATAAAAAACTAAGAATTTTTGTATTTGGGAGATAATCTTATTTTGATATTAATAGTTTTCATCTGCCTATTTTTGCCCTTCAAGCGGAAATTTGGGTCTAAGTCAAATGATCCTACAAAGATGAAATTATTAATATAAACAGTGTTAAAGAGTTTCAAGCCTGAGAAAAAAAATTAGACATGAATTATTCGGCTACCTTCATATTCAGATATTTTTAAAGACATAGAAATCATCAAAATTGTTTCATTAGTTTCCAATTGTTAATCGAAACACTCCAGCAGAGGCACACAAGCGCCTTGCAAGTAACGTTGTTCAACCTAAAGTGCTCTATGGGCTAACATGAATTTTATCTGGATGAGTTAGGCATTTTATCGGCTCATTATTGAGAATATTTTCTGTTATAAAGGGTGGTTAAATTTTAAGGGCCGATGTTGATTTTGAATAAAACAAATTATTTAGGAAATTATTCTCATTTCTTTTTATTATGATAATATTGGTATGGTTCAATTATGTATGGAACAAAATATCGGCTAAATGGACGCTGCGAGCTCGACGGCGGCACACCTCCATCTGATGGTCCAAATTTTCGGTGACGCTGAGGCATAATTGTGGTTCTATGCCGTTAATGTGCTCATCTCATTATCTCATCCTTTAGCTCTTGAATTGTTGCTGGTTTATCGACGTACAACTTTTCTTTCAAATCAACCCAAAGAAAGAAGTCCAACGGTGTCAAATCACATGATCTTGGCCAATTGACATCGCCACCACGTGAGATAATACGGCTATTGAATTTGTCGCGCAAAAGAGCCATTGGGTCATGTGAATAAAAAATCAGCAAATGCTTTTACTGAATTTTTCTAGTAAAAAGTATGGATTTAGTGAATAAAAAAAGCTATATAGATATAGCTTAAAAAGCTTAAAGCTATATAGATATAGATATAAAAAAAGCTATATAGATATAGCTTTTTTTATTCACTAAATCCATACTTTTTACTAGAAAAATTCAGTAAAAGCATTTGCTGATTTTTATTCACATGACCCATTGTTTCGTTAGCTGTGTGGCAACTGGCACCGTCCTGTTGAAACCACATATCGTCCACATCCATATCTTCCAATTCGGGCCATAAAAAGTTCATTATCATCTCACGATAGCGAACAAAATTCACAGTAACTGCCTGACCGGCCTCATTTTGGAAAAAATACGGCCCGATGATGCCGCCAGCCCATAAACCGCACCAAACAGTCACTCTTTGTGGGTGCATTGGTTTTTCGAAAATCACTCTTGGGTTATCATTCGCCCAAATACGGCAATTCTGCTTATTGAAGAATCCACTGAGGTGAAAATGTGCCTCATCACTGAAGATGATTTTCTTCGAAAATGATCAATTTGATCAAATGATCCACCGTTGCCATTTCTTGCCATCATTCTGACCATTGACGACGCTTGAAATGGTCAAGAGGCTTTAGTTCTTGAGTCAATTGCACATTGTAATCGTGTAAATGCAAGTCTTTATGCATAATGTTCATCAACGACGAGCGTGAGAGGTGCAATTGTTGGGCACGACGACGAGTTGCGATGGACGGCTCTTTAGCCACACTATCGTGAACAGCAGCAATATTTTCTGCCGTACGAGCTGTACGAGCATGCACTGGTGTTTTCACATCTCATACTGACCCGGTTTGCGCAAATTTTTGCACGATTTTTATGATTGTACGCACATTTGGACGATTAAATTGACCGAAAAAATCACGAAGTGCACGATATGCATTTTCATTTGAACGTTCATTTTCATAATAAGCCTGTGGCGACATGTTGCAACTTCACTGTCGAAGCGAACATCGAAGCGAAGTTTTCGATCTGGCAGTATGTTGTAATATTTTCGTTCGACAGGCAATTTGGTTTGTTTCGAAGTTATGTTCGAACATTTAACAGCTGCACGCAAAATTTTTTCTGATACTTGGCATGCTAAATTGTTTTATTAATAAAAAATGTCATTTAAACCAAAAATTATAAATTAGTTATTTTCAACAAATAACATTGTTTGTAAAAAATAAAGCCAACTTAATTTGAACAAACATTTCTAAGATAATCATATAGATACTTTTATTAAAGACACATCTTTTATCATTTCACTAACTTAAAATCATTATTTAACACTTCTATGGTAAATAAATAATATATAAAAAATAAAACCATGCTTAAATGCATAAAAATTTCCATTTAAATTTACTTCGCTTTTCGATCACTGCCACCAAAATAAAGTGATAGTTTATCGCAAATATCGCCTGTCGAAAGTGTTACAACATACCGACTTTCGATAAATTCGACAGCTTCGAAACTTTCGAAGTTACGACATGTTGCCACTGAATAACTTTTACGCGTTGTTCGATTGTGTATCTTTCCATGGTTCAAATTAAAGTCTGAAAGTGAGAAATGTCAAATGAAATGCAGAAAAAACTTGACGTTTAGGTGTGGTTCACATTCAACATCGGCCCTTAAAATTTAACCACCCTTGCTTCTGATTACAAACTCTTGCTTTTGGTGAAGAAATAAATGTGCCAACTTATGGAACCTATGCTAATAAACTGCTGAACTGTACGTGGATTTATATGAATGGTATTACATGCCAGCATCGATCCATAATATTCTACTGCATGGATCAGAAATAAAAAATTACGCAATTCTTCCAATTGGTAAGCTGTCTGAAGTAGCAGGTGAAGCTCGAAATAAAGAATTTTGAGCAGCCGAAGAACAACACTCACAAAGTCGCGAAGCTTGCAACGAAGATGCTTTAAAATAATTTCTTATAACATCAGTACCTGCTATAAACTCATTGAGGAAAAATTATTAAAAAAGTTTCATAAAGATTTTCTTTATGAACTGCTTATTACAGATGTTGAAAAGATACCATTAAAGTTGATTCAAATATAAAAATAAACTTGAAAAAGAAAATCAAATATTACAAAAAATTAAAAAAAAAAACAAAAAATTAGGTATGGCTATTCTTGAGCAGCCTCCACGTGGCACACCCTGGGTATTAGGTTTCTGCTAGCTTATGATGTAGGTATTTTTTTAATATATTAAAATTAAACTTTGAAATAAATGTTTATGTGTCATATATGCCAGGTCTTTGTCTAAGATTTCTTGGAGGTTAAACGCGAATAAAATTTTAGCGCCGCTACAGCACATGAACCGAAAGTGGTTGATATATCAACGAAAAAGTTGATATTTTTTTTTTATAATATAAAAAATATTATTTTTTATTTTATGGTAGTAAAATACCCCCTGTAACCCCCCTGGGTTTGTTTGTATGGGGAACTTTGTTTGTATGGGGCACACCCCAGGGGGTTTCAAGGGGTGTGCTACTGGCATGGGTGGATCGGCCCTCCAAAGTTAGAAGGGGTCGGTCATACATTTAGACTCGATTGGGGCACTCTAAATGGGTCAAGGAGGGATTTTTCAAAATTTGACCCTACGGAAAAGTTGGGGCATTAGAATTTGTTTTAGAGGTATACAGTAATTATCGCTTATAAGCATAACCTCTATTTGCTTGTTTTTTGCTGCTTATAAGCGGGAAAGCATATATAAGAACTCGGTTATATGCATCCACAGTGCTTATATAAAAACTCGGTTAAATGCCTCCACAAAGCATATATAAAAATTGGAATATTGTTTCAATAAAAATTGTCTTATGAATTGGTTTAATTTTTAATTATTTTTATTTACAATTGCAGTTTGTCAAAAAACCGTTTAAAAAAAAATTGATTAAATTAAATTAAATTTCCGCTTCTAGCAGTCTTCTATCAATTAAGGATTTTTAAAAAATATAAACAAAATAAGTTTTAATAAAACAAAGTCTTAAGTTTAAGAACAGTCAGATTCGACTTAAATTAATTTAAATTGGGGCTTCTACCAGACTTATACCACTTTACTTATACCACTGATTTTAAAAATATATATATATATAAAATATTCTTAAAAAACAAAATTAAATTTAAGAACAGCCAGGTTCGTACTACATAAAACTTAACTTAATTTTTTTAATTTCTGAAGTCCTTTCAATCTCGAAAAAAGTCAGTTATGTATTTTCTTTAGTACATTGCTGAATTTTTGGCACATATGTTCTTCTATCTTATTTAATTTGTCTCAACTTCCTTTACAAAATTGAAATTTTTTGTATGAGTGACAAGGTTATTTTTTTATTTTTGTTCATTTTAAAACTGCACAGGAAAAAGATAAGAAACTTTGACACTTTCAAAGACAGTGACGGGCTATTTCATATTTGACCACTCAATGGAGATGTGAAATTTAAAATAGGAATTTTTATGACATTTCAGCAGGGATGCATATAACAGGTTAGTTTTCTATGACTCTGGTTTTAAAAAATTCCTAATTTTGATGCATATAAAAGAAAAATTCATATAAGCGAAAAAATGCTGGCTATTTGATTGAAATGACAAAGTTAAATATCTCAAGTTCGAACGCATATAAGCGGGATATGCTTTTAAACATAGTGCATATAAGCGATAATTACTGTAGTTCCTCGGTGAGTTTTAAATTGACCTGCCCTAATGTTCATGCTTATAAAAATAAGCTGCTTTTTGCATATTCGAACATGCTTTTAAGAACTACGTTCATGCTGGCTTTTATTAGCATTAGCTTTTATTTTGCCATTTGTGTGATATAGCAGTCCAGACTAATCGCTTTTCCTTTTTTATTTTCTGGAATAAAAAAGATGTAAAAGACTATAATTGCTATATTAAAACTGAATATATAAAAATACTTCCAATCCTTTACTTATTGACTTTGGTGATTATATTTGTTATTGACATATGACGAAAAATTAACTTTGAATTTCAGAAGTATCGACGAAACACAATTTGGCTTTTTTCTAATGTTATTTGTATGGAAAAAAGCTTCTTTTATGTTGCGTTTTGTTGCGTTTTACAAAAAAGGAATGACCTTGTCTGAAATATCGTTTGATAACAAATAGTGCGGAGAGGTCCTTCCCAATTTTAATTGTGCTGCGGTGTCGTTCAGTGTCATCCTGCAAAGTCGTATTAGTTTTACAGGAATGCCAAATTCAAGAGTTGGGTCTTCTCCAAGATTTGTCGTAGAGTGAATATCTATCTGGTCGATGGTAGACTATTCAGGTCTGAAGCCACTTTAATAAGGTCCAATCAGTTGGTTTACAATGGGTTTCAATCTTTCACATAAAACGCTCGACAGGACCTTATATGCGATATTAAAATAACTTATCCCACAGTAACTGGCACAAATAGTAGGATCGCCTTTCTTGTGGATTGGGCAGAGCACACTGATATTCCAATCGTTCGAAATGCATTCTTTCGACCATATTCTGCATAGAAGCTAAAGAATGCATTTAAATAAAACTTCGCCTCCGTTCTTAAACATCTCAGCCGGTAAACCAACAGCTCCCGCGGCTTTGTTATTTTTAAGCCGAGTTATAGCTGTCAGAACGTCTTCATAGTCGGGCAACGGAACCTCGACGCTGTCATCCGCAATTGTGGTTTCCGGGATATCATCTCTATTGGTGGGATTGTTGTCAGTGTCGCCATTTGGAAGCTTAGAAAAATGTTCTCGCCATAATGTCAGTTTACTCTGGACATCTGTCACTAGATTCCTGTTTGCATCCTTGCAGGAAGAGGCCCTGGCTTGAAAACCATCGGCAAGGCGTCTTATCTCATTCCTCATGCCACACATCTCAATCTTCTCATGCTCGCGCTTTTTTGCCTCTTTTTTCCGCCTGAAAAGTCTCTCTTGCCCCCTCTTATTCTCTTTGCATCACTCCTAAGCAGCGCGCGTTACAACCGACTGCAGGGTGGCTTTGTAGGCGGCGTCTTTCTCTGCAGTGGCGTCGCGACACTCATGATCGTACCACTGGTTTCGACGAGGGCGATGGTAGCCAATCATTTGATTTCTGTTTTTTCGATCAGGGGACAAACGGGTGGCCTTATGAATATTGAGATGCTTGAATCTAGTGCTTCTTACGACCAAGTATCGTGCTGCGGCGAAGTTAATCAGTCTCATTCCGTTATTGGAGGTGTTGTCGTGGGGGATGAACTTTCCGACTGTTGTACCAAATATATTTTCCTTGCCCACCTTGGGCCTACACTTAGTCAACGCAATTCCCTAGCAACTTCAACGCAACAGCGAAAAATTTGAAAATCAATGCAACTATAGACCGAATACATTCAGACTTGCTTTAAAAGTTATGCAACATGTGTCAGACATATGAAAAAACATTACTAAATGAAATAAGTGGCATTATGCAAACGTACTTATCATAGCATTAAAATAAAGAAGACCAATAAGACAATATTAATAACTAGCTTACTGCACTACAAATAATTGAATTCACAAAACAAACAAACTGATGCAACAAGTCGCCGATGAAAATTTCGGAAAGCCGTGTTGCGTTGAACAGGTCGAGAATGAATTAGAGGATCTGTACATTCATATGCTAGTTTAAACAGTGAGTTGATCACAGCTTAATCACTCAAAGACTACTGATGAGGAATATGTAGCGATTTCCGAAACAGACTGTCTAGTCAGCTAAGTGATTGACTCTATACAGAGTTGTTGTTGTTGTTGTTGCCTTCTTGAAAACTCACTTGATCTAAAGCTCACAATCTTAATTCATGTAATTATTCAATAGATCATAAAAATTAATTAATTTAACTATGGCAGAGCACGGCCAAATAAGTTTAATTAATGTCAAATTAATTAAATAATCTTAATAATTGATCGATTTTTCGGTCAAAAGTCATGTGTAATTGAATATTTGGTTGTGAAAATAGCCACCTTTCAGTTAGAACACTAGCTTCTGGCGAAGCAAAAACTCGTTTCGTTTCTACGGTGCATTTCGACAAGCAATCGAACACCAATGAATATTGAAATAAATGAAGAAGCAACTAGAACAGATGGCAACCCGTGATAGAGTTAATGGCGGTGATCTAAAATGGCCTCCTGCTTTGAAGTGTCATATGATTAGCAGCCACACAATTCATGAGAATGAATTAGAGGATCTGTACATTCATATGCTAGTTTAAACAGTGAGTTGATCACAGCTTAATCACTCAAAGACTACTGATGAGGAATATGTAGCGATTTCCGAAACAGACTGTCTAGTCAGCTAAGTGATTGACTCTATACAGAGTTGTTGTTGTTGTTGTTGCCTTCTTGAAAACTCACTTGATCTAAAGCTCACAATCTTAATTCATGTAATTATTCAATAGATCATAAAAATTAATTAATTTAACTATGGCAGAGCACGGCCAAATAAGTTTAATTAATGTCAAATTAATTAAATAATCTTAATAATTGATCGATTTTTCGGTCAAAAGTCATGTGTAATTGAATATTTGGTTGTGAAAATAGCCACCTTTCAGTTAGAACACTAGCTTCTGGCGAAGCAAAAACTCGTTTCGTTTCTACGGTGCATTTCGACAAGCAATCGAACACCAATGAATATTGAAATAAATGAAGAAGCAACTAGAACAGATGGCAACCCGTGATAGAGTTAATGGCGGTGATCTAAAATGGCCTCCTGCTTTGAAGTGTCATATGATTAGCAGCCACACAATTCATGAGAATGAATTAGAGGATCTGTACATTCATATGCTAGTTTAAACAGTGAGTTGATCACAGCTTAATCACTCAAAGACTACTGATGAGGAATATGTAGCGATTTCCGAAACAGACTGTTCTAGTCAGCTAAGTGATTGACTCTATACAGAGTTGTTGTTGTTGTTGTTGCCTTCTTGAAAACTCACTTGATCTAAAGCTCACAATCTTAATTCATGTAATTATTCAATAGATCATAAAAATTAATTAAGGTCGAGAACTTGTTGCTTGCAAGTTGCTTAATCTGAAGGTTCCGGTATAAATACACAGGCTAGCAACTTGAGTTGGAGTTGCGTTGACCATTTGTGGAAAAGACCTTAGTCTTAAAATCATTAAGCACGATTGCTTGCAATGAGTTGTGAAGGGGGTAGCGCTCGTAAGCATCTTCAAGGCGTTCGTAGAAAGTTACTTTGGTTTCATTGTCCTTGTCTTCTGTCTTAGCGTGCGAAAGTATTAGGCTTATATTGAAGAATTTAACCTTGATGCAGATTATGGCAAGCCGTTCGTTCACAGGTTTGACTCGCAGGACATGGGGCCGTAGTCTCTTGCCAGCTACAAATTCGTGCTTCTCCGCATGGCCGCTGTAGTAGATATCACAGAATGCATGCCGAATGCAACCCTGTCCCTTCCATCGCATATCTTGGATAGCAGTGATATGAGCTTTGTATCTTTCTAAGACATCAGTTAGTTGGATAAAAGCACCTTCCCAATTAAGGGTTCGGCAAGATGCATATCCGTAAATCATTATCAGTTTTTCGTTTGCGGTAGTCGTCATCAGATTTATAAATCAGTTTTCTTCTATTCTTTTTTGTTTTCATTGAAATGGATTTTTTTCGGGTGGGCTTCAAACCCGACGCGCAACTTATGTTCTTTCCCGTGTTCTTATGTTTTTCAAAACTGAAATTCTTAGAATCCATAGTCTATACATATATTTTTTTACTTTTTATACTAACTCAATTTAAGACATAGTTTTCTTATTAATGAAACTTAATTTTTTTTTATGTAGTTATATTGAAACGAAAAACTCCAGTATGTCAATTTGCATCACCGTTAGATGTTGATGTGCATAGCAATCCACAAGTAAGTATATCTGCAATTATAGTATTTGAGTGTTATACATTAAATTTATTTTGTATTTTAATTACTGTACTGGAATTATAATATATATTCTCAAAATTAAATCTAAGCCACTGCCAAATTTTGATTTCAAAACATAGCTTTTGTTTGTTAAGGAGACGTATTGGTATTATTATTTTACTCCAGTGCTGCAGAAAAATATTAACGTGTATATAAAAATAAAAATATACATGAAATTTTTTTGAAAACCGAAATTTTGAAACATCGATAAATTACTTCGGAAACATCTTCAAAATATGCAGTACAAATTTTAAAGCGGAATTGGAAGCCGTGTGAAAGCTGCAACCGGCCAGTTTTCAGTACATTGATCGTGTTTTTCTCAAAACTGCATTTTTATAAATTGCGTACATCATAACTCAAACAAATTTCAACCAATCAATTCAAAATTTTGCACACATATACTTTCACAATATTTGCGCATCTTGCATTTGTTATTTTTTGCGTGCATTCAGATGTTACTAAAAAATAAGTTTTTGTGAGACTTACACTCGAAGTTAGACTATTTCTGCGAAATGGTAGGTCGAACCGAAAGTCTAAAGGAACAAAAAAATGTAAATTAAATAAGTTTTAAAAAAAAGACCGACATCGTCTCAAATATCGTATTTTTAAAGTCACAGTTAACAATTTCATTTTTCCATTCTAAGGACTGTATTGAAAAAAAATACACACTTTCAATTCAATATATCTCGCAGTTAATTTGTTTGATTGCAATGCGGTAAGCACCGTTAGAAAGTAAAGTCAATTCTACTTTCATTGCTCCTTCTTTTTCCTCTATTCTTGTCTTATTTTTTCTGATGCCTGGAATCAAACAGCACGAGCGTAAGTGATAAAAGTGCACATTTACTGCACTGAAAAATAAATTTCAAGCAAGAGAAGAGTATAAAGAGTATATTTCAAGCATAGTATAAAGCAAGTGTAAATAGTGTCAAAAATAATATAATAAAGTTCGAAGATATTTGTTCTGTCAAAGATCTGCCAAAAAGTGGAAGAAAAAATATCCTAGAGATCCGAAACTTGATTTAAATGTGCTTACTTTAATAAATAAAAATAATTCAATAACTGTATGAGATTTGCCAAAAAAAGCTAGAACCAGTGTTACCATGATCCACAGAGTGAAGCAAAGACATATCCCCTTATGCTTGTTGTCACTTTTTCTTGTGTGAGGTGACGCGTGTCATTGTGACTTCAATTCGTATTCTTGTTGTCACTGAAAAGAGGAACGGCACAGTGAACAGCGCCATGTGATTAATTTGTGCTATTCTTGTTGTCACATTGAACACATTCTTGTCAAATTTAAGTGACAATTTACTCGCATTGTTTTTTTAAGTGAGGAAGATGCGCGAACAGAAGAGCTAAATAAAAAAAAATAATTAAGGGTTTTTTAGATAGAAATATTAATAACTTTTTTATTTTGGTGTCAAAATAACATCCCAAAAACAATTTCATCATTTCCCACGAATTTTTGATAACTGTCTTCAGTCAAGAATCGTAGCGCAGCAGCCAATTTAATAATGGGAAGTAATCTAAAATTTTTCTTCGTGGAATTGATTTGGCTCTCGAGTATATTAAATATATACATAAACGCGTCCTTTGACAATCTAAAATAGCTGATAAACCTGCAAAGAAAATAAATATAAGATCACGAAATCAAAACTGCATATTTAACTCACAGTCCATCAGGTAACTTAATCGGGCTTGAGGCATCCCTTAAATTTCTTCTTTTAATTTTTAAATTTTCTCCATCATCCGAGCTGTCACAGTCTGAAAACGAAAACTCAAAAGAACTCATATTTTAACTATTTACTGAATTTGAAACTATTCAGTTTGATGAAACAAATAAAATTTTGCAATAAGCAGAAAAAGAAGGGCGCGTTCAATGCGTTCTTTTATTTAATTTTTACTTGTTCCACAAACTCACGTCACATGACAACAACAATACCAGATAATAATGATAA
>OY986436.1:101300583-101308083 GCA_963920525.1 Dichetophora obliterata | reverse complement strand
TTTCATTATCATTATTATCATTATTTTCAATTATCCTTGTTATCATTATTATCATTATTATCATTATTATCATTATTATCATTATTATCATTATTATCATTATTATCATTATTATTATTATTATCATTATTATCATTATTATCATTATTATCATTATTATCATTATTATCATTATTATCATTGTTATCATTGTTATCATTATTATCATTATTATCATTATTTTCATTATTATCATTATTATCATTATTATTATCATTATATTCATTATTATCATCATCATTATTACAATTATTATCATTATTATCATTATTATCACTGTTATCTTTATTATCATTATTATCGTTATTATCATTATTATCATTATCATTATTACCATTATTATCATTATTATCATTATTATCATTATTATCATTATTATCATTATTATCATTATTATCATTATTGTCATTATTATCATTATTATCATTATTATCATTATTATCATTATTATCATTATTATCATTATTATCATTATTATCATTATTATCATTATTATCATTATTATCATTATTATCATTATTATCATTATTATCATTATTATCATTATTATCATTATTATCATTATTATCATTATTATTATTATTATCATTATTATCATTATTATCATTATTATCATTATTATCATTATTATCATTATTATCATTATTATCATTATTATCATTATTATCATTATTATTATCATGATAATCATGATTATCATTATTATCGTTATTATCATTATTATCATTATTATCATTATTATCGTTATTATCATTATTATCATTATTATCATTATTATCATTATTATCATTATTATCATTTTTATCAGTTTTATCATTATTATCATTATTTTCATTATTATCGTTATTATCTTTGTTATAATTTTTATCATTTTTATGATTACTATCATAATGATCATTATGATCATTATTATCAATATTCACATTATTAGCATTATTATCATTATTTCATTATTATCATTATTATTATTATCATTATTATCATTATTATCGTTATTATCATTATTATCATTATTATCATTATAATCATTACTATAATTATTGTCATTATTATCATTATTATCATTATTATCATTATTATCATTATTATCATTATTATCATTATTATCATTATTATCAATATTATCATTATTATCATTATTATCATTATTATCATTATTATAATTATTATCACCATTATCATTATTATCATTATTATCATTATTATCATTATTATCATTATTATCATTATTATCATTATTATCATTATTATCATTATTATCTTTATCATTATTATCATTATTATCATTATTATCATTATTATCATTATTATCATTATTATCATTATTATCATTATTATCATTATTATCATTATTATCATTATTATCATTATTATCATTATAATCATTATTATCATTATTATCAATATTATCATTATTATCATTATTATCATTATTATCATTATTAATATTATCATTATCATTATTATCATTATTATCATTATTATCATTATTATCATTATTATCATTATTATCATTATTATCTTTACTATCATTATTATCATTATTATCATAACTATCATTATTATCATTATTATCATTATTATTATTATCATTATTATCATTATTATCATTATTATCATTATTATCATATTATTATTATCATTATTATCATTATTATCATTATTATCATTAATATCATTTTTATCATTATTATCATTATTATCATTATTATCGTTATTATCATTATTATCATTATTATCATTATTATCATTATTATCATTATTATCATTATTATCATTATTATCATTATTATCATTATTATCATTATTATCATTATTATCATTATTATCATTATTATCGTTGCTATCATTATTATTATTATTATCATTATTATCATTTTTATCATTATTATCATAATTATCATTATAATCATTATAATCATTATAATAATTTCTATGATTATTATCATTACTATCATTATTATTATTGTTAGATATGTGAATTTGATATCTAAAGCTATTTTCTTTCTATAATTTATCTTTTGTTTTTATAGTAAGTTTAAAGCTTTTACTCAATGCACCTTTTTAGATTTTAAGTGAGAAAATAAAGTTAGTCGTTAAGTAAACTTGAAGCTGGTCGTTTTACTTCGGACACCACAAATTGGCGACGAGTTAAAAAAAAAAAAAAAAATCATATGTATTTATATATGATAGCAAAAAAAAAAAAAAATAAGAAAACGCGTGATATTTTGATTGTTTTTAAAATAAATATTACGAAGTGATAAACATTTTTCACAAACAAACGATAAGCGTATTACGCATAAAAAAAAACAACTTCAAAAACTTAATACATGTATTTACATGCAACAAAATCTAGTCTAGTTTGCAAATATTAAAAGTGCAACAAAATAAAAAAAAAAACTATTGATTCAATAGACTAAAGTTGTAGTTTTGCAACATGACTGAAAATAATCCAAAAAGTGACGAAAATAGGCCGAGGAGTGGTTATGCAACGCCAGGTGAATTACAAAGTACAGTCACGCTTTATCATCCAATCATCCAAATAACCTTCCGCAATTTTCACCTCACCATGAGTCTTGGACTTTGTGGAGAGAGAAGTTAGAAATTCATTTTGCAGAAATCAGCTGTACGGAAGAGAACGCAAAAAAGGCAACTCTTCTTAAGGCGATTGGATCGGCTCCGTATGAAGTTATTCATAATCTCTGTAGCCCGAATTCACCTATTTCAAGATCTTACAAAGAGCTTTGCAAATTGCTAGAAACGCATTACACTCCTCCTATAATAGTTTTTCGAGAGCGTAAAAAATTCTACGTGGCAACACAAGCTGAGGGGGAGACGGTTGCAGAATGGCATGCAAGGGTCAAAAAGCTCGCGCTGTCATGCAAGTTTGGCGACAAACTTTCTGCCCTTGTATTAGATCGTTTTATAATGGGAATAAACAACAAAATATTCGAACGTCTCTGCGAAGAAGATGAGAAAATTGATATAGATGAAGCTTTAAGAAAGGCACTTATAATGGAGATGAAGCTCTCATCAACAAAAGGAACAAACGAAGTAAATTTTGTAAAAAACAGTTATAAAAAAAATTCAGCATACAAAAAAAAGTCAAACAACAAAACTGGTTTAACGAAGCGGGAGAGTGAACCAAAACAAGAGAAGTCTTGTTTGCACTGTGGCTGGCGTAATCACAATTCGTGGCATTGTAAATTCAAACAAAGTAAATGCCACCAGTGTGGCAATGTTGGACATTTGGCATCTATATGCCGCAAAAAAGGAAAATATGTAAACTATATATCTGAATCTAGTTCTTCTACTGAAGATTTAAATAATAACATGTGTTACAATTTTTCTATTTACAGTATTAGTACTAAACAGTATGGTGATTCAATTGAGCTATACCGTGTTTTAATTAAAATAAATGGAATATCAATGGAAGTTGTGTGCGATTCTGGCGCGCCATGTAGCTTAGTGTCCAAATCTTTTTTTTATAAACTAAATAAAAATGTAAGTCTTGACGTATGTAAAGATCCATTTGTAGATTACAATGGCAATCGTATTAAAGTTTTAGGCGAATTTTATGAAGTTGTTGAATGCAATGGTGTAAAAAAGAAAATTAAGTTTGTGGTTACAAATAATGAGAATGCTCCATTATTTGGCAGAAACTTTCTTAGAAAGTTCGGATTTGAGTTAGTTCAAGTTAATTCAGTAAACAGCTATGATCAAACTGAAATTATTAAAGAGCAAATAAAAATAGAATTTGCGGACGTTTTTGAAAATGGTTTAGGTGCTTATAAGCTTGGAAAAATTTCCTTACCAATAGATGCAGATGCTAAGCCAATATTTTTTAAACCGCGTCCAGTGCCATTGGCTTGGAAAGCAAAAATTGAGAAAAATTTAAGAGATCTTATAGAACAAAATGTATTAGAACCCGTTGATCATGCTGAGTGGGGTACACCGCTTGTACCTATTTTAAAACCTAATGGTGAAATAAGAATTTGTTGCGATTATAAAGTAACCATAAACAAATATTTGTCTGATTTTAAGTATCCGCTACCTTTGATCGATGAAATTTTTGCTTCACTTCAAGGTGGTGAACTCTTTTCGAAGCTAGATCTGTCAAGCGCATATAATCAACTCATTCTGGATGAAAATTCTCAAAATTTGTGTACTTGGTCGACTCATATTGGTACTTTGAAGATGAAGCGCTTACCTTTTGGTGTAAAACCCGCGGCTGCAATATTTCAAAAAACAATGGAAAGCTTGCTACGAGATATTCCATTTGTTGTTGTGTATCAAGACGATATAACAGTTTCGGGTAGAGATTTTTCTCAACATATTTACAATTTGAAAGCAGTTCTTAATAAACTAAAATTAGCAGGTTTAAAATTAAACTTATCGAAATGCGAATTTTTTAAAAGTAAAATTTCATACCTAGGATTTACGATTGACAAATTCGGTTTAAGTAAAAATAAAGAAAGAATAGAATCGGTTTTAAGAGCACCGGTGCCTAGAAATGTCTCAGAATTAAGAGCATTCTTAGGCATGGTTAACTATTATTCAAAATTTATAGATAGATTTGCTGATAAAATGGTACCTTTGTATCGTTTATTGCAAAACAATGTGAAATTCGATTGGTCTGATGTCTGCCAAGACGCTTATGATATAATAAAAAGAGATATAACATCGAATAAAGTCTTAGTTCACTTCAATCCGAAGCTACCTATTGTTCTTACAACCGATGCCTCCAATAATGCCATAGCTGGCATACTTTCTCATGCATTTTCAGATAAAATTTTAAAACCTATAGCTTTTGTTTCAAGAGCTTTATCTAAAGCTGAACAAAACTACAGCACTTTTGAAAAAGAAGCGCTTGCAATAATCTTTTGTGTAACCAAGCTAAAACAATATTTACTTGGAAATTTTTTTACTTTAAAAACCGATCACAAACCTCTAATGTCGATATTTGGTGAAAACAGAGGTCTACCCGCTATGGCTGCGGCACGCATACAGAGATGGGCCTTTATTCTTTCTGGCTTCAATTATAAAATTGAATATGTTAAAGGTCATGAAAATGACGCCGATCATTTATCACGAATGCCTCAATTAAAATTAAAAATTGAATCTAACGATGAATTCACTTACGTAAATTATATTCAAAGTAACAACATGTTAAATCTTGATTATAGAGATATAGCTCGTGAAACTAGACGAGATCCTATTCTTTCCAAGGTATGTGAATCCGTAAAGCAAGGTTTGATCAACGGTTTGAAAGGTGATGATTTTGCAGCATATATTAGCAAAGATGTTCAGTTAAGTGTAGATCACGGTTGTTTGCTTTGGGGATACAGAGTTGTTGTACCACAAAAACTCCGATATGCAATACTACAATTACTCCATGAATCGCACTTGGGAATTGTCAAAACTAAGGCTTTAGCTAGATCTTTTGTTTGGTGGCCAAAATTGGATAAGGACATTGAAGACTTAGTTAAATCTTGTGTCCATTGCCAAAGACTTTTACCAAGTCCAGAAAAAAGTCAACTTATTCCTTGGAAACCAACAAATTCTGTGTGGCAAAGGATACACATAGACTTTGCTGGTCCAATAAAAAATTATTATCTTTTTGTAATCATCGACTCATATTCGAAGTGGATTGAAGTTTTTAAAACTAAAGATATAACTTCAAATTTTGTAATCACAAAATTAAGAGAAATTTTTTGTCGTTTTGGTATTGTAGATACGGTCGTTAGTGATAATGGTAGACAATTTGTGTCTGATGAATTCAAAAATTTCATAAAAAAAAATAAAATTAAACATATTTTAACTGCTCCTGGTCATCCTTCGACCAATGGACAAGCAGAAAATTTTGTCAAAACTTTAAAAAAATCCATTTATGCAAATTTATTTTCCAACAATGAGGAAAATTTTGATGTAATTTTAAATAGATTTCTGATGGATTATAGAAATACGAAACATTGTACTACAAATGAGAGTCCTGCTCAAGTATTTCTTGGAAGGTCAATAAGAACGAGATTTGATCTAATTAGACCTCCGCTTATTAAAGATACTATTCTTCAGAATCAAGAAAAAAGTATTTATAATTATAAAGGCAAAAGGTCAATTGAATTTGAGCAAGGACAAAACGTCTTTATTCGCGACTATTCTAATCCCAATAAAAAATCATGGTCTCCAGCCGTTATAAAAGAAAAAACTGGGCCACGTTCATATTATTGCATTTTGTTTAATAATAGAATTATAAAGCGACACACTGATCAAATAAGAACCGGGGTGGGAGAAAATTCTGTTGTTGATATTAATTCTAATGCTAAAGCGCAAGATATTGTGAATTGCACGCCAACTTCTACGAATCAAAATATAACGAACTCAACAGTTGAACCATCACAATCTTTAAGTCATGTAACTGAAAATAATAGCTTGTCAAATGAACATGTATTAAAAGACAATGAACAAATCGTATTGAATGATCAGAATGTTTCTAGTAAAAATGAAATAAATGAAAACATTTTTACTCGAGTATTGAGACCTAGAAATAAAGATAAAAAATAGAACAAATTATGTACTTATTCCAATTTGTATGCAATGAATTAAATTCTTTAATTTTTCTTTTAATAATAATATTAAAAAAAAAAAAAAAAAAAAATTTAAATAAATAATATAAAATGTTTGAACATTATTAAAATAAATAAATAAATATTTAAAAAATGAAGTTAATAATGTACCTGTTAATTGATTATAAGTGTACTCTTATAAAAAAAGAATTTTTATATTTTCACAATTATAATTAATTTATATGTATAATAAATAAAAAAACAAAAATAAGGGGGGACGTGTTAGATATGTGAATTTGATATCTAAAGCTATTTTCTTTCTATAATTTATCTTTTGTTTTTATAGTAAGTTTAAAGCTTTTACTCAATGCACCTTTTTAGATTTTAAGTGAGAAAATAAAGTTAGTCGTTAAGTAAACTTGAAGCTGGTCGTTTTACTTCGGACACCACAATTATTTTTATCATTATTATCATTATTTTCGTTATTATCATTATTATATTTGTTATCGTTATTATCCATATTATTATTACTATCATTATGATCATTATAATCAATATTCACATTAGCATTATTATCATTATTTCATTATTATCATTATCATTATTATTCGTATTATCACTATTATCGTTATAATCATTATTATGATTATTATCATTATTATTACTATTATCATTATTATCATTATTGTTATTATTATCATTATAATCATTATTATCGTTTTTATCATTATTATCATTAATATCATTATTATCATTATTAGCATTATTATCATTATTATCACTATTTTCATTATTATCATTTTTATCATTATCATCATTATTATCATTATTATCATTATTATCATTATTATCATTATTATCATTATTATCATTATTATCATTATTATCATTATTA
>OY986436.1:101278083-101280583 GCA_963920525.1 Dichetophora obliterata | reverse complement strand
AATTATTATCATTATTATCATTATTATCATTATTATCATTATTATCTTTATTATCATTATTATCATTATTATCATTATTATAATTATTATCATTTTTATCATTATTTTCATTATTATCATTATTATAATTATCATTATTATCATTATTATTATTATTATTATTATCATTATCATTATTATCATTTTTATCATTATTATCATTACTATCATTATTATCATTATTTACATTATTATCTTCATTATCATTATTATCATTATTATCACTATTATCATTATTATCATTATTATCATTATCATTATTATCATCATTTTTATCATTATTATCATTACCATTATTATCATTATTTTCATCATTATCATTATTTTCATCATTATCATTATTATCATTATTATCATTATCGTTGTTATCATTATCATTATTATCATTATTATCATTTTTATCATTATAATCATTATTATCATTACTATCATTATTATCATTGTTATCATTATTATCATTATTATTATTATTATCATTATTATCATTATTGTTATTATTATCATTATAATCATTATTATCGTTTTTATCATTATTATCATTATTATCGTTATTATCATTATTATCATTATTATCATTATTATCATTATTATCATTATTATCATTTTTATCATTATTATCATTATTATCATTATTATCATTATTATCATTATTATCATTATTATCATTATTATCTTTATTATCATTATTATCATTTTTATCATTATTATCATTATTATCATTATTATCATTATTATCAATATTCACATTAGCATTATTATCATTATTTCATAATTATCATTATCATTATTATTATCATTATCATTATTATTCTTATTATCACTATTATCGTTATTATCATTATTATCATTATTATCATTATTATCATTATTATCATTATTATCATTATTATCATTATTATCATTATTATCATTATTATCATTATTATCATTATTATCATTATTATTACTATTATCATTATTATCATTATTGTTATTATTATCATTATTATCATTATCATTATTATCATTATTATCAATATTATCATTATTATCATTATTATCATTATAATCATTACCATCATTATTATCATTATTATCATTATTATCATTATTATCATTATTATCATTATTATCATTATTATCATTATTATCATTATTATCATTATTATCATTATTATCATTATTATCTTTATTATCATTATTATCATTTTTATCATTATTATCATTATTATCATTATTATAATTATCATTATTATCATTTTTATTATTATTATCATTATTATCATTATCATTATTATCATAATTATCGTTATTATCATTATTATCATTATTATCATTATTATCATTGTTATCATTATTATTATCATTATTATCATTATTATCATTATTATCATTATTATCATTATTATCATTATAATCATTACCATCATTATTGTCATTATCATCATTATTATCATTATTATCATTATTATCATTATTATCATTATTTTCATTATTATCATTATTATCATTATTATCATTATTATCATTATTATCATTATCATTATTATCATTATTATCAATATTATCATTATTATCATTATTATCATTATAATCATTACCATCATTATTGTAATTATTATCATTATTATCATTATTATCATTATTATCATTATTATCATTATTATCATTATTATCATTATTATCATTATTATCATTATTATCATTATTATCATTATTGTCATTATTATCATTATTATCATTATTATCATTATTATCATTATCATTATTATCATTATTATCAATATTATCATTATTATCATTATTATCATTATAATCATTACCATCATTATTGTAATTATTATCATTATTATCATTATTATCATTATTATCATTATTCTCATTATTATCATTATTATCATTATTATCATTATTATCATTATTATCATTATTATCATTATTATCATTATTATCATTATTATCATTATTATCATTATTATCATTATTATCATTATTATCATTATTATCATTATTAGCATTATTATAATTATTATCATTATTATCATTATTATCATTATTATCATTATTATCATTATTATCATTATTATCATTATTATCATTATTATCATTATTATCATTATTATCATTATTATCATTATTATCATTATTATCATTATTATCATTATTATCATTATTATCTTTATTATCATTATTATCATTTTTATCATTATTATCATTATTATCATTATTTCATTATTATAATTATCATTATTATCATTTTTATTATTATTATCATTATTATCATTATCATTATTATCATAATTATCGTTATTATCATTATTATCATTATTATCATTATTATCATTGTTATCATTATTATTATCATTATTATCATTATTATCATTATTATCATTATTATCATTATAATCATTACCATCATTATTGTCATTATCATCATTATTATCATTATTATCATTATTATCATTATTATCATTATTTTCAT
>OY986436.1:101265583-101268083 GCA_963920525.1 Dichetophora obliterata | reverse complement strand
ATTGTCATTATTATCATTATTATCATTATTATCATTATTATCATTATTATCATTATTATCATTATTATCATTATCATTATTATCATTATTATCATTATTATCATTATTATCATTATTATCATTATTATCATTATTATCATTGTTATCATTATTATCATAATTATCATTATTATCATTATTATAATTATTATCATTATTATCATTATTATCATTATTATCATTATTATCATTATTATCATTATTATCATTATTATCATTCTTATCATTCTTATCATTATTATCATTATTATCATTATTATCATTATTATCATTATTATCATTATCATTATTATCATTATTATCATTATTATCATTATTATCTTTATTATCATTATTATCATTATTATCATTATTATCATTATTATCATTATTATCATTATTATCATTATTATCATTATTATCATTATTATCATTATTATCATTATTATCATTATTATCATTATTATCATTATTATCATTATTATCATTATTATCATTATTATCATTATTATCATTATTATCATTTTTATCATTTTTATCATTATTATCATTATTATCATTATTATTATAATTATCATTATTATCATTATTATCATTATCATAATTATCGTTATTATAATTATTATCATTATTTTCATTATTATCATTATTATCATTATTATCCTTATTATCATTATTATCATTACCATCATTATTGTCATTATTATCATTATTATCATTATTATCATTATTATCATTATTATCATTATTATCATTATTATCGTTGTTATCATTATCTTTATTATCATTATTATCATTATTATCATTATTATTATTATCATTATTATCATTATTATCATTATTATCATTATTATCATTATTATCATTATTATCATTATTATCATTATTATCATTATCATTATTATCATTATTATCATTATTATCATTATTATCATTATTATTATTATCATTATTATCATTATTATCATTATTTTCATTAGTATAATTATTATCATTATTATCTTTATTATCATTATAATCATTATTATCATTATTATTATTATTATCATTTTTATCATTATTATCATTATTTTCATTATCATTATTATAATTATCATTATTATCATTATTATTATTATTATTATTATCATTATCATTATCATTATTATCATTTTTATCATTATTATCATAACTATCATTATTATCATTATTTACATTATTATCTTCATTATCATTATTATCATTATTATCACTATTATCATTATTATCATTATTATCATTATCATTATTATCATCATTTTTATCATTATTATCATTACCATTATTATCATTATTATCATTATTTTCATCATTATCATTATTTTCATCATTATCATTATTATCATTTTTATCATTATCATCATTATTATCATTATTATCATATAATCATTATTATCATTATTATCATATAATCATTATTATCATTATTATCATTATTATCATTATTATCATTATTATCATTATTATCATTATTATCATTATTATCGTTATTATCATTATTATCATTATTATCATTATTATCATTATTATCATTATTATCATTATTATCATTATTATCATTATTATCATTATTATCATTATTATCATTATTATCATTATTATCATTATTATCATTATTATCATTATTATCATTATTATCATTATTATCATTATTATCATTATTATCATTATTATCATTATTATCATTATTATCATTATTATCATTATTATCATTATTATCATTATTATCATTATTATCATTATTATCATTATTATCATTATTATCATTATTATCATTATTATCATTATTATCATTATTATCATTATTATCATTATTATCATTATTATCATTATTATCATTATTATCATTATTATCATTATTATCATTATTATCATTATTATCATTATTATCATTATTATCATTATTATCATTATTATCATTATTATCATTATTATCATTATTATCATTATTATCATTATTATCATTATTATTATTATTATCATTTTTATCATTATTATCATTATTATCATTATTATAATATTATTATTATCATTATCATTATTATCATTAATATCATTATTATCATTATTTACGTTATTATCATTATTATCATTATTATCATTATTATCATTATTATTATTATTATCATTATTTACGTTATTATCATTATTATCATTATTATTATTATCACTATTATCATGATTATCATTATTATCGTTATCATCATTATCATTATTATCATTATTATCATTATTATCATTATTATCATTATTATCATTATTATCATTATTATCATTTTTATCATTTTTATCATTATTATCATTATTTTCATTATTATCTTTGTTATCATTATTATCATTTTTATGATTACTATCATTATGATCATTATGATCATTATTATCAATATTCACATTATTTGCATTATTATCATTATTTCATTATTATCATTATTATTATTATCATTATTATCATTATTATCATTAT
>OY986436.1:101255583-101258083 GCA_963920525.1 Dichetophora obliterata | reverse complement strand
ATATAAGTCGAGGATTTGTAAGTTTTAGCGTTTGTTTCGTTTTTGTCTTTTATGTTTCTTCCGATTTTATATTTGTGTATTAACTCTTCGATTGTCTTTTTAGGAAACTCATTTTTTTGTAGTATTTGTCGAATTTTATTTATGTTTTTTGTACGGAAAGTTTTGTCGCTGATGTCTAAAACGTTTTTAATGAAGTTTGTAGCTGTATTTATTATTACCCGTTTGGGGTGTTTAGAATAAAAATTAATTAAGATGCCATAGGTTTCTGAAACCAGTCAAATTTTAATTTGTTATTTAGTCTTAATATCAATGTGTCTAAATATGTTAGTTTTCCGTCATTTTCAATTTCCATGGTAAATTTTATGCTTTTGTGAAAATTGTTAAGCGCGTTTAGAGTAATTTCTATTTGGTCTTTTCTGATTATTGTGAAGAGGTCGTCCACGTATTTCGTCATTAGTCTGGGTTTTATCTTCAGTGTCTCCAGTGCTGTGTCCAAAAGTTCTTCCATGACGATGTCGGCAATTACAGGTGATGCTGGTGATCCCATGGGCATGCCTTTTTGTTGTTTATAAATGTTGTCCTGTAGCTTGAAGAAGTTATTGTCCTTAATGCAAAAGTTAAGCATGTCCATAAATTTTGTTTTTGTGATTTTTGTGTGTCTACTGATGTCTGGCCATTTTCTACAGATCAAGTTTATTGCTAGGTCTATTGGTATACTTGGGAACAGGGAAATTACGTCAAATGATATTATGACCTCATCATCATAAATGTGTGCGTCGCCGATCTTCTTTTTAAATTCCAGAGCGTTGCTTATGTTGTATGTCGAGTTCTTTGTTATGTTTTTTAGAATTTTTGTCAAGTGTTTACAGAGTCCATATGATGGTGAACCAATAGAAGAGCAGATGGGTCGAAGTGGTGTGTTGTCCTTGTGTATTTTTGGCAATCCAAAAATTCTCGGTGCTGTTGCTACGTTTGCAAAGATTCTTCTTTTCTCTGTTGTTGTTATGTGCTTGTTTTTGAATAGATATTCGCAAAACTCGTTGTTCTTTTGTTGTAATGTGGTTGTGGGATCCCTTTTTATAATTTTATACGTTCCAATATCTCTCACTAAAATCCTCATTTTTTTGTCATATTCATCTCTATTCATTGCTACTGTCACGTTTCCTTTGTCAGAATTTAAAATTAATATGTCGTCATGATCTTTTAGGAATTTTTTTGTCGCCTTCACTGTTTCCAAAATTGTTTTGTCTCTCTCGTTAATTTTAATTTTGTTGAGGTGTCCATCTATCATTGTTGTGAACTTCGATCTCGCTGTGTCTTGTTCCTCTTTTTTTGTTATTGTCTGTATAAGGTCTTCTCCCTCTGCAATGCACTTGTATAATGGTAATTGTTGCTTTGTTGTTGGTAGCGCGTGCTTGGGTCCTAGTGATAGTAACCACTGTATGTTAGTGGGTATTGTGCAGTCTGTTTTGTTTACAAACCAATCTGTGTGTGTTAAACGAAACGTTTATTTTGTAACCAAAAGATTGGACCTTGAGCCCGTAAAATATCATTAATTATTATCATTATCTTCATTATTATCATCATTGTTATAATTATTATCATTATTATCATTATTATCTTTGTTATCTTTATTATCATTATTATCGTTATTATCATTATTATCATTATTATCATTATTATTATTATCATTATCTTCATTATTATCATCATTTTTATAATTATTATCATTATTATCATTATTATCACTGTTATCTTTATTATCATTATTATCGTTATTATCATTATTATCATTATTATCATTATTATCATTATTATCATTATTATCATTATTATCATTATTATCATTATTATCATTATTATCATTATTATCATTATTATCATTATAATCATTACCATCATTATTGTCATTATCATCATTATTATCATTATTATCATTATTATCATTATTATCATTATTATCATTATTATCATTATTATCATTATTATCATTATTATCATTATTATCATTATTATCATTATTATCATTATCATTATTATCATTATTATCATTATTATCATTATTATCATTATTATCATTATTATCATCATTATCATTATTTTCATCATTATCATTATTATCATTTTTATCATTATTATCATTACCATCAGTATTGTCATTATCATCATTATTATCATTATTATCATTATTATCACTATTATCATTATTATCATTATAATCATTACCATCATTATTGTCATTATCATCATTATTATCATTATTATCACTATTATCATTATTATCATTATTATCATTATCATTATTATCATTTTTATCATTATTATCATTATTATCATTACTATCATTATTATCATATTATTATTATAATTATTATCATTATTATCATTATTATCATTATTATCATTTTTATCATTATTATCATTATTATCATTATTATCATTATTATCATTATTATCATTATCATTATTATCATTATTATAATTATTATCATTATTATCA
>OY986436.1:101248083-101250583 GCA_963920525.1 Dichetophora obliterata | reverse complement strand
ATCATATTATTATCATTATTATCATTAATATCATTATTATCATTATTATCATTATTATCATTATTATCATTATTATCATTATTATCATTATTATCATTATTATCATTATTATCATTATTATCATTATTATCATTATTATCATTATTATTATTATCATTATCATTATTATCATTATTATCATTATCATCATTATCATTATTATCATTATTATAATTATTATCATTATTATCATTATTATCATTATTATCATTATTATCATAATTATCATTAATATCATGCTTATTATTATCATTATTATTTTTATCATTAGCATTATTATCATTATTATCATTATTATCATTATTATCATTATTATCATTATTATCATTATTATCATTATTATCATTATTATCATTATTATCATTATTATCATTATTATCATTATTATCATTATTATCATTATTATTGTTATCATTATTATCATTATTATCATTATTTACGTTATTATCATTATTATCATTATTATCATGATTATCATGATTATCATTATTATCATTATTATCATTATTATCGTTATCATTATTATCATTATTATCATTATTATAATTATTATCATTATTATCATTTTTATCATTATTATCATTATTATCATGATTATCTTTGTTATCATTATTATCATTTTTATGATTACTATCATTATGATCATTGTGATAATTATTATCAATATTCACATTATTAGCATTATTATCATTATTTCATTATTATCATTATTATTATTATCATTATTATCATTGTTATCGTTATTATCATTATTATCATTATTATCATTTTAATCATTACTATCATTATTGTCATTATTATCATTATTATCATTATTATCATTATTATCATTATAATCATTACCATCATTATTGTCATTATTATCATTATTATCATTGTTATCATTATTATCATTATTATCATTATTTTCATTATTATCATTATTATCTTTATTATCATTATTATTATTATCATTATCTAAGTTGTTTAGTTGATTTTTGACCTCTTCTTTTATAATTAATGATATTTTACGGGCTCAAGGTCCAATCTTTTGGTTAAAAAATAACCGTTTCGTTTAAATTTTTTTTAAAATTTTTTTTATTTTCAATATTTCGCTCGCCGTCGGCTAGCATCATCAGGAACTGTAACAAATTTTTTAACGATAATTAACAAACAATTTGCATGTACTAACTACTTTTTAAAAACTCACAATTTTTCAAAAATTTTTTAAATAAACGAGTTACATTTAACATTAAAAACATTAAACATTAATTCACAATTTTAGAATGTTTAAAAAACGGAAATAAGTTAAAAAACAATTAGCACTAAAAACCACGTCTACATGTTTTCTCGTCAGCTTGTCAAGTGAATTTCTCTATGTACTTTCTGTATATATGTGCGCAATTGTCAGTGTCAGTCTTGTAGTTGAGTCTCTTTTTTTGTGGAACGTTAATGATGTGGAGCATTTCTAAAGTGTATCGTCTCCAGTAGTTTGTCTCTTGCACCAAAATTTGTACATTGTCAAAGTTCGATGAATGTTTGTGTTCAGCACAGTGGGCCGAAAGTGCTGTTTTCTGTTCCGATTGTCTCCGTGTTTTTTGGTCTGATTTATGTGAAGCAATTCTTGTCCTTAGTTTATTTTTTGTAGTCCCAACATATACCCGATCACATACGTTGGACCCGTCACCGTTTCAAGAAATTTTGTAAACAACGTTGGATTTGTTCATCTTGTCAATTTTCGTTTTGGTCTTACTGTAAAGTTGTTGTACTGTGTTGTTCGATTTTAGCGCGATATTTACGTTGTCTTTGTCATACAAATTGGATTTTGTAAATCTTTCAGATAAACCGGGAATATAAGTCGAGGATTTGTAAGTTTTAGCGTTTGTTTCGTTTTTGTCTTTTATGTTTCTTCCGATTTTATATTTGTGTATTAACTCTTCGATTGTCTTTTTAGGAAACTCATTTTTTTGTAGTATTTGTCGAATTTTATTTATGTTTTTTGTACGGAAAGTTTTGTCGCTGATGTCTAAAACGTTTTTAATGAAGTTTGTAGCTGTATTTATTATTACCCGTTTGGGGTGTTTAGAATAAAAATTAATTAAGATGCCATAGGTTTCTGAAACCAGTCAAATTTTAATTTGTTATTTAGTCTTAATATCAATGTGTCTAAATATGTTAGTTTTCCGTCATTTTCAATTTCCATGGTAAATTTTATGCTTTTGTGAAAATTGTTAAGCGCGTTTAGAGTAATTTCTATTTGGTCTTTTCTGATTATTGTGAAGAGGTCGTCCACGTATTTCGTCATTAGTCTGGGTTTTATCTTCAGTGTCTCCAGTGCTGTGTCCAAAAGTTCTTCCATGACGATGTCGGCAATTACAGGTGATGCTGGTGATCCCATGGGCATGCCTTTTTGTTGTTTATAAATGTTGTCCTGTAGCTTGAAGAAGTTATTGTCCTTAATGCAAAAGTTAAGCATGTCCAT
>OY986436.1:101238083-101243083 GCA_963920525.1 Dichetophora obliterata | reverse complement strand
CATTATTGTCATTATTATCATTATTATCATTATTATCATTATCATTATCATTATTATCATTATTATCATTATTGTCATTATTATCTTTATTATTATTCTTATCATTATTATCATTATTATCATTATTATCATTATTCCCATTATTGTCATTATTTCATTATTATCATTATTATCATTATTATCATTATTATCATTATTATCATTATTATCATTATTATCATTATTATCATTATTATCATTATTATCATTATTATCATTATTATCATTATTATCATTATTATCATTATTATCATTATTATCATTATTATCATTATTATCATTATTATCATTATTATCATTATTATCATTATTATCATTATTATCATTATTATCATTATCATTATTATCATTATTATCATTATTATCATTATTATCATTATTATCATTATCATTATTATCATTATTATCATTATTATCGTTATTATCATTTTTATCATTATTATCATTATTTTCATTATTATCATTATTATAATTATCATTATTATCATTATCATTATTATCATAATTATCGTTATTATCATTATTATCATTATTATCCTTATTATCATTGTTATCATTATTATCATTATTATCATTATAATCATTATTATCATTATTATCATTATAATCATTACCATCATTATTGTCATTATTATCATTATTATCATTATTATCATAATTATCATTATTATCATTATTATCATTATTATCATTATCATTATTATCATTATTATCATTATTATCATTGTTATCATTATTATCATTATTATCATTATTATGATTATTATCATTATTATCATTATTATCATTATTATCAATATTATCATTATTATCATTATTATCATTATTATCATTATTATCATTATTATCATTATTATCATTATTATCATTATTATCATTATTATCATTATTATCATTATTATCATTATTATCATTATTATCATTATTATCATTATTATCATTATTATCATTATTATCATTATTATCATTATTATCATTGTTATCATTATTATCGTTATTATCATTTTTATCATTATTATCATTATTTTCATTATTATCATTATTATAATTATCATTATTATCATTATCATTATTATCATAATTATCGTTATTATCATTATTATCATTATTATCATTATTATCATTATTATCATTATTATCATTATTATCATTATTATCATTATTATCATTATTATCATTATTATCATTATTATCATTATTATCATTATTATCATTATTATCATTATTATCATTATTATCATTATTATCTTTGTTATCATTATTAGCATTATTATCATTATTATCATTATTATTGTTATCATTATTATCATTATTTACGTTATTATCATTATTATCATTATTATCATGATTATCATGATTATCATTATCATCATTATCATTATTATCATTATTATAATTACTATCATTATTATCATTATTATCATTATTATCATTATTATCATAATTATCATTAATATCATGCTTATCATTATTATCATTATTATTTTTATCATTAGCATTATTATCATTATTATCATTATTATCATTATTATCATTATTATCATTATTATCATTATTATCATTATTATCATTATTATCATTATTATCATTATTATCATTATTATCATTATTATCATTATTATCATTATTATCATTATTATCATTATTATCATTATTATCATTATTATCATTATTATTGTTATCATTATTATCATTATTATCATTATTTACGTTATTATCATTATTATCATTATTATCATGATTATCATGATTATCATTATTATCATTATTATCATTATTATCGTTATCATTATTATCATTATTATCATTATTATCATTATTATCATTTTTATCATTATTATCATTATTATCATGATTATCTTTGTTATCATTATTATCATTTTTATGATTACTATCATTATGATCATTGTGATAATTATTATCAATATTCACATTATTAGCATTATTATCATTATTTCATTATTATCATTATTATTATTATCATTATTATCATTGTTATCGTTATTATCATTATTATCATTATTATCATTTTAATCATTACTATCATTATTGTCATTATTATCATTATTATCATTATTATCATTATTATCATTATAATCATTACCATCATTATTGTCATTATTATCATTATTATCATTGTTATCATTATTATCATTATTATCATTATTTTCATTATTATCATTATTATCTTTATTATCATTATTATTATTATCAATATCTAAGTTGTTTAGTTGATTTTTGACCTCTTCTTTTATAATTAATGATATTTTACGGGCTCAAGGTCCAATCTTTTGGTTAAAAAATAAACGTTTCGTTTAAATTTTTTTTAAAATTTTTTTTATTTTCAATATTTCGCTCGCCGTCGGCTAGCATCATCAGGAACTGTAACAAATTTTTTAACGATAATTAACAAACAATTTGCATGTACTAACTACTTTTTAAAAACTCACAATTTTTCAAAAATTTTTTAAATAAACGAGTTACATTTAACATTAAAAACATTAAACATTAATTCACAATTTTAGAATGTTTAAAAAACGGAAATAAGTTAAAAAACAATTAGCACTAAAAACCACGTCTACATGTTTTCTCGTCAGCTTGTCAAGTGAATTTCTCTATGTACTTTCTGTATATATGTGCGCAATTGTCAGTGTCAGTCTTGTAGTTGAGTCTCTTTTTTTGTGGAACGTTAATGATGTGGAGCATTTCTAAAGTGTATCGTCTCCAGTAGTTTGTCTCTTGCTCCAAAATTTGTACATTGTCAAAGTTCGATGAATGTTTGTGTTCAGCACAGTGGGCCGAAAGTGCTGTTTTCTGTTCCGATTGTCTCCGTGTTTTTTGGTCTGATTTATGTGAAGCAATTCTTGTCCTTAGTTTATTTTTTGTAGTCCCAACATATACCCGATCACATACGTTGGACCCGTCACCGTTACAAGAAATTTTGTAAACAACGTTGGATTTGTCCATCTTGTCAATTTTCGTTTTGGTCTTACTGTAAAGTTGTTGTACTGTGTTGTTCGATTTTAGCGCGATATTTACGTTGTCTTTGTCATACAAATTGGATTTTGTAAATCTTTCAGATAAACCGGGAATATAAGTCGAGGATTTGTAAGTTTTAGCGTTTGTTTCGTTTTTGTCTTTTATGTTTCTTCCGATTTTATATTTGTGTATTAACTCTTCGATTGTCTTTTTAGGAAACTCATTTTTTTGTAGTATTTGTCGAATTTTATTTATGTTTTTTGTACGGAAAGTTTTGTCGCTGATGTCTAAAACGTTTTTAATGAAGTTTGTAGCTGTATTTATTATTACCCGTTTGGGGTGTTTAGAATAAAAATTAATTAAGATGCCATAGGTTTCTGAAACCAGTCAAATTTTAATTTGTTATTTAGTCTTAATATCAATGTGTCTAAATATGTTAGTTTTCCGTCATTTTCAATTTCCATGGTAAATTTTATGCTTTTGTGAAAATTGTTAAGCGCGTTTAGAGTAATTTCTATTTGGTCTTTTCTGATTATTGTGAAGAGGTCGTCCACGTATTTCGTCATTAGTCTGGGTTTTATCTTCAGTGTCTCCAGTGCTGTGTCCAAAAGTTCTTCCATGACGATGTCGGCAATTACAGGTGATGCTGGTGATCCCATGGGCATGCCTTTTTGTTGTTTATAAATGTTGTCCTGTAGCTTGAAGAAGTTATTGTCCTTAATGCAAAAGTTAAGCATGTCCATAAATTTTGTTTTTGTGATTTTTGTGTGTCTACTGATGTCTGGCCATTTTCTACAGATCAAGTTTATTGCTAGGTCTATTGGTATACTTGGGAACAGGGAAATTACGTCAAATGATATTATGACCTCATCATCATAAATGTGTGCGTCGCCGATCTTCTTTTTAAATTCCAGAGCGTTGCTTATGTTGTATGTCGAGTTCTTTGTTATGTTTTTTAGAATTTTTGTCAAGTGTTTACAGAGTCCATATGATGGTGAACCAATAGAAGAGCAGATGGGTCGAAGTGGTGTGTTGTCCTTGTGTATTTTTGGCAATCCAAAAATTCTCGGTGCTGTTGCTACGTTTGCAAAGATTCTTCTTTTCTCTGTTGTTGTTATGTGCTTGTTTTTGAATAGATATTCGCAAAACTCGTTGTTCTTTTGTTGTAATGTGGTTGTGGGATCCCTTTTTATAATTTTATACGTTCCAATATCTCTCACTAAAATCCTCATTTTTTTGTCATATTCATCTCTATTCATTGCTACTGTCACGTTTCCTTTGTCAGAATTTAAAATTAATATGTCGTCATGATCTTTTAGGAATTTTTTTGTCGCCTTCACTGTTTCCAAAATTGTTTTGTCTCTCTCGTTAATTTTAATTTTGTTGAGGTGTCCATCTATCATTGTTGTGAACTTCGATCTCGCTGTGTCTTGTTCCTCTTTTTTTGTTATTGTCTGTATAAGGTCTTCTCCCTCTGCAATGCACTTGTATAATGGTAATTGTTGCTTTGTTGTTGGTAGCGCGTGCTTGGGTCCTAGTGATAGTAACCACTGTATGTTAGTGGGTATTGTGCAGTCTGTTTTGTTTACAAACCAATCTGTGTGTGTTAAACGAAACGTTTATTTTTTAACCAAAAGATTGGACCTTGAGCCCGTAAAATATCATTAATTATTATCATTATCTTCATTATTATCATCATTATTATAATTATTATCATTATTATCATTATTATCTTTGTTATCTTTATTATCATTATTATCGTTATTATCATTATTATCATTATTATCATTATTATCATTATTATCATTATTATTATTATCATTATCTTCATTATTATCATCATTTTTATAATTATTATCATTATTATCATTATTATCACTGTTATCTTTATTATCATTATTATCGTTATTATCATTATTATCATTATTATCATTATTATCATTATTATCATTATTATCATTATTATCATTATTATCATTATT
>OY986436.1:101223083-101230583 GCA_963920525.1 Dichetophora obliterata | reverse complement strand
GTGTTTTTTGGTCTGATTTATGTGAAGCAATTCTTGTCCTTAGTTTATTTTTTGTAGTCCCAACATATACCCGATCACATACGTTGGACCCGTCACCGTTTCAAGAAATTTTGTAAACAACGTTGGATTTGTCCATCTTGTCAATTTTCGTTTTGGTCTTACTGTAAAGTTGTTGTACTGTGTTGTTCGATTTTAGCGCGATATTTACGTTGTCTTTGTCATACAAATTGGATTTTGTAAATCTTTCAGATAAACCGGGAATATAAGTCGAGGATTTGTAAGTTTTAGCGTTTGTTTCGTTTTTGTCTTTTATGTTTCTTCCGATTTTATATTTGTGTATTAACTCTTCGATTGTCTTTTTAGGAAACTCATTTTTTTGTAGTATTTGTCGAATTTTATTTATGTTTTTTGTACGGAAAGTTTTGTCGCTGATGTCTAAAACGTTTTTAATGAAGTTTGTAGCTGTATTTATTATTACCCGTTTGGGGTGTTTAGAATAAAAATTAATTAAGATGCCATAGGTTTCTGAAACCAGTCAAATTTTAATTTGTTATTTAGTCTTAATATCAATGTGTCTAAATATGTTAGTTTTCCGTCATTTTCAATTTCCATGGTAAATTTTATGCTTTTGTGAAAATTGTTAAGCGCGTTTAGAGTAATTTCTATTTGGTCTTTTCTGATTATTGTGAAGAGGTCGTCCACGTATTTCGTCATTAGTCTGGGTTTTATCTTCAGTGTCTCCAGTGCTGTGTCCAAAAGTTCTTCCATGACGATGTCGGCAATTACAGGTGATGCTGGTGATCCCATGGGCATGCCTTTTTGTTGTTTATAAATGTTGTCCTGTAGCTTGAAGAAGTTATTGTCCTTAATGCAAAAGTTAAGCATGTCCATAAATTTTGTTTTTGTGATTTTTGTGTGTCTACTGATGTCTGGCCATTTTCTACAGATCAAGTTTATTGCTAGGTCTATTGGTATACTTGGGAACAGGGAAATTACGTCAAATGATATTATGACCTCATCATCATAAATGTGTGCGTCGCCGATCTTCTTTTTAAATTCCAGAGCGTTGCTTATGTTGTATGTCGAGTTCTTTGTTATGTTTTTTAGAATTTTTGTCAAGTGTTTACAGAGTCCATATGATGGTGAACCAATAGAAGAGCAGATGGGTCGAAGTGGTGTGTTGTCCTTGTGTATTTTTGGCAATCCAAAAATTCTCGGTGCTGTTGCTACGTTTGCAAAGATTCTTCTTTTCTCTGTTGTTGTTATGTGCTTGTTTTTGAATAGATATTCGCAAAACTCGTTGTTCTTTTGTTGTAATGTGGTTGTGGGATCCCTTTTTATAATTTTATACGTTCCAATATCTCTCACTAAAATCCTCATTTTTTTGTCATATTCATCTCTATTCATTGCTACTGTCACGTTTCCTTTGTCAGAATTTAAAATTAATATGTCGTCATGATCTTTTAGGAATTTTTTTGTCGCCTTCACTGTTTCCAAAATTGTTTTGTCTCTCTCGTTAATTTTAATTTTGTTGAGGTGTCCATCTATCATTGTTGTGAACTTCGATCTCGCTGTGTCTTGTTCCTCTTTTTTTGTTATTGTCTGTATAAGGTCTTCTCCCTCTGCAATGCACTTGTATAATGGTAATTGTTGCTTTGTTGTTGGTAGCGCGTGCTTGGGTCCTAGTGATAGTAACCACTGTATGTTAGTGGGTATTGTGCAGTCTGTTTTGTTTACAAACCAATCTGTGTGTGTTAAACGAAACGTTTATTTTTTAACCAAAAGATTGGACCTTGAGCCCGTAAAATATCATTAATTATTATCATTATCTTCATTATTATCATCATTATTATAATTATTATCATTATTATCATTATTATCTTTGTTATCTTTATTATCATTATTATCATTATAATCATTATTATCATTATTATCATTATAATCATTACCATCATTATTGTCATTATTATCATTATTATCATTATTATCATTATTATCATTATTATCATTATTATCATTATTATCATTATTATCATTATCATTATTATCATTATTATCATTATTATCATTGTTATCATTATTATCATTATTATCATTATTATCATTATTATCATTATTATCATTATTATCATTATTATCATTATTATCATTATTATCATTATTATCATTATTATCATTATTATCATTATTATCATTATTATCATTATTATCATTATTATCATTATTATCATTATTATCATTATTATCATTATTATCATTATTATCATTATTATCATTATTAACATTATTATCATTATTATCATTATTATCATTGTTATCATTATTATCATTATTATCATTATTATCATTATTATCATTATTATTATTATCGTTGTTATCGTTATTATCATTATTATCATTATTATCATTATTATAATTATTATCATTTTTATCATTATTATCATTATTTTCATTATTATCATTATTATAATTATCATTATTATCATTATTATCATTATTATTATTATCATTATCATTATCATTATAATCATTATTATCATTATTATCATTATCATTATTATCATTATTATCATTATTATCATTGTTATCATTATTATCATTATTATCATTATTATCATTATTATCATTATTATCATTATTATCATTATTATCATTATTATCATTATTATCATTATTATCATTATTATCATTATTATCATTATTATCATTATTATAATTATTATCATTTTTATCATTATTATCATTATTTTCATTATTATCATTATTATCATTATTAACATTATTATCTTTATTATCATTATTATCATTATTATCACTATTATCATTTTTATCATTATTATCATTATCATTATTATCATCATTTTTATCATTATTATCATGATCATTATTATCATTATTATCATTATTTTCATCATTATCATTATTTTCATCATTATCATTATTATCATTTTTATCATTATCATCATTATTATCATTACTATCATTATTATCATATTATTATTATAATTATTATCATTATTATCATTTTTATCATTATTATCATTATTATCATTATTATCATTATTATCATTATCATTATTATCATTATTATCATTATTATCATTATTATCATTATTATCATTATTATCATTATTATTATTATTATCATTATTATCATTATTATCACTATTTTCATTATTATCATTATTATCATAAGTATTATTATTATCATTATAATCATTATAATAATTTCTATGATTATTATCATTACTATCATTATTATTATTTTTATCATTATTATCATTGTTTTCATTACTATCATTATTATATTTGTTATCGTTATTATCATGATTATCATTATTATCATTATTATCATTATTATCGTTATCATTATTATCATTATTATCATTATTATTATTATCATTATTATCATTATTTTCATTATTATCATTGTTATAATTATTATCATTATTATCATTATTATCATTATTATCATTATTATCATTATTATCATTATTATCATTATTATCATTATTATCATTATTATCATATTATTATCATTATTATCATTAATATCATTATTATCATTATTATCATTATTATCATTATTATCATTATTATCATTATTATCATTATTATCATTATTATCATTATTATCATTATTATCATTATTATCATTATTATTATTATCATTATCATTATTATCATTATTATCATTATCATCATTATCATTATTATCATTATTATAATTATTATCATTATTATCATTATTATCATTATTATCATTATTATCATAATTATCATTAATATCATGCTTATTATTATCATTATTATTTTTATCATTAGCATTATTATCATTATTATCATTATTATCATTATTATCATTATTATCATTATTATCATTATTATCATTATTATCATTATTATCATTATTATCATTATTATCATTATTATCATTATTATCATTATTATCATTATTATTGTTATCATTATTATCATTATTATCATTATTTACGTTATTATCATTATTATCATTATTATCATGATTATCATGATTATCATTATTATCATTATTATCATTATTATCGTTATCATTATTATCATTATTATCATTATTATAATTATTATCATTATTATCATTTTTATCATTATTATCATTATTATCATGATTATCTTTGTTATCATTATTATCATTTTTATGATTACTATCATTATGATCATTGTGATAATTATTATCAATATTCACATTATTAGCATTATTATCATTATTTCATTATTATCATTATTATTATTATCATTATTATCATTGTTATCGTTATTATCATTATTATCATTATTATCATTTTAATCATTACTATCATTATTGTCATTATTATCATTATTATCATTATTATCATTATTATCATTATTATCATTATAATCATTACCATCATTATTGTCATTATTATCATTATTATCATTGTTATCATTATTATCATTATTATCATTATTTTCATTATTATCATTATTATCTTTATTATCATTATTATTATTATCATTATCTAAGTTGTTTAGTTGATTTTTGACCTCTTCTTTTATAATTAATGATATTTTACGGGCTCAAGGTCCAATCTTTTGGTTAAAAAATAAACGTTTCGTTTAAATTTTTTTTAAAATTTTTTTTATTTTCAATATTTCGCTCGCCGTCGGCTAGCATCATCAGGAACTGTAACAAATTTTTTAACGATAATTAACAAACAATTTGCATGTACTAACTACTTTTTAAAAACTCACAATTTTTCAAAAATTTTTTAAATAAACGAGTTACATTTAACATTAAAAACATTAAACATTAATTCACAATTTTAGAATGTTTAAAAAACGGAAATAAGTTAAAAAACAATTAGCACTAAAAACCACGTCTACATGTTTTCTCGTCAGCTTGTCAAGTGAATTTCTCTATGTACTTTCTGTATATATGTGCGCAATTGTCAGTGTCAGTCTTGTAGTTGAGTCTCTTTTTTTGTGGAACGTTAATGATGTGGAGCATTTCTAAAGTGTATCGTCTCCAGTAGTTTGTCTCTTGCACCAAAATTTGTACATTGTCAAAGTTCGATGAATGTTTGTGTTCAGCACAGTGGGCCGAAAGTGCTGTTTTCTGTTCCGATTGTCTCCGTGTTTTTTGGTCTGATTTATGTGAAGCAATTCTTGTCCTTAGTTTATTTTTTGTAGTCCCAACATATACCCGATCACATACGTTGGACCCGTCACCGTTTCAAGAAATTTTGTAAACAACGTTGGATTTGTCCATCTTGTCAATTTTCGTTTTGGTCTTACTGTAAAGTTGTTGTACTGTGTTGTTCGATTTTAGCGCGATATTTACGTTGTCTTTGTCATACAAATTGGATTTTGTAAATCTTTCAGATAAACCGGGAATATAAGTCGAGGATTTGTAAGTTTTAGCGTTTGTTTCGTTTTTGTCTTTTATGTTTCTTCCGATTTTATATTTGTGTATTAACTCTTCGATTGTCTTTTTAGGAAACTCATTTTTTTGTAGTATTTGTCGAATTTTATTTATGTTTTTTGTACGGAAAGTTTTGTCGCTGATGTCTAAAACGTTTTTAATGAAGTTTGTAGCTGTATTTATTATTACCCGTTTGGGGTGTTTAGAATAAAAATTAATTAAGATGCCATAGGTTTCTGAAACCAGTCAAATTTTAATTTGTTATTTAGTCTTAATATCAATGTGTCTAAATATGTTAGTTTTCCGTCATTTTAGAGTAATTTCTATTTGGTCTTTTCTGATTATTGTGAAGAGGTCGTCCACGTATTTCGTCATTAGTCTGGGTTTTATCTTCAGTGTCTCCAGTGCTGTGTCCAAAAGTTCTTCCATGACGATGTCGGCAATTACAGGTGATGCTGGTGATCCCATGGGCATGCCTTTTTGTTGTTTATAAATGTTGTCCTGTAGCTTGAAGAAGTTATTGTCCTTAATGCAAAAGTTAAGCATGTCCATAAATTTTGTTTTTGTGATTTTTGTGTGTCTACTGATGTCTGGCCATTTTCTACAGATCAAGTTTATTGCTAGGTCTATTGGTATACTTGGGAACAGGGAAATTACGTCAAATGATATTATGACCTCATCATCATAAATGTGTGCGTCGCCGATCTTCTTTTTAAATTCCAGAGCGTTGCTTATGTTGTATGTCGAGTTCTTTGTTATGTTTTTTAGAATTTTTGTCAAGTGTTTACAGAGTCCATATGATGGTGAACCAATAGAAGAGCAGATGGGTCGAAGTGGTGTGTTGTCCTTGTGTATTTTTGGCAATCCAAAAATTCTCGGTGCTGTTGCTACGTTTGCAAAGATTCTTCTTTTCTCTGTTGTTGTTATGTGCTTGTTTTTGAATAGATATTCGCAAAACTCGTTGTTCTTTTGTTGTAATGTGGTTGTGGGATCCCTTTTTATAATTTTATACGTTCCAATATCTCTCACTAAAATCCTCATTTTTTTGTCATATTCATCTCTATTCATTGCTACTGTCACGTTTCCTTTGTCAGAATTTAAAATTAATATGTCGTCATGATCTTTTAGGAATTTTTTTGTCGCCTTCACTGTTTCCAAAATTGTTTTGTCTCTCTCGTTAATTTTAATTTTGTTGAGGTGTCCATCTATCATTGTTGTGAACTTCGATCTCGCTGTGTCTTGTTCCTCTTTTTTTGTTATTGTCTGTATAAGGTCTTCTCCCTCTGCAATGCACTTGTATAATGGTAATTGTTGCTTTGTTGTTGGTAGCGCGTGCTTGGGTCCTAGTGATAGTAACCACTGTATGTTAGTGGGTATTGTGCAGTCTGTTTTGTTTACAAACCAATCTGTGTGTGTTAAACGAAACGTTTATTTTTTAACCAAAAGATTGGACCTTGAGCCCGTAAAATATCATTAATTATTATCATTATCTTCATTATTATCATCATTATTATAATTATTATCATTATTATCATTATTATCTTTGTTATCTTTATTATCATTATTATCGTTATTATCATTATTATCATTATTATCATTATTATCATTATTATCATTATTATAATTATTATCATTATTATTATTATCATTATCTTCATTATTATCATCATTATTATAATTATTATCATTATTATCATTATTATCACTGTTATCTTTATTATCATTATTATCGTTATTATCATTATTATCATTATTATCATTATTATCATTATTATCATTATTATCATTATTATCATTATTATCATTATTATCATTATAATCATTACCATCATTATTGTCATTATCATCATTATTATCATTATTATCATTATTATCATTATTATCATTATTATCATTATTATCATTATTATCATTATTATCATTATTATCATTATTATCATTATTATCATTATTATCATTATCATTATCATTATTATCATTATTATCATTATTATCATTATTATCATTATTATCATCATTATCATTATTTTCATCATTATCATTATTATCATTTTTATCATTATTATCATTATTATCAC
>OY986436.1:101203083-101215583 GCA_963920525.1 Dichetophora obliterata | reverse complement strand
ATAATGATAATAATGATAATGATAATAATGATAATAATGATAATAATGATAATAATTACAATAATAATATGATAATAATGATAATAATGATAATAATGATAATGATAAAAATGATAATAATGATAATGATGAAAATAATGATAATGATGATAATAATGATAATAATGATAATGGTAATGATAATAATGATAAAAATGATGATAATAATGATAATGATAATAATGATAATAATGATAATAGTGATAATAGTGATAATAATGATAATAAAGATAATAATGTTAATAATGATAATAATGATAATAATGATAATAATTGTAAAAATAATAATAATAATAATAATAATAATGATAGCAATGATAATAACGATAATGATGATAATAATGATAAAAACGATAATAATGATTATAATGATAATAACAATAATGATAATAATGATAATAATAATAATAATGATAATAATGATAATAATGATAATAATGATAATAATGATAATAATGATAATAATAATAATAATGATAATAATGATAATAATGATAATAATGATAATAATGATAATAATGATTATAATGATAATAATGATAATAATGATAATAACGATAATAATAATAATGATAATAATGATAATAATGATAACAATGATAATAATTATAATAATGATGGTGATAATAATGAAGATAATGATAATAATAATAATGATAATAATGATAATAATGAAAATAATGATAATATTGATAATAATTATAATAATGATGGTGATAATAATGAAGATAATGATAATAATAATAATGAAAATAATGATAATAATGATAACAGTGATAACAGTGATAATAATGATAATAATGATAATAATGATAATAATGATAATAATGATAATAATGATAATAATGATAATAATGATAATAATGATAATAATGATAATAATGATAACAGTGATAACAGTGATAATAATGATAATATTGATAATATTGATAATAATTATAATAATGATAATAATGATAATAATGATAATAATGATAACAGTGATAACAGTGATAATAATGATGACAGTGATAACAGTGATAATAATGATAATATTGATAATAATTATAATAATGATGGTGATAATAATGAAGATAATGATAATAATAATAATGATAATAATGATAATAATGAAAATAATGATAATAATGATAATAATGATAATAATGATAATAATGATAATAATGACAATAATGATAATAATGATAATAATGATAATAATGATAATAATGATAATAATGATAATAATGATAATAATGATAATAATGATAATAATGATAATAATGATAATAATGATAATAATGATAATAATGATAATAATGATAATAATGATAATAATGATAATAATGATAACAGTGATAACAGTGATAATAATGATAATATTGATAATATTGATAATAATTATAATAATGATGGTGATAATAATGAAGATAATGATAATAATAATAATGAAAATAATGATAATAATGATAATAATGATAATAATGATAATAATGATAATAACGATGATAATAATAAGGATAATAATGATAATAATGATAACAATGATAATAATGATAATAATGATAATAATGATAATAATGATAATAATAATAATAATGATAATAATGAAAATAATGATAATAATGATAATAATGATAATAATGATAATAATGATAACAATGATAATAATGATAATAATGATAATAATGATAATAATGATAATAATTATAATTGAAAATAATGATAATAATGATAATAATGATAATGATAATGAAATAATGATAATAATGATAATAATGATAATAAAGATAATAATGATAATAATGATTATAATGATAATGATGATAATAATGATAATAATGATAATAATAATGATGATAATAATGATAATAATGATAATAATAATGATGATAATAATGATAATAATGATAATAATGATAATAACGATAATAGTGATAATAAGAATAATAATGATAATAATGATAATAATGATATTAATGATAATAATGATAATAATGATAATAATGATAATAATGATAATAATGATAATAATGATAATAATGATAATAATGATAATAATGATAATAATGATAATAATGATAATAATGATAATAATGATAATAATGATAATAATGATAATAATGATAATAATGATAATAATGATAATAATGATAATAATGATAATAATGATAATAATGATAATAATGATAATAATGATAATAATGATAATAATGATAATAATGATAACGATAATAATGATAATAATGATAATAATGATAATAATGATAATAATGATAATAATGATAATAATGATAATAATGATAATAATGATAATAATGATAATAATGATAATAATGATAATAATGATAATAATGATAATAATGATAATAATGATAATAATGATAATAATGATAATAATGATAATAATGATAATAATGATAATAATGATAATAATGATAATAATGATAATAATGATAATAATGATAATAATGATAATAATGATAATAATGATAATAATGATAATAATGATAATAATGATAATAATGATAATAATGATAATAATGATAATAATGATAATAATGATAATAATGATAATAATGATAATAATGATAATAATGATAATAATGATAATAATGATACTAATGATAATAAAGATAATAATGATAATAATGATAATAATGTTAATAATGGTAAAATGATAATAATGATAATAATGATAATAATGAAAATAATGATAATAATGATAATAATGATAATAATGATAATTATGATAATAATGATAATAATGATAATAATGATAATAATGATAATAATGATAATAATGATAATAATGATAACAATGATAATAATGATAATAATGATAATAATGATAATAATGATAATAATGATAATAATGATAATAATGATAATAATGATAATAATGATAATAATGATAATAAAGATAATAATGATAAAAATGATAATAATGTTAATAATGGTAAAATGATAATAATGATAATAATGATAATAATGATTATAATGATAATAATGATAATAATGATAATAATAATGAGAATAATGAAATAATGATAATAATGATAATAAAGATAATAATAATAATAATGATAATAATGATAATAATGAAAATAATGATAATAATGATAATAATGATAACAATTATAATAATGACAATAAAGATAATAATGATGCTAATGATAATAATGTTAATAATGGTAAAATGATAATAATGATAATAATGATAATAATGATAATAATGATAATAATGATAATAATGATAATAATGATAATAATGATAATAATGATAATAATGATAATAATGATAATAATGATAATAATGATAATAATGATAATAATGATAATAATGATAATAATGATAATAATGATAATAATGATAATAATGATAATAATGATAATAATGATAATAATGATAATAATGATAATAATGATAATAATGATAATAATGATAATAATGATAATAATGATAATAATGATAATAATGATAATAATGATAATAATGATAATAATGATAATAATGATAATAATGATAATAATGATAATAATGATAATAATGATAATAATGATAATAATGATTATAATGATAATAATGATAATAATGATAATTAAGATAATAATGATAATAATGATAATAATGATAATAATGATAATAATGATAATAATGATAATAATGATAATAATGATAATAATGATAATAATGATAATAATGATAATAATGATAATAATGATAATAATGATAATAATGATAATAATGATAATAATGATAATAATGATAATAATGATAATAATGATAATAATGATAATAATGATAATAATGATAATAATGATAATAATGATAATAATGATAATAATGATAATAATGATAATAATGATAATAATGATAATAATGATAATAATGATAATAATGATAATAATGATAATAATGATAATAATGATAGTAATGATAATGATAACAATGATAATAATGATAATAATGATAATAATGATAATAATGATAATGAAATAATGATAATAATGATAATAATAATAATAATGATAATAATGATAATAATGATAATAATGATAATAATTATAATAATGATAATAATGATAATAAAGATAATAATGATAATAATGATAATAATGTTAATAATGGTAAAATGATAACAATGATAATAATAATAATGATAATAATGATAATAATGATAATAATTATAATAATGATAATAATGATAATGATAATAATGGTAATAATTATAATAATGATAATAACGATAATAGTGATAATAAGAATAATAATGATAATGATATTAATAATGATAATGAAATAATGATAATAATGCTAATGTGAATATTGATAATAATGATCATAATGATCATAATGATAGTAATCATAATAATGATAATAAAGATAACAAATATAATAATGATATTAATGAAAATAATGATAATAATGATAAAAATAATAATAATGATAGCAATGATAATAATCATAGAAATTATTATAATGATTATAATGATAATAATGATAATTATGATAATAATGATAATAATGATAATAATGATAATAATGATAATAATGATAATAATGATAATAATGATAATAATGATAATAATGATAATAATGATAATAATGATAATAATGATAATAATGATAATGATAACAATGATAATAATGATAATAATGATAATAATGATAAAAATGATAATAATGACAATAATGATAATAATGATAATAATGATAATAATGATAATAATTATAATAATAATATGATAATAATGATAATAATGATAATAACGATAATAATGATAATAATGATAATAATGATAATAATGATAATAATGATAATAATGATAATAATGATAATAATGATAATAATGATAATAATGATAATAATGATAATAATGATAATAATGATAATAATGATAATAATGATAATAATGATAATAATGATAATAATGATAATAATGATAATAATGAAAATAATGATAATAATGATAATAATGATAATAATGATAATAATGATAATAATGATAATAATGATAATGATAATAATGATAATAATGATAATAATGATAATAATGATAATAATGATACTAATGATAATAAAGATAATAATGATAATAATGATAATAATGATAATAATGTTAATAATGGTAAAATGATAATAATGATAATAATGATAATAATGAAAATAATGATAATAATGATAATAATGATAATAATGATAATTATGATAATAATGATAATAATGATAATAATGATAATAATGATAATAATGATAATAATGATAATAATGATAATAATGATAATAATGATAATAATGATAATAATGATAATAATGATAATAATGATAATAAGGGGTCGTCCATAAACTACGTTACTGATTTTTCGGTTTTTTTTACCCCCCCCTCCCCCGGCGTTACTTTTCGTAGTGCTTTTCAAAACCCCTCCCCCCCCCTCCCATAAAGTAACGTGACATATGTCGAAATTAATTCATTCGAATGATTATATATTTTGACTAGCTCTGACAATTTTCACTAGTATTAGTGACTAGTATGACTAGATACATTAAAGGAACAATTGGAAAAAAATCAATAATTAATATCATGTGTAAAAGCTATTCCATCTGCGATCCAAGATTCGATGCTCTCAATCACTGGGATAGAAGAAGCTGGTAGCTTTGTTGAGGATTCTTCAAAATAGAATTTTTCATCGGATTCTATGTCGACCCATTCAGTTGAATCCTCATTTCTAACGCAAAGAAATTCACCTGGTCTTTGACAGAGTACCCTTAAAGGCTGCACCCGAGCTGCACCAAGTTCTGTGTTTTTGTGTAAATGCTTTCGGAAAATTGATTTATTTAAATAGTATTTTTTATTCCGATTTATTGTAAACGATATAATACAAACTTATGGCAATTCATAGAAGTTTTAAAAACGAAATACAAGCCGCAGGTAGAACACGACCTTGAAACGACTTCTTCTTTCTGAGAAGGACAGTACATGTCATACGGTATCTCCATTGATCAAGAACATTCAGGCCTTAACGTCAAAGCCTGTCGCAAAAGCAAAGAACCAAATTTTTCAAACGTGTGCTGAGATGGTGAAGGAATACCAAAAGGTTCCTGTGTCGAGGGAAAAGGTGGTGGAAGAAATCGTTGAAACAAAAGTGAACCATCAATTTAGACGATCAAACATAAACATGTAAGGTTACAATTTTTTGAAATGATTGTGTTATTATAGGTTTTTCGTCGATTTTTTGAATTTTTGGTAACGTTACAATATCTAAACACCTCCCCCCCCCTACCGTTACTTATCGTAGTGCATTTCAAAACACCCTCCCCCCCCTAAATTGGTAACGTAGTTTATGGACGACCCCTAAAGATAATAATGATAATAATGATAATAATGTTAATAATGGTAAAATGATAATAATGATAATAATGATAATGATAATAATGATAATAATGATTATAATGATAATAATGATAATAATGATAATAATAATGAGAATAATGAAATAATGATAATAATGATAATAATGATAATAAAGATAATAATAATAATTAAAATGATAATAATGATAATAATGAAAATAATGATAATAATGATAATAATGATAATAATGATAACAATGATAATAATGATAATAATGATAATAAAGATAATAATGATGATAATGATAATAATGTTAATAATGGTAAAATGATAATAATGATAATAATGATAATAATGATAATAATGATAATATTGATAATTATGATAATAATGATAATAATGATAATAATGATAATAATGATAATAATGATAATAAAGATAATAATGATAATAATGATAATAATGATAATAATGATTATAATGATAATAATGATAATAATGATAATAATGATAATAATGATAATTAAGATAATTAAGATAATAATGATAATAATGATAATAATGATAATAATGATAATAATGATAATAATGATAATAATGATAATAATGATAATAATGATAATAATGATAATAATGATAATAATGATAATAATGATAATAATGATAATAATGATAATAATGATAATAATGATAATAATGATAATAATGATAATAATGATAATAATGATAATAATGATAATAATGATAATAATGATAATAATGATAGTAATGATAATGATAACAATGATAATAATGATAATAATGATAATAATGATAATAATGATAATGAAATAATGATAATAATGATAATAATGATAATAATGATAATAATGATAATAATGATAATAATGATAATAATGATAATAATGATAATAATTATAATAATGATAATAAAGATAATAATGATAATAATGATAATAATGTTAATAATGGTAAAATGATAACAATGATAATAATAATAATGATAATAATGATAATAATGATAATAATTATAATAATGATAATAATGATAATGATAAGAATGGTAATAATTATAATAATGATAATAACGATAATAGTGATAATAAGAATAATAATGATAATGATATTAATAATGATAATGAAATAATGATAATAATGCTAATGTGAATATTGATAACAATGATCATAATGATCATAATGATAGTAATCATAATAATGATAATAAAGATAACAAATATAATAATGATAATAATGAAAATAATGATAATAATGATAAAAATAATAATAATGATAGCAATGATAATAATCATAGAAATTATTATAATGATTATAATGATAATAATGATAATTATGATAATAATGATAATAATGATAATAATGATAATAATGATAATAATGATAATAATGATAATAATGATAATAATGATAATAATAATAATAATGATAATAATGATAATAATGATAATAATGATAATAATGATAATAATGATAATAATGATAATAATGATAATAATGATAATAATGATAATAATGATAATAATGATAATAATGATAATAATGATAATAATGATAATAATGATAATAATGATAATAATGATAATAATGATAATAATGATAATAATGATAATAATGATTATAATGATAATTATGATAATAATGATAATGATGATAATAATGATAATAATGATAATAATGATAATAATGATAATGATAATAATGATAAAAATGATGATAATAATGATAATAATGATTATGATAATAATGATAATAGTGATAATAATGATAATAAAGATAATAAAGATAATAATGTTAATAATGATAATAATGATAATAATGATAATAATGATAATAATGATAATAATGATAATAATGATAATAATGATAATAATGATAATAATGATAATAATGATAATAATGATAATAATGATAATAATGATAATAATGATAATAATGATAATAATGACAATAATGATAAAAATGATAAAAATGATAAAAATGATAATAATGATAATAATAATAATGATAGTCATGATAATAACGATAATAATGATAATAATGATAAAAACGATAATAAAGATTATAATGATAATAATAATAATAATGATAATAATGATAATAGTAATAATAATTATAATAATGATAATAAAGATAATAATGATAATAATGATAATAATAATAATGATAATGATAATGATAATGATAATGATAATAATAATGATAATAATGAAATAATGATAATAATGCTAATGTGAATATTAATAATGATCATAATGATCATAATGATAGTAATCATAATAACGATAATAACGATAACAAATATAATAATGATAATAATGAAAATAATGATAATTATGATAAAAAAAATAATAATGATAGTAATGATAATAATCATAGAAATTATTATAATGATTATAATGATAATAATGATAATTATGATAATAATGATAATAATGATAATAATGATAATAATGATAACAATGATAGTAATGATAATAATGATAATAACGATAATGATAATAATGATAATGATAATAATGATAGAAATGATAATTATGATAATAATGATAATAATGATAATAATGATAATGATAATAATGATAATAATGATAATAATGATAATAATTATAATAATATGATAATAATGATAATAATGATAATAATGATAATGATAAAAATGATAATAATGATAATGATGAAAATAATGATAATGATGATAATAATGATAATAATGATAATGGTATAATAATAATAATAATTATATAATAATGATAATGATAATAATGACAATAATGATAATAGTGATAATAATTATAATAATGATAATAAAGATAATAATGTTAATAATGATAATAATGAAAATAATGATAATAATGATAAAAACGATAATAATGATTATTATGATAATAACAATAATGATAATAATGATAATAATAATAATAATGATAAAAATGATAATAATGATAATAATGATAATAATGATAATAATGATAATAATGATAATAATGATAATAATGATAATAATGATAATAATGATAATAATGATAATAATGATTATAATGATAATAATGATAATAATGATAATAATGATAATAATGATAATAATGATAATAATGATTATAATGATAATAATGATAATAATGATTATAATGATAATAATGATAATAATGATAATAATGATAATAATGATAATAATGATAATAATGATTATAATGATAATAATGATAATAATGATAATAACGATAATAATAATAATGATAATAATGATAATAATGATAATAATGATAACAATGATAATAATGATAATAATGATAATAATGATAATAATGATAATAATGATAATAATGATAATAATGATAATAATTATAATAATGATAGTAATGATAATAATGATAATAATGATAATAATGGTAATAATGATAATAATGATAATAATGATAATAATTATAATAATGATAGTAATGATAATAATGATAATAATTATAATAATGATAGTAATGATTATAATGATAATAATGATAATAATGATAACAATGATAATAATGATAATAATGATAATAACGATAATAAAGATAATGATAATAATGATAATAATGATAAAAATGATAATAATGATAATTATAGTAATGATAATAATGATAAAAATGATAATAATGATAATAATGATAATAATGATAATAATGATAATAATGATAATAATGATAATAATGATAATAATGATAATAATGATAATAATGATAATAATGATAATAATGATAATAATGATAATAATGATAATAATGATAATAATGATAATAATTATAATAATGATAGTAATGATAATAATGATAATTATGATAATAATGATAATAATGATAATAATGATAATAATGATAATAATGATAATAATGATAATAATGATAATAATGATAATAATGATAATAATGATAATAATGATAATAATGATAATAATGATAATAATGATAATAATGATAATAATGATAATAATGATAATAATGATAATGACAATAATGATAATAATGATAATAATGATAATAATGATAATAATGATAATAATGATAATGACAATAATGATAATAATGATAATAATGATAATAATGATAATAATGATAATAATGATAATAATGACAATAATGATGGTAATGATAATAATGATAATAATGATAATAATGATAATAATGATAATAATGATAATAATGATAATAATGATAATAATGATAATAATGATAATAATGATAATAATGATAATAATGATAATAATGATAATAATGATAATAATGATAATAATGATAATAATGATAATAATGATAATAATGATAATAATGATAATAATGATAATAATGATAATAATGATAATAATGATAATAATGATAATAATGATAATAATGATAATAATGATAATAATGATAGTAATGATAATGATAACAATGATAATAATGATAATAATGATAATAATGATAATAATGATAATAATGTTAATAATGATAATAATGATAATAATGATAATGAAATAATGATAATAATGATAATAATGATAATAATGATAATAATGTTAATAATGATAATAATTATAATAATGATAATAATGATAATAAAGATAATAATGATAATAATGATAATAATGTTAATAATGGTAAAATGATAACAATGATAATAATAATAATGATAATAATGATAATAATGATAATAATGATAATAATTATAATAATGATAATAATGATAATGATAATAATGGTAATAATTATAATAATGATAATAACGATAATAGTGATAATAAGAATAATAATGATAATGATAATAATAATGATAATGAAATAATGATAATAATGCTAATGTGAATATTGATAATAATGATCATAATGATCATAATGATAGTAATCATAATAATGATAATAAAGATAACAAATATAATAATGATAATGAAAATAATGATAATAATGATAAAAATAATAATAATGATAGTAATGATAATAATCATAGAAATTATTATAATGATTATAATGATAATAATGATAATTATGATAATAATGATAATAATGATAATAATGATAATAATGATAATAATGATAATAATGATAATAATGATAATAATGATAATAATGATAATAATGATAATAATGATAATGATAATAATGATCATAATGATAATAATGACAATAATGATAATAATGATAATAATGATAATAATGATAATGATAACAATGATAATAATGATAATAATGATAATAATGATAAAAATTATAATAATGACAATAATGATAATAATGATAATAATGATAATAATGATAATAATGATAATAATTATAATAATAATATGATAATAATGATAATAATGATAATAATGATAATAATGATAATGATGATAATAATGATAATAATGATAATAATGATAATAATGATAATAATGATAATGATAATAATGATAAAAATGATGATAATAATGATAATAATGATTATGATAATAATGATAATAGTGATAATAATGATAATAAAGATAATAAAGATAATAATGTTAATAATGATAATAATGATAATAATGATAATTATGATAATAATGATAATAATGATAATAATGATAATAATGATAATAATGATAATAATGATAGTAATGATAATAATGATAATAATGATAATAATGGCAATAATGATAAAAATGATAAAAATTATAAAAATGATAATAATGATAATAATAATAATAATGATAGTCATGATAATAACGATAATAATGATAATAATTATAAAAATGATAATAAAGATTATAATGATAATAATAATAATAATGATAATAATGATAATAGTAATAATAATTATAATAATGATAATAAAGATAATAATGATAATAATGATAATAATAATAATGATAATGATAATAATAATGATAATAATGAAATAATGATAATAATGCTAATGTGAATATTAATAATGATCATAATGATCATAATGATAGTAATCATAATAACGATAATAACGATAACAAATATAATAATGATAATAATGAAAATAATGATAATTATGATAAAAAAAATAATAATGATAGTAATGATAATAATCATAGAAATTATTATAATGATTATAATGATAATAATGATAATTATGATAATAATGATAATAATGATAATAATGATAAT
>OY986436.1:101195583-101198083 GCA_963920525.1 Dichetophora obliterata | reverse complement strand
TAATAATGATAATAATGATAATAATGATAATAATGATAATAATGATAATAATGATAATAATGATAATAATGATAATAATGATAATAATGATAATGATAATAATGATAATAATGATAATGATAATAATGATAATAATGATAATAATGATAATAATGATAATAATGATAATAATGATAATAATGATAATAATGATAATAATGATAATAATGATAATAATGATAATAATGATAATAATGATAATAATGATAATAATGATAATAATGATAATAATGATAATAATGATAATAATGATAATAATGATAATAATGATAATAATGATAATAATGATAATAATGATAATAATGATAATAATGATAATAATGATAATAATGATAATAATGATAATAATGATAATAATGATAATAATGATAATAATGATAATAATGATACTAATGATAATAAAGATAATAATGATAATAATGATAATAATGTTAATAATGGTAAAATGATAATAATGATAATAATGATAATAATGAAAATAATGATAATAATGATAATAATGATAATTATGATAATTATGATAATAATGATAATAATGATAATAATGATAATAATGATAATAATGATAATAATGATAATAATGATAATAATGATAATAATGATAATAATGATAATAAAGATAATAATGATAATAATGATGATAATGTTAATAATGGTAAAATGATAATAATGATAATGATAATAATGATAATAATGATAATAATGATAATAATAATAATAATGAAAATAATGATAATAATGATAATAATGATAATAATGATAATAATGATAATAATGATAATAATGATAATAATGATAATAATGATAATAATGATTATAATGATAATAATGATAATAATGATAATAATGATAATTAAGATAATAATGATAACAATGATAATAATGATAATAATGATAATAATGATAATAATGATAATAATGATAATAATGATAATAATGATAATAATGATAATAATGATAATAATGATAATAATGATAATAAAGATAATAATGATGATAATGATAATAATGTTAATAATGGTAAAATGATAATAATGATAATAATGATAATAATGATAATAATGATAATAATGATAATAATGATAATAATGATAATAATGATAATAATGATTATAATGATAATAATGATAATAATGATAATAATGATAATAATGATAATAATGATAATAATGATAATAATGATAATTAAGATAATAATGATAATAATGATAATAATGATAATAATGATAATAATGATAATAATGATAATAATGATAATAATGATAATAATGATAATAATGATAATAATGATAATAATGATAATAATGATAGTAATGATAATGATAACAATGATAATAATGATAATAATGATAATAATGATAATAATGATAATAATGATAATAATGATAATAATGATAATAATGATAATAATGATAATAATGATAATAATGATAATGAAATAATGATAATAATGATAATAATGATAATAATGATAATAATGATAATAATGATAATAATTATAATAATGATAATAATGATAATAATGATAATAAAGATAATAATGATAATAATGATAATAATGTTAATAATGGTAAAATGATAACAATGATAATAATAATAATGATAATAATGATAATAATGATAATAATGATAATAATGATAATAATGATAATGATAATGATAATAATGGTAATAATTATAATAATGATAATAACGATGATAGTGATAATAAGAATAATAATGATAATGATAATAATAATGATAATGAAATAATGATAATAATGCTAATGTGAATATTGATAATAATGATCATAATGATCATAATGATAGTAATCATAATAATGATAATAAAGATAACAAATATAATAATGATAATAATGAAAATAATGATAATAATGATAAAAATAATAATAATGATAGTAATGATAATAATCATAGAAATTATTATAATGATTATAATGATAATAATGATAATTATGATAATTATGATAATAATGATAATAATGATAATAATGATAATAATGATAATAATGATAATAATGATAATAATGATAATAATGATAATAATGATAATAATGATAATAATGATAATAATGATAATAATGATAATAATGATAATAATGATAATAATGATAATAATGATAATAATGATAATAATGATAATAATGATAATAATGATAATAATGATAATAATGATAATAATGATAATAATGATAATAATGATAATAATGATAATAATGATAATAATGATAATAATGATAATAATGATAATAATGATAATAATGATAATAATGATAATAATGATAATAATGATAATAATGATAATAATGATAATGATAATAATGATAATAATGATAATGATAACAATGATAATAATGATAATAATGATAATAATGATAAAAATGATAATAATGACAATAATGATAATAATGATAATAATGATAATAATGATAATAATGATAATAATGATAATAATTATAAT
>OY986436.1:101188083-101193083 GCA_963920525.1 Dichetophora obliterata | reverse complement strand
TAATGATAATAATGATAATAATGATAATAATGATAATAATGATAATAATGATAATAATGACAATAATGATAATAATGATAATAATGATAATAATGATAATAATGATAATAATGATAATAATGATAATAATGATAATAATGATAATAATGATAGTAATGATAATAATGATAATAATGATAATAATGATAATGGTGATAATAATTATTATAATTATTATAATGATAATAATGATAATAATGATAGTAATGATTATAATGATAATAATAATAATAATGATAATAATGATAATAATGATAATAATGATAATAATAATAATAATGATAATAATGATAATAATGATAATAATGATAATAATGATAATAATGATAATAATGATAATAATGATAATAATGATAATAATGATAATAATGATAATGATAATAATGATAGTAATGATAATAACGATAATAATGATAATAATGATAAAAACGATAACAATGATTATAATGATAATAATAACATTAATGATAATAATGATAATAATAATAATAATGATAATAATGATAATAATGATAATAATGATAATAATGATAATAATGATAATAATGATTATAATGATAATAATGATAATAACGATAACAACGATAATAATAATAATGATTATAATGATAATAATGATAACAATGATAATAATGATAATAATGATAATAATGATAATAATGATAATAACGATAATAATGATAATAATGATAACAATGATAATAATGATAATAATGATAATAATGATAATAATGATAATAATGATAATAATGATAATAATGATAATAATGATAATAATGATAATAATGATAATAATGATAATAACGATAATAGTGATAATAAGAATAATAATGATAAAGATAATAATAATGAGAATAATGAAATAATGATAATAATGATAATAAAGATAATAATGATAATAAAGATAATAATGATAATAATGATAATAATGATAATAATGATAATAATGATAATAATGATAATAATGATAATAATGATAATAATGATAATAATGATAATAATGATAATAATGACAATAATTATAATAATGACAATAATGATAATAATGATAGTAATGATTATAATGATAATAATAATAATAATAATAATAATAATAATAATAATAATAATAATAATAATAATGATAATAATGATAATAATGATAATAACGATAATAGTGACAATAAGAATAATAATGATAATGATAATAATAATGATAATAATGAAATAATGATAATAATGCTAATCTGAATATTGAAAATAATGATCATAATGATAATAATAATGATAATAATGATAATAATGATAATAATGATAATAATGATAATTATTATAATAATGATAATAATGATAATAATGATAATAATGAAAATAATGATAATAATGATAATAATGATAATAATGATAATGGTGATAGAATTATAATAATGACAATAATGATAATAATGATAATAATGGTAATAATGATGATAATGATAGTAATGATAATCATGATAATAATGATAATAATGACAATAATGGTAACAGTGATAACAGTGATAATAATGAAAATAATGATAATAATGATAATAATGATAATAATGATAATAATGATAATAATGATAATTGAAAATAATGATAATAATGATAATAATGATAATGAAATAATGATAATAATGATAATAAAGATAATAATGATAATAATGATTATAATGATAATAATGATAATAATAATGATGATAATAATGATAATAATGATAATAATGATAATAATGATAATAATGATAATAATGATAATAATGATAATAATGACAATAATGATAATAACGATAATAGTGATAATAAGAATAATAATGATAATAATGATATTAATGATAATAATGATAATAATGATAATAATGATAATAATGATAATAATGATAATAATGATAATAATGATAATAATGATAATAATGATAATAATGATAATAATGATAATAATGATAATAATGATAATAATGATAATAATGATAATAATGATAATAATGATAATAATGATAATAATGATAATAATGATAATAATGATAATAATGATAATAATGATAATAATGATAATAATGATAATAATGATAATAATGATAATAATGATAATAATGATAATAATGATAATAATGATAATAATGATAATAATGATAATAATGATAATAATGATAATAATGATAATAATGATAATAATGATAATAATGATAATAATGATAATAATGATAATGATAATAATGATAATAATGATAATGATAATAATGATAATAATGATAATAACGATAATAATGATAATAATGATAATAATGATAATATTGATAATAATGATAATAATGATAATAATGATAATAATGATAATAATGATAATAATGATAATAATGATAATAATGATAATAATGATAATAATGATAATAATGATAATAATGATAATAATGGTAAAATGATAATAATGATAATAATGATAATAATGAAAATAATGATAATAATGATAATAATGATAATAATGATAATAATGATAATAATGATAATAATGATAATAATGATAATAATGATAATAATGATAATAATGATAATAATGATAATAATGATAATAATGATAATAATGATAATAATGATAATAATGATAATAATGATAATAATGATAATAATGATAATGATAATAATGATAATAATGATAATAATGATAATAATGATAATAATGATAATAATGATAATAATGATAATAATGATAATAATGATAATAATGATAATAATGATACTAATGATAATAAAGATAATAATGATAATAATGATAATAATGTTAATAATGGTAAAATGATAATAATGATAATAATGATAATAATGATAATTATGATAATTATGATAATAATGATAATAATGATAATAATGATAATAATGATAATAATGATAATAATGATAATAATGATAATAATGATAATAATGATAATAATGATAATAAAGATAATAATGATAATAATGATGATAATGTTAATAATGGTAAAATGATAATAATGATAATGATAATAATGATAATAATGATAATAATGATAATAATAATAATAATGAAAATAATGATAATAATGATAATAATGATAATAATGATAATAATGATAATAATGATAATAATGATAATAATGATAATAATGATTATAATGATAATAATGATAATAATGATAATAATGATAATAATGATAATTAAGATAATAATGATAACAATGATAATAATGATAATAATGATAATAATGATAATAATGATAATAATGATAATAATGATAATAATGATAATAATGATAATAATGATAATAATGATAATAAAGATAATAATGATGATAATGATAATAATGTTAATAATGGTAAAATGATAATAATGATAATAATGATAATAATGATAATAATGATAATAATGATAATAATGATAATAATGATAATAATGATAATAATGATTATAATGATAATAATGATAATAATGATAATAATGATAATAATGATAATAATGATAATAATGATAATAATGATAATAATGATAATAATGATAATAATGATAATAATGATAATAATGATAATAATGATAATAATGATAATAATGATAATAATGATAATAATGATAATAATGATAATAATGATAATAATGATAATAATGATAATAATGATAATAATGATAATAATGATAATAATGATAATAATGATAATAATGATAATAATGATAATAATGATAATAATGATAATAATGATACTAATGATAATAAAGATAATAATGATAATAATGATAATAATGTTAATAATGGTAAAATGATAATAATGATAATAATGATAATAATGAAAATAATGATAATAATGATAATAATGATAATTATGATAATTATGATAATAATGATAATAATGATAATAATGATAATAATGATAATAATGATAATAATGATAATAATGATAATAATGATAATAATGATAATAAAGATAATAATGATAATAATGATGATAATGTTAATAATGGTAAAATGATAATAATGATAATGATAATAATGATAATAATGATAATAATGATAATAATAATAATAATGAAAATAATGATAATAATGATAATAATGATAATAATGATAATAATGATAATAATGATAATAATGATAATAATGATTATAATGATAATAATGATAATAATGATAATAATGATAATAATGATAATTAAGATAATAATGATAACAATGATAATAATGATAATAATGATAATAATGATAATAATGATAATAATGATAATAATGATAATAATGATAATAATGATAATAATGATAATAATGATAATAATGATAATAAAGATAATAATGATGATAATGATAATAATGTTAATAATGGTAAAATGATAATAATGATAATAATGATAATAATGATAATAATGATAATAATGATAATAATGATAATAATGATAATAATGATAATAATGATTATAATGATAATAATGATAATAATGATAATAATGATAATAATGATAATAATGATAATTAAGATAATAATGATAATAATGATAATAATGATAATAATGATAATAATGATAATAATGATAATAATGATAATAATGATAATAATGATAATAATGATAATAATGATAGTAATGATAATGATAACAATGATAATAATGATAATAATGATAATAATGATAATAATGATAATAATGATAATAATGATAATAATGATAATAATGATAATAATGATAATGAAATAATGATAATAATGATAATAATGATAATAATGATAATAATGATAATAATGATAATAATTATAATAATGATAATAATGATAATAATGATAATAAAGATAATAATGATAATAATGATAATAATGTTAATAATGGTAAAATGATAACAATGATAATAATAATAATGATAATAATGATAATAATGATAATAATGATAATAATGATAATGATAATGATAATAATGGTAATAATTATAATAATGATAATAACGATGATAGTGATAATAAGAATAATAATG
>OY986436.1:101173083-101180583 GCA_963920525.1 Dichetophora obliterata | reverse complement strand
GCCAATCAGAGCTCATTTTATCCATGCTGCTTCCGATCATGGCCTTTGGCCGATCAGCAGCGGTAAAATTATCATTATCATTATTATCATTATTATCATTATTATCATAATTATCATTATTATCATTATAATCATTATAATAATTTCTATGATTATTATCATTACTATCATTATTATTATTTTTATCATAATTATCATTATTTTCATTATTATTATTATATTTGTTATCGTTATTATCATTATTATGATTACTATCATTATGATCATTATTATCAATATTCACATTAGCATTATTATCATTATTTCATTATTATCATTATTATTATCATTATCATTATCATTATTATTCTTATTATCACTATTATCGTTATTATCATTATTATCATTATTATCATTATTATCATTATTATCATTATTATCATTATTATCATTATTATCATTATTATCATTATTATCATTATTATCATTATTATCATTATTATCATTATTATCATTATTATCATTATTATCATTATTATCATTATTATCATTATTATCTTTATTATCATTATTATAATTATTAGTACTATTATCATTATTATCATTATTGTTATTATTATCATTATAATCATTATTATCGTTTTTATCATTATTATCATTATTATCGTTATTATCATTACTATCATTATTATTATTATTATCATTATTATCATTTTTATCATTTTTATAATTTTTATCATTATTATCATTATTATCATTATTATCATTATTATCATTATCATTATTATCATTATTATCATTATTATCATTATTATCATTATTATCATTATTATCATTATTATCATTATTATCATTATTATCATTATTATCATTATTATCATTATTATCATTATTATCATTATTATCATTATTATCATTATTATCATTATTATCATTATTATCATTATTATCATTATTATCATTATTATCATTATTATCATTATTATCATTATTATCATTATTATCATTATTATCATTATTATCATTATTAACATTATTATCTTTATTATCATTATTATCATTATTATCACTATTATCATAATCATTATTATCATCATTTTTAACATTTTTATCATTTTTATCATTATTATCATTATTATCATTATTATCATTATCGTTATTATCATTATTATCATTATTATCATTATTATCATTACTATCATTATTATCATTATTATCATTATTACCATTATTATCATTATTATCATTATTATCATTATTATCATTATTATCATTATTATCATTATTATCATTTTTATCATTATTATCATTATTATCATTATTATCTTAATTATCATTATTATCATTATTATCATTATTATCATTATTATTATTATTATCTTTATTATCATTATTATCATTATTTCATTATTCTCATTATTATTATCATTATTATCATTATTATCATTATTATCATTATTATCATTATAATCATTATTATCATTATTATCATTATTAACATTATTATCATTATTATCATTATTATCTTTATTATCATTATTATCATTATTATCATTATTATCATTATTATCATTATTATCATTATTATCATTATTATCATTATTATCATTATTATCATTATTATCATTATCATTATTATCATTATTATCATTATTATCATTATCATTATTATCATTATTATCATAATTATCATTATTATCATTATTATCATTATTATCATTATTATCATTATTATCATTATTATCATTATTTTCATTATTATCATTATTATCATTATTATCATTTTACCATTATTAACATTATTATCATTATTATCATTATTATCTTTATTATCATTATTATCATTATTATAATTATTATCATTATTATCATTATTATCATTATTATCATTATTATCATTATTATCATTATTATCATTATTATCATTATTATCATTATTATCATTATTATCATTATTATCATTATTATCATTATTATCATTATTATCATTATTACCATTATTATCATTATTATCATTATTATCATTATTATCATTATTATCATTATTATCATTATTATCATTATTATCATTATTATCATTATTATCATTATTATCATTATTTCATTATCATTATTATCATTATTTTCAATTATCATTATTATCATTAATATCATTATCATTATTATCATTATTATCATTATTATTATCATTATTATCATTATTATCATTGTTATCATTATAATCATTATTATCATTATAATCATTATTATCATTATTATCTTTATTATCATTATTATCATTATTATCATTATTATCATTATTTCATTATCATTATTATCATTATTATCATTATTATCATTATTATCATTATTATCATTATTATCATTATTATCATTATTTTCAATTATCATTATTATCATTATTATCATTATTATCATTATTATCATTATTATCATTATTATCATTATTATCATTATCATTATTATCATTATTATCATTGTTATCATTATTATCATTATCATTATTATCATTATTTTCATTATTATCATTATTATCATTATTATTATTATCATTATCTTCATTATTATCACCATCATTATTATAATTATTATCAATATTATCATTATTATCACTGTTATCACTGTTATCATTATTATCATTATTATCATTATTATCATTATTATCATTATTATCATTATTATCATTATTATCATTATTATCATTATTATCATTATTATTATCATTATTATCATTATTATCATTATTATCATTATTATCATTATTATCATTATTATCATGATTATCATTACTATCATTATCATCATTATTACCATTATTATCATGATTAGCATTATTATCATTATTATCTTTATCATTATTATCATTATTATCATTATTATCATTATTATCATTATTATCATTGTTATCATTATTATCATTACTATCATTATTATCATTATTATCATTATTATCATTATTATCATTTTTATCATTATTATCATTATTATCATTATTACCATTATTATCATTATTATCATTATTATCATTATTATCATTATTATCATTATTATCATTATTATCATTATTATCATTATTATCATTATTATCATTATTATCATTATTATCATTATTATCATTATTATCATTATTATCATTATTATCATTATTATCATTATTATCATTATTATCATTATTATCATTATTATCACTGTTATCACTGTTACCATTATTGTCATTATTATCATTATTATCATGATTATCATTACTATCATTATCATCATTATTACCATTATTATCATTATCATTATTATTATTATCATTATTATCATTATTATCATTATTATCATTATTATCATTATTATCATTATTATCATTATTATCATTATTATCATTATTATCATTATTATCATTATTATCATTATTATCATTATTATCATTATTATCATTATTATCATTATTATCATTATTATCATTATTATCATTATTATCATTATTATCATTATTATCATTATTATCATTATTATCATTATTATCATTATTATCATTATTATCATTATTATCATTATTATCATTATTATCATTATTATCATTATTATCATTATTATCATTATTATCATTATTATAATTATTATCATTATTATCATTATTATCATTATTATCACTGTTATCACTGTTACCATTATTGTCATTATTATCATTATTATCATGATTATCATTACTATCATTATCATCATTATTACCATTATTATCATTATTATCATTATTATCATTATCATTATTATTATTATCATTATTATCATTATTATCATTATTATCATTATTATCATTATTATCATTATTATCATTATTATCATTATTATCATTATTATCATTATTATCATTATTATCATTATTATCATTATTATCATTATTATCATTATTATCATTATTATCGTTATTATCATTATTATCATTATTATCATTATTATCATTATTATCATTATTATCATTATTATCATTATTATCATTATTATCATTATTATCACTGTTATCACTGTTACCATTATTGTCATTATTATCATTATTATCATGATTATCATTACTATCATTATCATCATTATTACCATTATTATCATTATTATCATTATTATTATTATCATTATTATCATTATTATCTTTATTATCATTATTATCATTATTATCATTATTATCATTATTATCATTATTATCATTATTATCATTATTATCATTATTATCATTATTATCATTATTATCATTATTATCATTATTATCATTATTATCATTATTATCTTTATTATCATTATTATCATTATTTCATTATTCTCATTATTATTATCATTATTATCATTATTATCATTATTATCATTATAATCATTATTATCATTATTATCATTATCATCATTATTATCATTATTATCATTATTATCATTTTACCAATATTAACATTATTATGATTATTATCATTATTATCTTTATTATCATTATTATCATTATTATCATTATTATCATTATTATCATTATTATCATTATTATCATTATTATCATTATTATCATTATTATCATTATTATCATTATTATCATTATTATCATTATTATCATTATTATCATTATTATCATTATTTCATTATCATTATTTCATTATCATTATTATCAGTATTATCATTATTATCATTATTATCATTATTATCATTATTATCATTATTATCATTATTATCATTATTATCATTATTATCATTATTATCATTATTATCATTATTATCATTATTATCATTATTATCATTATTATCATTATTATCATTATTATCATTATTATCATTATTATCATTATTATCATTATTATCATTATTATCATTATTATCATTATTATCATTATTATCATTATTATCATTATTATCATTATTATCATTATTATCATTATTATCATTATTATCATTATTATCATTATTATCATTATTATCATTATTATCATTATTATCATTATTATCATTATTTTCAATTATCATTATTATCATTATTATCATTATTATCATTATTATCATTATTATCATTATTATCATTATTATCATTATTATCATTATTATCATTGTTATCATTATTATCATTATTTTCATTATTATCATTATTATCATTATTATTATTATCATTATCTTCATTATTATTACCATCATTATTATAATTATTATCAATGTTATCATTATTATCACTGTTATCACTGTTATCATTATTATCATTATTATCATTATTATCATGATTATCATTACTATCATTATCATCATTATTACCATTATTATCATTACTATCATTATTATCATAATTATCATTATTATCATTGTTATCATTATTATCATTATTATCATTATTTTCATTATTATCATTATTATCATTATAATCATTACTATCATTACTATCATTATTATCATTATTATCATTATTAACATTGTTATCATTATTATCATTATTATCATTATTTTCATTATTATCATTATTATCATTATTATCATTATTATCATTTTATCATTATTATCATTATTATCATTATTATCATTATTATCATTATTATCATTATTATCATTATTATCATTATTATCATTATTATCATTATTATCATTATTATCATTATTATAATTATTAGCATTATTATCATTATTATCATTATTATCAATATTATCATTATTATCATTATTATCATTATTATCATTATCATTATTATCATTATTCTCATTATTATAATTATTATCATTATTATCATTATTATCATTATTATCATTATTATCATTATTATCATTATTATCATTATTATCATTATTATCATTATTATCATTATTATCACTGTTATCACTGTTATCATTATTATCACTGTTATCACTGTTATCATTATTTCATTATTATTATTAATCATTATCTTCATTATTATCACCATCATTATTATAATTATTATCAATATTATCATTATTTTCATTATTATCATTATTATCATTATTATTAATTATCATTATCTTCATTATTATCACCATCATTATTATAATTATATCATTGTTATCATTATTATCATTATTATCATTATTATTATTATCGTTATTATCATTATTATCATTATTATCATTATAATCTTATTATCATTATTATCATTATTATCATTATTATCATTATTATCATTATTATCACTGTTATCACTGTTATCATTATTATCACTGTTATCATTATTTCATTATTATTATTATCATTATCTTCATTATTAACACCATCATTATTATAATTATTATCAATATTATCATTATTTTCATTATTATCATTATTATCATTATTATTATTATCATTATCTTCATTATTATCACCATCATTATTATAATTATTATCATTGTTATCATTATTATCATTATTATCATTATTATTATTATCGTTATTATCATTATTATCATTATTTTCATTATTATTATTATCATTATCTTCATTATTATCATTATTATCATTATTATCACTGTTATCACTGTTATCATTATTATCACTGTTATCACTGTTATCATTATTTTCATTATTATTATTATCATTATCTTCATTATTATCACCATCATTATTATAATTATTATCAATATTATCATTATTTTCATTATTATCATTATTATCATTATTATTATTATCATTATCTTCATTATTATCACCATCATTATTATAATTATTATCATTGTTATCATTATTATCATTATTATCATTATTATTATTATCGTTATTATCATTATTATCATTATTATCATTATAATCATTATTATCATTATTATCATTATTATCATTATTATCATTATTATCATTATTATCATTATTATTATTATTATCATTATTATCATTATTATCATTATTATCATTATTATCATTATTATCATTATTATTATTATTATCATTATTATCATTATTGTTATTATCATTATAATCATTATTATCGTTTTTATCATTATTATCATCATTATCGTTATTATCATTGCTATCATTATTATTATTATTATTATTATTATTTTTACAATTATTATCATTATTATCATTATTATCATTATTAACATTATTATCTTTATTATCATTATTATCACTATTATCACTATTATCATTATTATCATTATTATCATTATCATTATTATCATCATTTTTATCATTATTATCATTACCATTATCATTATTATCATTATTATCATCATTATCATTATTTTCATCATTATCATTATTATCATTTTTATCATTATCATTATTATCATTATTATCATTATTATCATATTATTATTGTAATTATTATCATTATTATCATTATTATCATTATTATCATTATCATTATCATTATTATCATTATTATTATTTTTATCATTATTATCATTATCATTATTATCATTATTATCGTTATTATCATTATTATCATTATTATCATTATCATTATTATCATTATTATCATTATTATCATAATTATCATTATTATCATTATAATCATTATAATAATTTCTATGATTATTATCATTACTATCATTATTATTATTTTTATCATAATTATCATTATTTTCATT